>CM062208.1:1565000-2140000 GCA_031216445.1 Lateolabrax maculatus | reverse complement strand
ATGATATTGGAATGAGAGGTTCAACAATCCAACATGGGTATGCTGTAGAGGCATCCACATCCTCATATAAATCTGAAATAAATCACTCTGTGTGTGTTGTTTCTGTGCTTTTACACATCTGACATAGTCCAGTGGTGCTGAGCCATATGCTGCACGCTGATCCTCTGCATACGTTTGTTCATGTCGAAGTGCGTTCATGTTTTGTCTTATTGAGTTAAAGTTGTGGCAGAGAAGGCCTGAGGTCAGCGTGTGAAACGCAAAACGTTTTCCTGCCATACACTCTGTGGTTCGTATATGTGAAAGTCTTGCTCTTCTTTTTGTTCTGTCCTCTCTCATTCCTCACATGATCAGCAGGTCAGCTGGTTTGTGATTAGTTGTGGAAGAGTTTATCTCCCCCCCGCTCCCCTCCCCCTGCACTCCCATCTTTCCCATAGCTCTCTCAATATCCAGCCAAGCAATCTGAAAGGCAAATGTTAGGTGGTTAATCCTTCACTTAATCCCTTTTCAAGAAAGACCTGTGTACAACAACAACCAATAAAACACTCTACAGTATAAAAGCATGAACATATCACTGTTTCAAGTCACAGGTCAGTATGTTTTCAGTACAGCAGGAAAAAATAAAAAAAAACATTAATAATTAAACATTAAATTAAACTGTGGTTTACTGAACAAACTATGGCTCTTTTTTTGTTAATACTGCTGCCACCTACTAATATAAAAGGACAATTTACTTAAAAGTAAATCAAGATGAATATTCTCTTAAATAAATAAAAAATAAAATAAACATCCATTGAGGTGCAGCATTATGAAATTAACTGTATTTGAACTGTACTGTAATTAGCAGCTTTCAGCTTCACATTAGGACTGCACAGTCCCAGCTTGTACTGAGATTCATTGAATTTTTTTCCCATGTAAAGCTGGGTTTACACTCCACTCTGTTTGTCCTCCCAGGGATATTTGTATTCGGGTGATGCCGTCTCAAATGAGAGAGCAAGTTCGACGTACGGCCAAAAGCACACCCGATCGCAGCTGAACAATGCCGCCATGTAGCTTTCGATCAATTGACGGATACAGATCCACCTGTCTTTGTCTTTCGTCTTTTTAGTGAACTGAAAAACAAACAGGAGACTTTAATGATACCTTCAAACAGAATTAATATTTGAGAAAGGAGCGGCCCCTCAGCTACAGTCACATATTTCAAACAAATCAAACAAATGACAATCATGCACAAGCAGTTTACAACTAATCACAAACCAGCTGACCTACTGTATGTGACCTTACTGTATGTGACCTTACTCACCTCTCTGTTTCCCTGTCTGTCTGCAGGTCTGAGTGCAGCGAAGCTGTTGAAAGCCAGTGGACTGAACCCTGTTGTCCTGGAGGCCAGGGATCGGGTCGGTGGTCGCACCTTCACCGTGCGGGTGAGACCAGGGGAGATAATCCTGTTAACTAGATGCTGCTATTAAAAGGGTGTTTTGTGCAGTAGAATTGTATTGTGCTCCAATTATTATTAGGATTAATAATTACAGTAATAAACTTTATTTATACTGTATAGCACCTTTCATAGACAAGATGCAGCTTAAATTGCTTTACAAATAAAAAAGAAAAGACAAGTTTGGCAAGACCTGTAAGCATGCATAAGCATCTTTGCATCTCTGGAAAAGAAAAGTCTGATGTAGGCAATAGTATTCAAAGGAAATAATGCTGTTCTAGTCATGTTCTTTAAATGTAGCTGGAAAGAGAGGTCAGATTTGATGATAGCGCCCAGATTTCCTGCCTGTGGTGTAATGTGCTGACTGAAACACTGTATTAAACTGTTTTTATATTTGCTCTTTTGGATCATTGTTTTGTCCTAATTTAACTTGAGTAAATTCAGTCCAGTTCTCAGAGGCGCAAAAAAGGGGTCAGGTTATCAGGATCAACAGCTATGTAGAGTTGGGTGTCGTCTGCATAGCAGTTAAATTAATACTGTGCTTATGGATCATTACCCCAAGTGTCAATACATAGAAAAGTATTGGACCTAGGACAGAGCCTTGTGGTCCTCCACATGGAGCGTTATCTGTAATGTGACTGTCAGATTTGTCTTTTTATGTTTAAATGTGTGTGTGTGTGTTTTTTTTGTTTGTTTTCTTTTTCAGAATAAGGAGACAAAGTGGGTTGATCTGGGCGGGGCTTATATTGGACCAACTCAGAACCGCATCCTCCGATTGGCCAAAGAGTATGGCATTAAGACCTACAAAGTCAACGAGGAGGAGAACCTGGTGCATTATGTCAAGGTGAGCGTCCCTGTGTGTGTTTTTTAGGATAGCAGGTAGTATTGTGCCGCGAGCTTTGGCTGATGTCATGTCCGTGCAGGCCCACACATGTGACAGATCATGTTCCTGATATGTTTCTTCAGTTTGAGTTCTGCAGTAAATGGAAGGAACCATTTCCACAAGATAACGCAAACATCCCGAGTCTGAGCAATTATCCAATAGACAGGAAGTTCATATCTGTGTTAATCTTCTGGCATCATTGAACAGGCCATAGCAGCAAAGACATATATATCCATCAGCTACAGTTAGTCTGCTGATTGGAAGCTCTGTGACTTACAACATGTCTGTCAATAGAAACTTTACTCTACTTTACTCAAATAAACAAACCCACCCCAATGTTAAACTGTTCATCAGTTAGCAACCAACATGACAGCATCTGAAATAAGAAATTACTTGCCTTTGCCTATCGATCTTCTCATCTAACTCTGCAACAAATCAACACCTCTCTGAAACAGTTTCTACAGAAACTGAACATTATGACCTTCATGAAGGGAAGATTTATTGCAGGACTGCTGTATTAGACTGCATTAGTTTTTGCTAGATGTACTTAATAAACTGGTAACTGAGTGTATGTTTACATGACTCCATGTGTAGGATGAGCCACAGACCCAAAATCTTGTATTCCAAGTGTAAATCCTCACTACAGCTGTACCTAAGAAGGGACGTGTCCATCAAATCAGACTCATATGATCAAAGCTGTTACTCTAACTGATTGATAATAATTAGAAGTGGCAGCTGAGTTTAACTGCAGTAACTGGAGGGCATGACAGATGAGCTGTACAATCTGCCATGCAAGTGTGATTCAAGCTGTCAGCAGTTTGACCCGTTCCCGTGGCGCTCAGAGAAGACCAAGGCATTGCGCCGAAGAAACACTGCGTCCTTCCCGTGACTTCTTACATGTCTGCCGAGCAGCCAGCCGCCCCTCTCTTCTCCAGCATTAGTGACTGGAGATGTTAATCTTTGCCGGAGGGATTTCTGTAATGCAGTTTCTCTTTTCTCTGAGTGGTTGAAAGGATAGCAAAAGCAAACAAAGAAGGAAGGAAGAGAGAGCCGCTGAGGCCATGTTTGTTCATGTTATTCTTTGCTCCATATCTCATTAGCGTGGGCGCACCGCTGTCCTTAACACAGTTGTGTTCCTCTACCTGATTCGATTTGCCGTCGCTGCCATGTACCCTGGTCGAACTACCCCTACTGTAAATCACTGGACTGCCTAGTGTGGCTTCCTGTGTGTGTGTGTGTGTGTGTGTGTGTGTGGCGGGGATGGAGCGATGGCTTATCTCATCATAGGCTGTGTTCAAGTCATTGAATCATACCTTCAGAGATGGACTTTGAGCTCCCGGCCCGGGGATGTGGACACAAAGCCGCGCATGCAAACACACTTTCACTGCATTACGTGGAAACCAAATATATCCATAGTTTCTAATGTCCACCTCCCACTTCCAATTATTACAAACACCTCTCAGTATAATGAAATCCAACACAGCTTCACACAAAACCCTGCCTGACAGAGTTTCTCTGTCAGTGTCACAAACTCAGTATTAATTTACACAATCATTACTGGTTAATGATAATCTGCTATTACAAAACTAATGGCAAAAGAGGAGAATCAGCAAACAGGGAGGTTTCTATCAAAGTAACACTGGAGGACATGTGAGCACTGTGTCATGTGGTTTGAGTGCACGTAATATGAATCTTGTGCAAACTACCATACAGAGAAGTACAGAGAATACAGAGAATCTTTGTAACTTGAACAAGTCAAATCCTTGTTTGAGTGTAATCTACACTCACCTGTCATGATATCCAGGAAAAGCTTAACTTGAAAGTCATGATACCATAGAAGTAGAGTCTGACTGATTTATCACAGATATAGCGACTTATATCAGTACCGGAGTATATTTCATTGCAGCTCAAAAACTAAACTTAAACTTAAACTTAACTATATCAGCCACCATATTGGTCATCTGTGAATTTTCCCCCTCTAAAATATATCGGATTGGTCAGGCTCTAAACAGATACACAATAAACAAATGTCATTCAACCTCATCCAAACCACGCGCAGGGGACACTTTCTGTCCTCCTCTGGGACTCGACTGAAGCGTCCCGGTTTCACAGCCGAAGGCAGGACACCAGATCTTACCGGAGCACAAACAGACCTCAGCGCTCTGATCTGGTTAAGAGCGACATATTGCTTCATAATAACACAGTGTGCTCTCAATTTATTCTGTCCGTTTGTACACACTGTATTGCTGAATCGACTAATCCAGTTGAAGCTTGGTTTCACAGTCTTCTCACCACTGTGTCCTTAGCACTGATGTACTACTGACGTGACCTCCTGCAGCCGTGCTGTGAAATGTCACCAGCGTGACGTTTGGCTCAGACAGCAGTTAGAAAATGAATCTTTTGGTTTAGTAAAGGGCTTGATTAGGCCGGCCCGGTGGTGTGAAGTGTTGCGTGAGCTGGGATCATGTACGGGAGCTCCTATGAGTCTCCCTGGCTACTATCTCTGTAAGATCCACTCCAAGATCCAGACTCACACACACACACACACACACACACTCTCTCTCACACACACACTCACACACACACAATGCTTGCTGGCTGGTTTCCATGGCAGCGCGCCTCATCAAAAGCTGCTCATCCCTATCAGTGTCAGACAGCGTGTTTGTCCGTGTGTGCACATGTGTTTGTGCATTCGTGCATTTGTGCGTGCAGATGCGGCGGGCGTGTCGCTGATCCCTCAGCTGACTCCGCAGAAGAGGTTGCAGACATTATTACCTGATGAACCGACCACAACCGTTTGATTCCTGCACGTTTCCCCTCATCAGCGATGTGACATCAAACACTGCACACACACCGACACTTGACCACATGGAGTTTCAGACGTGTTGTGCAGTTGTGAGAATCACTGCACTTTAAGTAGCTTTGGATTAACCAAGAAGCTATTCAGACGAATAAGCTCTGAACAGACACCGCATGTAAGAGTTCCCCGACCACTGCACAAGTCTCAGTTTGCATTGATCTAACCCGTACGTCAGTGTCTACATTACTCCACAGGACAGCAGCTCGAGCAGTAAACCAGCATGTGTGCTAAGCCATTGTGTAATTAGGGCTAGCTTTCAAGCAAGTCGCTTGGCTAATCAGCTTTTCTGTAGCAGATTGTAATCCAAAAGGCCAGCGCTGGTTTCCCTTATCAGCAAACTAGTGCCTTACAGGCAGCTGCAGCTCTCAGCACTGGATTTATTAATGAGGTATCCCTATCAGAGATGGGGAAACAGACTTTGATTAAATACTGCCCCTGGTTATCAGAGATTGAGAAGGAGCGTGGGATCGTCCCGTCGCTCCTCCAGCGAGTGTGGATGTCGTGCATGTTTGCACGTTCACAAGGCCACTGACAGAAATGGCCGACGATTGTGCAAGTATCTTAACTGCCATAATCCTTAACGTTTTATTGATAGTGGGCAGTTGCGTCGTCCTTATCTGTTCCCATGTGGCCTTTCATCTGAATAAAATTAGATTAGATTTATCAGTTTCCTCATTAAAGCCATTTGAAACAGATGAACTTCAGTACACTCATTTATTATTTTATGAATGCTTTGTTTAAAGTGGAAATAGACAACTCCCCCCCAAAGTTAAGACGTGGTCTATTTCCACTTAAAAGTATTTTAAAGGTGAAGAAACAAAAGTTAGCTTTTTATATCCAACCAGAATATAAAACATATTGAGTATCACCTCTAACTCAAACAGCGAGGTGGACGGGAGCTGTGAGACGGCCGTAACACCGCAACACAGAGACCAGAACTGCAGAGTCAGGTTATCATTATCTGTGGGTCTGTCACAACGAGCCGTTCGTTCGACGTCACCGCTGGTCTTTCGGTCCTTCGTTAGTATAAAATAGTTGATGTTTGTTTACAAGTCACAACAGACCATATGGTTTGCGTGGGAATCTGAAGGAAGGAGAAGAGCGTCGGTTGTTTCTCCATCTGTTTGTCTTTGCCTCTGAGTGAGGCTGACTCACTGCTCACTGATGCGGAAACAGATGCTGCAGTGCATCCTCGTCTCCCGCCCCTCTTCTGCACGGCTCCTTCTGTATTCACTTGGCCAGCGTCACCATGGCGACGGACCTGTTGTCACACTGCAATGGACAGCTCTGATCCTGGCGGCGACACTGTGCCGCCCGCCACGAGGCGCCTAATCTTCTCTGTCTGTGTCCGTCTGTGTTGACTAGGATTCCTTTAAAAAGTGCAGCCTGGAGGGTTAGTTGTTGTTGGGAAATAATATTAACAGATATTTTTCAGATCATTAGTATTATTAGTACTCTAGTTGTTGTGTAAGAAGAAACTTTACATCTTTCACTCATTAATTCATATTTCTGGCATTTGCCATTGTATATCTCAGTCTGGCAGAGTTTAATGTTGTGAGGTGTGAGGTGAAAGTTGCAGTCACATCGTTGGACAAATAAAGGAAGAAATAAAATGTACAGATAAAATAAAATTGTATATTTGGTGATTTTGTGTGGGTGTGGTCAGGGCAGAATCGCCAAAATGGCAGTAAATTACATGACAGGCAAAAACAGGATACTGTATATAACAAGAGGCCATTATTGGCTCGATACTGGTGCAGCCAGAGCCAATACAGCAGCATGAGAGGACCCCAGAAAGCCTGGACTCTGGGCCTGCAGCAGAACAGTGATCCGCTGTCAGGCTGAGACACAAAGGAACACTATACACAGCCAATCGTGGTGTTTTTCAGGGGAAGCTGGTGTTTAATGGGCTTTGAAACAAATTCACCTGTCAGGCTGAATGTCAAGGATTTCACGCTAGAGAGACTATACTCAGGCAATTGCCAGAAAGAGACAGAAAATGATCTTTAACTAGAGTCGGGTCTTTGAAACGCCAAACACAGAGCTTAACATGTAATCTGCATGTCCATGTCAGAGAGTTGCTCCAAGTAACCTTGATCCCCTTTGTGTGGTTGAGAAATAGAGCAGCAGTCCAGACATACACACAACACGTGGGTTGCAGACATTCTTGTCACACTTGACTCCGAATCTTTTAAATCAGCTGTAAATTATTGCACAACTGTCAATAGACTGTAACAAGATGTTGCAATACTTTCTACACACACTGCTCACAGTCATTCTGACTAAGCATTCTGGCGGTCAGCTAGAGGTCGACTACTGCAGGTTTTCGAATACCAATAATATCATTTTGAACCACTTTTTACCTTCTTTACATTGACGGAAGGAGTTTGGGTTTTGGGCGGGAACAGCTTTAAATAACCTTTAGACGTTTAGACCACAAACAGACACGAAAACATTTCTGTGGCAGAATTAGAAGCTCTGTAAGGCTGGTGGGACTGGTTGGACGGACCACTACATCAGCCAAACTAGTTCACTGTTTTGTATTTAAAATGGAACACAACTGACCCACATGCATGTAATTTGAGAAAGCAGGTGATGATTATAAGAAGATTTTGTTGATGATGATGACATGTATCCAACAGGGGAAGTCTTACCCATTCAAGGGCTCCTTCCCCACCATGTGGAACCCCATCGTCTTGCTGGACTTCAACAACCTGTGGAGGACAATGGACGAGATGGGCAAGGAGGTAAAGCAAGCATCGCCCTTTTTGTCATTTGCTTTTCTCTCTCTGCTCTGTGCGTCTGGTCTCTGCTAAATGTTTGTCTTTTGCTTCTCATCCTCGTCCTGGATTTCAGATTCCCAGAGAGGCTCCCTGGAGAGCCCCCCATGCTGAGGAGTGGGACAAGATGACCATGCTGGAGCTCTTTGAAAAAATCTGTTGGACCAGGTAGCACAAAACAGAGGAAATTATTACTCTTCCTACCTTAAAAAGAGTGACACCAAACGTGCATTCTTTTTTTATGTCTCTAAACTTTACTTATTATAATGTATTCTTGTTAAGATTATTTATTTTTTGGCATTTTCACTATATATAATATATAATATTATAAATCACAAATTTCTTATAGATCTATGAAGGACATTTACACGAATGTTTTTGAGTACTGAGTTCTAACTGTTTGTCCCTTATTTCAAGTACCGCTCGTCGCTTCGCCACCCTGTTTGTCAACGTGAACGTGACCTCTGAACCCCACGAGGTGTCGGCGCTGTGGTTCCTCTGGTATGTGAAACAGTGCGGGGGAACTATGAGGATCTTCTCCACCACTAACGGAGGACAGGTACGTCTGTGTGTGTGTGTGTGTGTGTGTGTGTGTGCGCGCACAGCATCTATATTTGTACATTTGGGCTTTTTCGGTTTGTTTAGAGGTAAATACCAGCCTGACATTCTGCATCTGTATCGAAGATTAAGCTTTTGAAGATAAGATAGTCATTCTTAATTTATACTCACTACACTGAAAACAAACAGAATACCCAGTATCATGTTTCAGCTTTCCAGGAAATGTCTCTGCAAAAAGTGAGAGGCCAGTGCAGAAGCGGTTTGCCAAGAAGTGGTGAGGGACTTAAGCTGGCAGAGATTCTTTCGCACAAAACAGGAGGTTGAGCATCAGTGAGAGATCCCCGGCCCTAATACATTTACCTCAGGTCGCTGCTGATCAGCCGAGCATAATTATGAGCCTGACAAAAGCTGTTTTCTTGGAGTGCCGGGGGGAGCGCACATTCTGCTGCCTTACTTTCTAAAGCTGAGTGGCCCTGTTGCCATAGCCACTGAGGAAGGGGATTGTGTTTTGGTGAACAGCCGACGTCGTGGCCAGATCTGTTTTTGTTTCCTGGACCTTCCCCTATTAAAACATGCATGGGTATGTGTACAGTAAATACGCACATACAGTCATTTGAGCTGACATTTTGTTTAAAGGAGAGAGTTATGTAAGGTGTAAAGTATTGCATATGGAGGCACATATGGCATTCTTCTTTTTTTGTGCAACTTTCCACCAAAACTGAAAAAAAATAAACACATCTTTAATCAGGCGAGAGAAGCACAGACACACCCTGCTGCACTGCCACGACTGATTTAGGTTTAGTTTAGGTTTTTCCCAAACAACTGGCAGGCAAATTCATCCAAATCCCACAGTGGTAATACACACAATGTGTTTCTGATCAGGGAGAACAGAGAGACGTTGACACTAACCATATGGAAAAGGTCACTGTCTATTTAATTTTGTGTATCAGAGAGATTTGGCAGCACTTAATCTCTCTACACCTCCTCAATCCTCTCCATCATTCAGCATTTTCCCTTTGGTTTAAGATGTTGAAATCTGCAATGGAAGGAAACAGGGTGGCTTGAGGATGTAGTGAGTGTGTAACACCAGGATAAATTTACAGATTTTATCAGCTTGCCTCCTAAATGTAGGTTTTATTAGCCTGGCAGAGTCGTACTTTACGTCTGAGCAGGATCGGGCTGGTTAGAATCAATTTCACCCAATATAAATCGAGACTGTCTTGCAAGTAGAGTATTAAAAAAACACTAGACTGGACCCCTGCTGTCTTCGTCCACCTCTGCAGGAGCGGAAGTTTTTAGGTGGCTCCAGTCAGATCAGCGAGTGCATGGCCAAGGAGCTGGGCGACCGAGTGAAGCTGCAGTCTCCGGTCTACAGGATCGACCAGAGCGGAGACGAGGTGGTGGTGGAGACGCTGGACAAACAGACCTACACGGTAAGCACATCAAAGTGTCCGTCCACCACAGTGGGGGAAAGTAAGTATTAATTTAGAGATACTTTATTTGAGTATTTCCAGTTTGCTACTTTATGCTTCTACTCCACTACCAGCCAGAGGTAAGTGTTGCACACCTCACTCCACTAGGTGTGTGTGACAGCTGTCGTTACTAGTCGCTTAACAGATTAAGATTTTACATTGAAAAAAACATGATGAGCTTATAAATCGTCACCATTAATCATCTGATGACCTCTCAGATGTGTCATGTGACCTGTTGGAGGGGCCCCGAGTCCCAGGTTGGGAACCACTGAATTAAAAAACCCAACAGTATATAAAGTAGTTAAAACTACTTCTACTGTACATGGATGCATCAGTATTTACTATCTACTAATGTCAGAAATAATAGTTTCAGTTACAGGGGCCACTTTTCTGCAGAACGAGTACTTTTAGTTTTAAATTTGACTGATAATACTTTTGTACTTAGACTTAAGGCATCAACAAAGACCGCAGATCGTATCAGTCCAAGTGTCGGAGCCACCACCTCAAAGGCCCAATCACCTTTTGTTTTCAGTCGAACACGAAGGACACGCAGTAAACCTGGTGATGTAAGGATGGAGCAGGTCACCAAGGCTGGACGTGAAGCGATGGAAACAAGAGGAAAGGAGACAAAGCATGAAGAGAACAAGAGTACCGAGTTATATTATTGTTATCTTCTTGGTATAATATAAAAACACATGCAGTATTTGTACTCTGCATAATGTGACATAATGTAGTCTGGATATCCTGGATGTCCTTAGTGATCAGAAGAAACAGACCCTATACATGAACCTCCTCCACCAGCACAGTCTGAATCCCAGAGTGCAGCTCGCAGTCCTGTTCTCTGCTGCCATCTTCTGGTTGTTGAGCAACCTGCAGGCCATGTGTCATGTGACGTTGCTCACGCCGTCCTGTCCAATCTGTGTCTGCATCCCCTCTCACTTTTTCTTTTTGCATTGTTTTTCATCTCAGGCCAAGCACGTGATCGTGGCCACCCCTCCAGGTCTGAATCTGAAGATGCACTTTAACCCCGAGCTGCCGCCGCTGAGGAACCAGCTGATCCACCGCGTCCCCATGGGCTCTGTCATCAAGTGCATGGTCTACTACAAAGAGAACTTCTGGAGGAAAAAGGGTATGCAGGAGGTGGAGAGAGGGAGAGAGGGGAGGCTGCAGTGCACAGTGTCAGTGTGTGTTATTGGATCTTTTTTCTCCTGTGTGTCACCAGGTTACTGTGGCAGTATGGTGATTGAGGAGGAAGGCGCTCCCATTGGCCTGACACTGGATGACACAAAGCCTGATGGGACTGTACCTGCCATTATGGGGTGAATGCATAGCTCCAGCCAGTTCTATGCAAAATTATAAAGATAATATTATCATTATATAGTATTATCATCATACACTACATGACCAAAAGTATGTGGACCCCTGGACATTATTCCAAAACCATGGGCAATAAAAGATAATGTTGGTATTATTCTATATTTTTCTTGTAACAGATCACATGAAAACACCAAAACCAAACCAAATGACTAAAAAACATATACTTTTATTTTTAAATAAGGCTCAATAATATCCTAAAACAGTTGTTTTTAACAAACATTAGTAAAACAAGAGTAAATGGTGTGTTTGTTGGGGATTAACACACATTTGGTGCTCTAGTGAGTATTTGGGGCAGCAGGAAGGTGTATGTAAACTACAGTGTGTGTGTTCACGGTAATGAAGCAACATGTCACTGAGTGGACCGGCGAGGCTCACTGAGGGGTTTTTAATCGTTTTTAGACAACAATGGAGCTCTATGGCTCAGAGGAAGAAGAAGATACACACACCATTCTCGTTAGTGGGATCGATTCATTGTTGGTTTGGTCTTTTCATGGGATTTGATGACAATAAGAAAAAATATGTAATATAACCAAACATATCCTTTAAAATGCTGCCGTAACCGTCCACCAAACTGGGACAACCAGTGTGTCCACGTCTGGCCGTGTAGTGCACACGATGTCTAACTGGAATTGCCTGTTCACTAGCGCAGTGGCACATTTTCTAGTGGATAATAAATATTTCTCTTTTCCCTCTCCTCCAGATTCATCCTCGCCCGCAAGTGCAGGAAGCTATCAGGGCTGACCAAAGAGGAGAGGTAACGCACGACGGCGACGACACAGCAGATTTACACACTTTCACAAGCTGCAACACTGGTTTAATCCAAACTGTCGTCTTGTTGCCTTTAGGTTGAAGAAGATCTGCGAGATCTACTCCAGAGTGCTGTGCTCAGAAGAGGCTCTGCATGTGAGTTTGGATACAGACCAATACACATATTTACACAGCTACAGTGGCACTGCATCACTAGTTAAACCATTCACGTGTCCTCTTGTGTGTGTGTGTGTCAGCCGGTGCACTACGAGGAGAAGAACTGGTGTGAGGAGGAGTACTCTGGGGGCTGCTACACGGCCTATTTCCCCCCGGGAATCCTTACCCAGTATGGCAAGTAAGTCATACGCACACACACACACATTTTAAGTGCTTTAGTTGAATCGCATTACAATTGTCTGCAGGTCGTCTACATTCTTTGACATTCAAGGGCAAAGAAAATACAGCCAGGCCACCAGTTACAGCTGAGACGGAGCCAGATTTCACCAGCTGTCTCGCTCTTTTTTTGTATTTTGTTTGTTTTTGGCATTTATTTTCTTGTTTGGTGAGCCTGCCAGTGGTAACCTACCAACCGTTACCAGAACATCAGACTGCTGTCTACTAACTGTACCCATGGTCAAAAGTAAATCTGGAGAAGGTGTATTCAGATATTATAAATGACAAATTTTATTCTTGTGCTGAGATTATGTATCTGTATGAAATGTGCTTCACAAATATCTGATGGATTTTATTTTGATTGGACAAGTTTAGGGATAGTTTAAAGGCCGATCAGCAACGCCTTCCAAAATCCCATAAATATCTTCACTGACCAGTGAAAACTTGTGTGTCCATGTTGGCTCATTTTCACGTTTTCAAGATAAACCGAAAACCCTAAAATGTGTCATTCAGTCCAGTTGTTGTGTGTCAAGGCGGCATTATGGTTTTTCTGTTGTGGAGGTACAAGGTTTTCACCCAACAGCCGTGATTTAGACCCTGAAAAAATAACACCCACAGCATGAAGTTCACTTAGAGTTTAAAGCTTTTTAAATCAGTCGATCCGTCAGAAACTGCAACTTTAATGAAAACTTTAAATGGCGGCACATTTAATTAAAGGCCACCTTTAAACCCTATAAATCAGCAGAAACTCTGAAATCTCTCGTGTTGTCTGTCTTCTCCTGTCTCCAGGGTGCTGAGGGAGCCGGTCGGCAGGTTGTTCTTCGCCGGCACCGAGACGGCCACAGAGTGGAGTGGCTACATGGAGGGAGCAGTGCAGGCTGGAGAGAGAGCAGCCAGAGAGGTCAGAGCTCAGACAACCTCCAAACGCCGCTCTCTCATTATATAAGAGTTCCACATATAAGAGTAGAGGTACTCCAAAACTCAGGACAGGGGAATATTTGCTTTTTAAGACATCATCAGGAGCAAGTAAAGGCGTGAGGAAGAAGCTTTAAGAGTCATACCACTTTCATGTTTGTCTGTTAAGTCGGCCAGCAGACAGGCAGCTCAGCATAATAACAGCCTGGCAGTAACAAGCTACTGTACAGCTGATTATTTAAGGGACAGATCTGAGAGTGGTGTAAATATTGACATTTAAGTCTTGGCAAGAAAACAAAATGTCCAGCTATCCCTTTAAAGTAGAATCAAACCTTTGAAACAGAAAATATACCTCTGTGATTTTTAGAGTAACTTGTATAGTTTTTTTTCTGTTTTTACAAGCCGTGTTTACAATACAATTCAATCTAATATATGTAAATGTAAATGTGCATACAGTATCGGTAACAGGAGCCTCCTCCAGCGTTACCCATTACATGCAGTTTCAGGATATGTATCCTGTAGCGTATCATGTTGAAATAAATGGTTTAAATCTTCATGTGAGTGTCCTGACTGAACAACCACTGTGTGCTGTTGCAGGTCATGTGTGCGCTGGGTAAAATCCACCAGAGTCAGATCTGGCAGACGGAGCCTGAGAGTGTGGTGAGGGAAATCTTTCGGGATATTTTTCTAAATTAAACTCAAAAGTCCAAATATATGTCACTGAAACCCTCCTCCTCCTCCTCCTCCTCCTCCTCCTCCTGTCCCTCCAACAGGAAGTCCCAGCGCTCCCCTTTGTCACCACCTGCTGGGAGAGGAATATGCCTTCAGTCGGTGGCCTCCTCAAGTTCGTGGGATTCTCCACCTTCCTGTCCGTTGCCACCGCAGCCGGCCTGCTGGCCTACAAGAAGGGCCTCCTTCCCCGGAGTTAAACTGCCCATCACGCCCGTCACCTCACTCCTCTGCATCTCCAAGGGGGCACATCTCAATAGACACTGTACTCTTGTGCTTCTAGTGCACTACTTTATGGCCCAAACTACAAAGTAGTGGACTATATGGGGTATAGGATGTTTTTTGAGGAATAGCCTGCTGTAAGAGAGACTGTTCAGCTAACGCAAAACACTAATGCACCGTCGCTCTGTTCACAAGAGAAAGAGAGAGTGAGACAAATAGTAATGGGCTGATTAAAAAGCTAACAGATTCTAGTTTGAGGGAAGTCACGAAGACCTAACTTCAGTTTAAATCTACGATAAATCTGAGATTCAGATTGTGAAACTAATGAAGGAAAAAGAACAGAATCAATTCTTAACAGGAAAATATATAAATATATCACTATTAATATTCCATACATTGCCAATGACATTCACATCCTTGATTACATGTGAGTTTGTTAACTCATCATCTCTTATCATCTTTCTGTGTGAGTATGAGCTTTGTTTGCATGCATGCATGGTACGCATGCATTTGTGAGTGTGGGTTTGTCAGCTGTGTGTGTGTGTGTGTGTGTGTGTGTGTGTGTGTGTGTATCCAGTGTGTCTAATTACCTCTGCTGATTTTAGGTGCTGATTTATTCTGGCCAAGCAGCTGTAGCCGTTTGATGAGATCCAGCAACATCAGAATAGAATAAAGTTGTGCCATTGCCCATTACAAAATCACAGAGGAGGTTTAGGGGTAAGGCTGGAGATGTTCTATGTTTTTCTTATCGTCAACAAATTCCATGAAAAGACCAACACCAACAATACACTCGTGTTTTTATTGTGTGTATCTACTGCCTGATATAACTTGTTCCTGTGTGCCACAGACCTCCATTGTTGCTCATTTAAAAACGATTAAAAACACATAAATGTTGCTCTGGGCGACATGTTCCTTCATTATGATGAACGCGGGCACTGTTGCTTATTTTACGTTGATCTCACTCGCCATCCTGCCGCTCTGATTACCCACTAGTGCATCAAATCTGTGTTACTCCGCGACATAAAATAGTCCCCATCTACGGTGCCTGGTTGGTCGTGTTCAGACTGTATTTATGGGTTCTGACTGATCTCAGAAACCAGGAACTCCAGATCTTTCTGCTATTCTTCGGCAGTTTCACTCCTCTTCCCTCTTTTCTCTGTACAGTTATGAAGTGGAGTCGCATCACGTAAAATTTCCCAATGCACCAAATCCACAAAGTCAACCCAACAAATGCACTATTTATTCCTGTTTGAGTCACATTTGCCAACAGTGACAGTGCCCAGCTGTTAAAGAAAAAGTACTTAGCCTCTTTAAAAAACAATACCATATCTTTGTGACCCATTTTTAAAGATTTATACGTCTTCATAAATGGGGTAAGAAAGTCGGAAAAGTATTGAGAGACAGAATGCGTTGTTGGTTTACACAGGATTTGTTGACAGTGAGAAAAAGAATAAGAAAAAAGCATAAGAAGCCTTATCCTTTAATTTAATTGTATTTAGGGGTAATGTAGTGTTACTAAGCTGCTCTGTTATCGCTCGGTTAATGTAACGGAAGCATTCGAATGTATTTTCTTCAGACTAGATAACACAAACTATTTGTTGCTGTATTATGATCAGATATTTTACATATATTTTTAATTTTTCTCATTCATAAAAATAGATTAACACAAAGGGTAGTGCTGTACTAACCAAAAAAAACACATACTAACCAAAACTGATATGTCAGTTATGACTGAAAGCCATTTTAGAGCCATAGTTCCTCTGTGAAGGCCTCCTATTGACTTACATTACTGCACCTATCAGATTATATTATATACTCTACTACAATCTAATGAGTTCGAATCACTCAACATGTAGCTCAGTTTTGTGGGAAAAGTTTTGATTTGTTAAAGAGGAAAGAAAATTGGCTCTTGATGAATAAATGAAGGATATTTGGAGAAACAAAATTCACGCCTCACAATCGAAAGAAAACACACAGCTGGCCACTTGTTGGCCACATTGCAAGCACTTCAACAGCGATCCGTGTTGAGTTGTGCAACTAATCATGGACTGCCGGTGAAGTGCTCACTTGTCTGACTTTTTTTCGCAAAATAATCAGATGTAAAGGAAACCAATCAACACATAACGGAACCTATCAATCGGCAGTGCATCTGTTATGAGGGTTGTGCAGCTCTGTATGCCCACTGAGAGAATCATGCTGTTCTTGTCCCAAAGACTGGTGTGTGTGTGTGTGTGTGTGTCTGTGTTTGTGTGTTTGTTTGTGTGTGTGTGTGTGTGTGTAGTTATCTGTCGTGCCTTAATGGAAGTCGTAGTGTTTTTTTGTCCTTTCTCTGAAGTGCCTGTGTGAGACTCTGACCCTCTCTGCCCTCGCTCCCCCCCCTCAGATGGACCAGGTCACTGGTTTTGAGACATCATCGGCTGCCATCAGTGCACAGGGACCGGTGAAAAACAACTCCACGTCCCTCTGAGTGTGTCCGAAACCTTTCATTTTTAAACCTTGCCTGTATTACCTGAGTTATGTGCTCAGTATGAACTTGACTCAGGTGAAGCCAGGTGTAAAAACACAGAGCTCAGACTGTTGGGTTGATCAAACTGCTTATCTCCAGTGAAGCCAAGTCTGTGTGTGTGTGTGTTTGTGTTGTGTATCGTGATTGCAGTGCTTCACTCTCTGTCTCCCCTTGTTGTGATGCCCTCGTGTCTCGCCGGCTGCTTACCTTCAGCCCGTGTCCCCCGACCTTTGACCCTCCAGCCCTGACTCACTCCACCTTCACCCCAGCACGTGCACCGGTTTGGCGACTCCAGAAGTAACGATGCCGTTTCACATCTTAACCCCGTCTTTAAACGTCTTCAACGTCTCTGACTTCGGTGATCAAACAAAGCCAGCACACTCTGTCAGCGCACTCTGTCCGTCCTCTCCAGACTACGGTTCTGGCACCATCGACAGACACAGTGTCCGGTTATTCATTATCTGACCCTTCTTGTTTTCTGGAGACCTGAGACTGTTCCTCCGTCCCTCTTGTCCTTCTGTGCATTTGAGCCTCCTTAACTGTTCCTGTGACCCACTCTTTGATGTCTTTGATTCCTCAAACGAAGCTGGTGATATTTAAAAGGAAAGAAAATGTGAAATAAATCTTTTACTCGTCTTAAACCCCTCTTGTGCGTCATTTTGTGTATTTCTGGGGTGATGTCCACTTACAGTAAAGCAGTGATTCTGATCCAGGTGTTACTGCTGAGGGTTTGTGAAAGGATCGTGGTTCAGTAGTTCAGCTGATTACAAAATTAGACATTTTGATAAGGTAAGAAATAAGATTTAAAATGGGTTTGAGGCTGATCTTTAGTATATTTATTGTCACAGTGACCAGAAACTTCCCAGTTAAACTCATCTGATTGGGCCATGGGGTTAAATCAGAATTTAAAAAATAAATTAGAGAGCCACTGACTTAAAGAAGTGTGTCTTAGCTGCTGTAAATGTAATAACTGGCCAGAGAGTGTTCATGTTCTTTAGCATAATATAACGTATGGTAGCGTGTGTGAAAATATCACAGTTCTTGGGGACTGAATCACACTCAGCCGCCTTTCTAAGCAGTGAAATCTAATTTACAGTTGTTAACAAAAAACTGGCAGCCAGTAAATTGCCAGAAGGTGGTCGTGGTGGAAAACTGCAGCCAAAGTTTATTAAGACAGATGGAAAAATGATTTACATTAGACTCACATTTAGTGTCATTTCCAAAGCAGCCCTCACTGAGACCCTTTACTGTGTGTGGTGTGTGTGTGGTGTGTGTGTGGTGTGGTGTGTGTGTGTATGTGTGTGTGTGTGTGTGTGTGGTGTGGTGTGTGGTGTGGTGTGTGTGTGTATGTGTGTGTGTGTGTGTGTGTGGTGGATGAAGGTCCCGTCAGGCCGTGGTTTCTACCTGCGGCCGCTGGAGGGCAGGTGACGGCCACGGAGCGCCCCCCCCCCCCCACAGCCTGCTGCTGGGACGTTAATCCGACCGGGACCGAGTCACGTGTCGGGTTCCTCCCGTGGACATGTGCCCCCCGGTGCTGTCCAGGACGTCGTGTACCTGCGGCCCCCCGGTGGGGCCCCCCGGTGGGGCCCCCCCGGTGGGCCCCCCGGTGGGGCCCGGTGGCTGCTTCCTTCTTCTTTTTCCTCTTCATGTGGGCGTCAGGAGACTGGGGCCTGGCTCAGATGCGGCGGGGCTCGGGTCTTGGAGCCGTGGCCTTGGCAGCTGCCAGCCTCCATCCACCCACAGACAAACGAAGCTCCTCGGCAGTGGAATCATCTGCAGCCGCTAAATGTTCCCACTGCCGGACTCTTGGATTGTTTCTCAGAGTCTCTCCTCCGGGTGCCGGGGGAATCTCAGCAGCTTCTGATGGAAAACCGTTTCTTTCTTTGATTCTAGTGGGTGAAAATGTGAGTGAAGCTTTGGGATTTAGTTCAAAATAAGCTTAATGTACATGTGTGTTTATGTAAGTGCACATTCAGCTGCAGAGAGGCAGAAACACAGTTACTCTCGGCAACAGTCATGCTTTCAGAAAGATTTGAGGCCTTTTATGCTCTTAATACCAACCTGACAGCAGCCAGATGACAGGAAACGAGTGCCGAGAAATATGAGGGAATAATAATAATAATAATAATAATAATAATAACTTTATTTCTACAGCACCTGTAAAGACAGGGTTTACAGAGTGCAGACAGACAGAGCAGGAGCAGGATGCTCAGGAGGAGAAATAACAGCAGAAAGCCAAACAGAAGCCAGACAGAATGAAGGCAAAGTTAAGATAAAGTTGAAACAATGTAAAGAGAATACAGAAGGATGACGAGGGAGGAAAATGGTAAAAGAGATAAAAGCCAACTAAAAAAACAATCAAAAATGAAATATAAATAAATACAATCCAGTAAGAACACCAACAATCACTGGGAAACGTGAGTACCACTTACTGAGAAGACAGCATTCATAGAAGGTTTACAGGCTGGAAACATAAGAGGACATTTTGGGTTGCCATGTTGTGAAATATCCTTTTGAGTGGTAATTATCCTTCTATTCCATAATAATGCAGCTGGTAAAATGTTGGTCATTTACAGATGTGTTTGTCCCTGCAGATAAACCATCCAGTCTGCAGATCTAAGTGCTGTGAGTCATCATTAAAGGGTTACTGACGTTATATCTCGTTGGTTTAATGCCTGTGCAAAAACACGAGTGTTAAAATGTCCAGTTGCTCCTTTACGGGGGTTTATGGGCGTCCGGTTTCCTAGCAACATCACTGTGATGACAACACTTCAGAAATCAATCACCCCCGGCCAAGAAATTACACAAATTGTCTTTTTGACATTTCCATTTATGTCCAAACCAGACAAACGCGATATATCGTGCTCATTCGTGAGCTTGAGGCGCTCGTAAGCTGATCTTTGACCTTCGGACAGAACCAGTCCAGCTGTTTCCTGTTTCCAGGCCTGATGCAGCTGCTGGCTTCATATAGCTGTAGCTTCATATTAGAGTTCAAACAGGAGAGTGGGATCAATCTTCCCATCTAACTCTGTGCAAAACAGCAAATTGTGTATTTCCCAAAATGCCAGACTATTCCTTTATTTTCATAGAAACTGTCAGAACTGTTTTCCAGCTGCTGGTTTGTAGCAGAGCTACACAGCTTCACTGAAGGCTTCACTAAACATTCAAAAGACGTTAGTTAGAACTTCTGAAGCTTTAATCAACGGTGTCTTATTAGAAAGAGGTACCAGTGCTTTCTTCATTCCCACTGACTGTATTTCAGTCACTGTCATCATCCTGAAAGAACCGTGACGCCGCTGTCATGGGCAGAATATTGCAGGTGACACAGTCCTGGCTGCCCGACAGTAGCAGCAGGCCCTCTGTGAATCAGCGGGCCAGGACGGAGCCACCCGAGCCGGCCCTGAGCCCGAGGCCTTCATCTCTCCGTGCTATAGGCTTTCTCTCTTATTGTTCTGGGCTGGTGGGACCTCTGTGAGATTTACTGCGAGATCCTCAACAGATTACAGCCCCTGCTCTCGTCAGACATTTCACTTTGGTCGGACAAGCTCTGCAGTCGTCCCCCGCCATGACTTATGGAACATGTTTGCCGAGGTATCATACCACGTATATTCGCTTATCTTCGGGGTTGAATTCTACCATATTAGTGTTATTAAAAAGAAAGAAATGCAGCCGGACAAGTTTCATGTCTGTCAGGACATAATATTTAATGTTCAACCAAAAAAAACCTGTTTTCATTCCTTAAAGAATCATTTCAACTGATAACTATAATAGTAATAACAATAGTGCATTTCTGAAAATGTCAAACTGTTCCTTTAATCTTGAGATAATGTTGTGTTCACGACATCCAGCAGAGCGTGGCTTTAGTTTATTGGTTATTTTTAGTCTCTGCTGGAGCTGGACCATTAGCCTCAGAAACGGCTCCTCGGTGACATTGACGAAGCACTGAGGAGGATTTCTTCTGATACGGAGCCATCAGAGCCTCGTAATGATCAACATCACTCACTCTGTCAACGCGCACAGACAAAAAAGAAAGTGAGTGCAGCAGGGAAAGTTAGGGAGAGGTAAGATCTTTGTAAAGGGAGAGGGCCAAAGGGGGTGATGGTGCGGAAACATCAAGAGGAGGTAGAGGGAAAGGTGAGGGGGGGAAAGGAGGCAATTTGCTCAGGTTCTCTGTCGGTCCTGAACCTTGGGTTTTACTTGTAGAAAGTCCAGACATGTGCATAACGTCAACGTACGACATGGAGGACATCCACGCGACCAGGATCTAAGCAGGAACGACCGACCCCACCCCCGAGAAGAGACAGGCCTCCTCTGATGGTGGATGAGAGAGAAATCAAATCAAATTACACAAGGCGGAGAGTTTTAATTCCATCCCTGGCAGTGTGTCGCTCTCTCCAGCCCCACAGGTCTCTCCATCACAGCTGTAAAGTGATAAATAACTGGGGTAAATAGTAAATCCACCCTGGGCTGCAGTGAGGAGGAGAGGAGGGAGGGAGGGAGAGTCGAGGGAGTCTTAATCCCTCGAGTGAAATGACTGCAGTACAAGTCGAGCCCTGGACCCAAAATAGTCTTTTTCTGCCGCTCTCATTTTCTCTCCCTATACAGTGAAGGCTCTCCTCTCCTGTCTTCTGCCTGTGTAGGTAAATGGTCCATTACAGTGAAAGCTGAGAAATAAACACTCAAATGCAGCACTTAAGGGGAATCAGCCGCCACTGTCATATTCCCAGCTGGTTAAAATGTGTTCCATTTAAATGCATAATGCCTTAGAGGGTGGAAATAGCTAATCACAACTCATTCTAAATTAGTCTCCGCAAATGGCAACCTGGCTTAATCATATTGGAAAGCTAACCGCGTACAGAGTTATTTGATTATTCCGCCTCACCGAAGACCCAGCATGAGAGCTCACTTCTGCAGGGAGGAAGTTGGGCGCATCGCAGAGCAAAGATGCTCATCACATCCCATCTGCTCACCTGTAGAGCCAACCTGCGTCCTGAACGGCGCCGAGGAAAATGTGCTGCACGGCAAACTCAGCAGAGGGCCGACAAGAAAACAGAAAGAATGTGTGAGAGTCACATTGTGCAGAGCAGTATTTTGCATTTTGAGGACATTTTAGAAGTTCTTTGTGTTAATTTGCTGTCATTAAATTGAAATACTTGTAATTGGTTGTAGTGGAATTGAATAATAATAAGTATTTTGTGCAGCCGGAGTGAACGGGAGCATGTGGAGGGCCGGTGTGATGGATCAACCTTTCCCCATAAGAAAAGCATCCGAAGGAATCAATTCCAGTCACACTTGATTTGGCAGGATGTTGTTCTTAATTCAAACTCACTAAACCGTACGAAGAGAGGGAGTGCTCTGCAAAACAACATCCATGTTCTCGAGTCTTTTAGGGCCATATTCACTTTTAAAGGGGTCCTCCAGGAGGCACACACACATCTGTGAAGTCTTGGCAGGTAAATAATACCAGTGTTTTATTTCCAACATGTCTTATCTGTCTTACTATTATTATTGTTTTTATTTTATACTTTTGTTGGGAACTTATTCCGTGTTATTGTATTATTTTAATTGTCTGATTTTATTTGTCAGGATAATCTTTTAATCCTGCATGTGAAGCACTTCATGTAAATCAAGTTTATTATTATTATCAATACTATTACTATTATTATTACTGTTAAATGGAAGCATCAGAGGCTGAACTATCCTGACTTTTACTTATATAATACAATCTACCGTTCCTGAGACCCCTCCACGTCTTGTACAGCCTCCAAACCTGAGCTGAGATTATTTTCTCGCTTTACAAAGCTCCTCCAGGGCCACAGAGACATTATCAGACTGTATAACTGTGAAAATAAAACAGTTTCACAGGCTGAGTGGTACTCCCCTTGGAAAATAACAACAATTACAGCTAATTCCAGTTGTTTGGGGGATTTTCTTCTATCTTTAAATTGGCTAAAAATAAGATTTTAAGATTTCATGATGGATTGAATACCATGTTAAAATGAACTTTTGCACTACATGCATATAGTGCATATTTTGTGCCTTAATACATATTTTGTTTGCAGGTGTGGGCTCCACGAGCTCCACTGAAGCCCATTAATCTTAATCTGACTGCAGCACTGCAGCTAAATAACCATTTCAAACCCTGACCAGCCACCACATGTCCTGCCATCACACCTCTGTCTGCTCCCTCTTCATCCTCTGTCCGTTCCCCCTTTTTTAGTCACAAAACAAACCGTCTCTCGTGGTTGTGTGACGTAAAATGCAGCTGTGTGCGTGCAAGCGTGCATGCCCAGTGCGCTGGGATTGCTCCGTGATTGCTCTCATCCATTAGTGTTTATCTCAATTCAACAGTGAAATGACTCTGTGAAATTATGTGCTTGCATTTTTCTCTATATCATATGCAGACACGTTGTTTATCATAATTTGATGCGTCCCTTGAGTGCTTTCAGGGCGCTCTGCCATCACTCACCATCAAAATTATTAATAAACACAATGTGACAATGCACTATTTTTGCCACACAATCTCACTGACAATCCAACTGAGATATACAGTGGCGGTTTACTTAGAATGATTGGAGGGTTTTAGTCAGCAGATCAAAAAAAAGCAGGGAGATGTGGTCTTATTGAAAAACCCTCACTGCAGCACAGAAAGAGTGAAGCACTCTATTTTTGGGCACACTTGATGGTAAAACATGATGAGAAATCTCCATCTGAGAGCTGGAATATCTTGACTTCTCTCATCATCAGGATGGATTCATTTAAATCAGAGCCCTGGATGTGGAACAAGTGAGTGCAGGATCTCAAATGAAGAGCTTTTACCCTTTTTTTTTACCTGCCTGTCTCTTGTGTAGTGACACAAAAATTCAATCACATGGTACAAATAGTCTACCCCCTTAAAATGTTTTACAGTAAGCATACAAATATAAACAGACGTCCCGAACTGCTATTCATCCACACTCTCATCCCCGGCACTCTGTCTCTGTCTCCGGTCCCTGCCCACTTCTCCATCCTCCACCTGTCCACCAGGTGCCCTCAGACCTTCCCTCCTTTCCCCATCGCCTGACTGCCCCACCCATCTACACACCTGTTCTCTCATCAGCTCTCATCATCACTTACCTGGCCGTCTCCGCCCATCTCCACCTGCAGCTCGTTCCTTCATCAGCCCCTCACTGCATATATACCGATCAACCTCCTCTGCCTGATCGTCCTAGTTGCTGTCTTGCATTGTGTGTTTTAACCTGGACCTCAAACAATCTTTCTGCCTGGAAGTTCTCTCATTATTAAAGCCACTAAAGATCATCCTAATCTGCATTTGGGTCCTTCTCCCTGCTGCCTGCACAACCAGCGGGGCTAAAAATTACGTTAATTAATTCCAAAACTCCCAAGACAAATGCAATAATAATAATGATGATAATCAATAAAGAAAACTGAGTTGAATCAGGAGGATGCCATAGAAGAAACAAGTGGGAATAACATCCAAAATACAACACTGATGTGGTGAAAAGAAAAAAGCTAGTTTATATTCTACCTCATGCTTGTAATTGTTTCACACCTTGAAGCACAACACACAAACACCAGTAAACAAGCGCACACACACACACACACTCACACATAGGACCCCCAGGGGACCTGCCCCCCCCCCCCCCCAGGCCAACAGATTCATTTGCACTCAATTATAACCCCAGTTGAATTTCTTAACTCGAAACCTGCGAGGAAAGGGCGAATGCATCCATTACCCTGTTAATTGAATTCAAGTGGTGGAACGCAATCGAGTGAATATGAACATTTTTCCTCGCATCTAGTTCACGGCGCTTCCCAACCTGAGCCGCCGATAAGAGACATTTATTTACATACAAACAGAAGCGGAGGGAGGCACTGCTGAGGAATTGGCAGTTCACCGAGTTATGCTCCGGGAAAAGGAAAAATCATCACGACAATCAAAAATATATTGAACAGGCCGTCTCATCTCCCACTTGCATTTGAAAAAATAAAATAAACATTTGGATGTCAGCAGAGAAATGCAGAACAGCCGAGCACTTATATTGGTCTTAGTTTATTCAAAGCACACAAAGCAGCAAAGGCAAACCACCGCAGCCTCCGTCAGAGCACATATTGCCTCCCCTTTAAGCATCTGGAGAAGGGACGAACAATTGAGAGGCAGACTGCATTATGGGCCCTGAGACACTGCTAATGCAGAGGAGACAGCCTCAGGAATTGTTATCCCTCTCTTCCCCATTCACGGATGGCGGCTTCACTCTCCGTCGCCCGTCTCCCAGGCATGACCCCATTCACACGCTCTGCTGGCCACTTGCATTGTGGGCAGCGTGGCTGATAGCTGGGCTGGGGAGCCCGCTGAGAAGCTGACCTCACCTCTATCTGTGACACACAGGTGGGGCCCGGAGAGGAGGAGGAGGAGGAGGAGGAGGAGGAGGGAAGGCTGTCTATGCAAAAGAGAAGGATGGGGGGTGCAGAGTGGAAAAAACCTGCAATACTTGAGTGGTTTCTGGTGGACCTACAGTGTTTTGCATCAATATTAAAGAGCAGTGGTAGAATGTAACTAAGTACATTAACTCAAGTTTTGTACAAATTCAAGGTACTTCATTCATTCCCCTTCATATTTCAAATCAGCTGAAAAATGCATCATCACAAAGCTGAAAACAGGCTGTTTTTCATTCATGTGGTTCTTCTGGACGACAGTCATGGTCCAGGAGTCGTCACAGCCACAGGTTTCAAACACAGCCATTGCAGAGGTGCTAAAAGAGCTGAGCGGATGGAAGGGAAGAGTGAGGAGTGAGGATGTTTTTACTGGTTTAGAAACGGGGTCACTTGCATGACGTCAGTGTTTAAGAATTATTAACACTTCTGCCATGAAAGTATAAGTAAATCCAAAATGTACATGAGGAAATGGCACCTCTCGTTGTGATGAAAGGGGCGACTGTTCCCACTCGTGACACCCAAATGAAACTTTGATCTCGCAGCCAGTCTGACGTGGCACGAAGGCAAATACATCCCACCCACATGGTTAAAAAAAACACTGCAATCGCTTTTTTAAAACAGTCTTTTAATCCTATATTCTCTTTTAAATGTATTTTTAAGTCCTCCTCAAAAAAGAGCAAAAACAGGTGTGAAGTTGGGGTTAGAGGGTTCCTTCATTGTGAAGCTTTTATCAATCTCTGCATAGAGAGATTAAACCTTAGTAACAAGCCAAGATGCTGCATTAGTAAAGATTAATTCCTACTAACCTGATAAACACACACGTGTGACCAGCCAATTTAGTATAGATATTATATTACATTTTGTTTTTAATCAAAATTAATAAAACACTGATGAGTATTGTTCCCTCTGACAAAACATCAAAATCCTACATTAACCACTGCACCAAAACATGTTTTTAAGATATCTGGAACTGACTAAAATACACAGTAATATTTAGTGGCCGCAGGCAAAGAATGAAGAACAGCCATACGTTGAAGCCTTAACAAACACAAAAACACTGCACAGCAGTTTCAAACACCACCAGGTGGGATTTTACAACTTTGGAAAGGTATCATGATGACAATGTTTTTATCTTTTGTCACGACGATCTCCAGGTAAAAAGTCAAAGCACGGCTTTTCCGTTACAAAGTGCAAAGCAGGAATGTGTGCTTGCACGTATTTGATTGGCCAACGGGCGTTTTGCCAGATGATAAGGGCGCTGCCTCTGCATCGACGGGCTGGTCCCATTCAAACAGATTCAGGGGCCGTCTGTTTTCTGTAGTCACACAGTCGCTACGTCATCGGGCGAGGAAGATCGCGTGATACGATCAAAAGCTCCGGAACAGACACTAAATGGACCTTGGTGTGTTTTAAAGCAAGAAACAGTTATTGAATCTGAACAAAGAGCTTCGTAATTGACAGAACCTTTTGCAGATTTGTTAAAAACTTGGAAAATTTGAGTTCTGAAAGTCTCAAAACTCAACTATCTCTTTAAATTTGCCAGAAAATGTGTTGTTTTCTGTCTTGTTTCGTCTGGTTTTGACAGTGCTTGCTAGCCTTTACTACCTATGACAGCTCCAACGCTGTGTGTGGATCACCGTCATCGACAGAAGCTGTTGCCTCTGGTCAGCCATACTCCCTCCCTCCCTCCACCGCTGTCTCTAGCTTCCTCGTTTCTCTCTTTCTCTACTCCTCCTCCCCTCCACCTCATTCCCACTGTCTCCTCACCCCCCTCCGTCTCGCTCTCCTTTCATTTTTTGCTCCTCCATCTGCCTCCCTTACGATTTCTCTCAGTGCCAGCTCAGACCTGACATTTGGATTCATGCTGTAAGCAGCAGGACGGATGGAACAGCAGTGGGAAGGGGAAGGAGAGAAAAATAGTGGCGCTGCTGAAAAATAAAGGTGGAGAAGAGAGGCGATAACGAAGGTGACGGGTGTTAAGGTGGAGATAAGGAAGAACAGGATGAGTGCACGATATGAATGGAGGTAAAGAGGTGAGGATGAAGATGCAAGAGCCAGACCGAGAGGGACTGAGCAGGGAGGGAGGGAAGTAGTTTCCATAGCAACCTGTAGTTGTGTGAGTCGGGGATGAGGTAAAGGTGGAGGGAGAGAGGAGATAGCGAGTTGTGTCGCTTGTTTAATTGCTGCTCTCCAGCCTAATCTCCAGGAGGCCCAGTGAATCCCAAACAGCCTCCTCCGTCCATGAGGGGTCTGATCCACCAGCCCCCCCAAAAAAAAGTCCTTCAGTTGAGCTGCCGTCTGAGGAAGAGGTTTATGAAGATTATAAGCCTGTAAGATGAACCCACAGCTCACTGTGGTATTCCATCACTTTACCGATGACTGATAATGTACACAGGGAGAAAAAGACAAGTGCCAATCTTCTGGATGTGTTAAAGGGGAACTCCGCTGGTTTTACACATCAAAGTGTGTTCACAGGTGTTGGGATTTCTACTGCAAGTGTAAAGAGGCTTCTGTGGCTCCAGATGTTGGGACTGAAGTCTGAAGAAGTTTAACAAAGGAATAAAGTCCAGAGCCTCCTCCTCATCTGTGCTGCAGGCTCCGGGAGAACATGAGCATATAACACCCAAATCTCCAGCAGAACTATCAGCTGTTGAGTAGCATTGTGGGTAATGTAGTTTTTGCGCCAGTTTTTGACAAGGAAGAAGAATGAGTGGGATAATAAAAGATAATATCTGTTCAGTTCTGCTGCATTGATCATTTCAGTGCCCCAAAATGACAGTTTGCATCTAAGTGTCAAAGCCCTCAAGTGGTAGTAATTAATCACTAATGTAGTGGAAGTAAGAAGTTATAGAGCAACAAAGAGGGAGGTCGGGCGGATGGATGGGTCACCAAAATACAGGACTTCAACAGAGAAGGCCGATGTTCACCCCCTAACCCTCCAGTTTCAGACCATCAGTCAGAGTTCAGCTTTTTAACCATGGCGGTACCTTATCCTTAAAAACCCCAAACCACAACAGTTTTGTGACTAAATCTATCCGAACCGAACTATAATCGTGTCTGATCAGAAAACTGTTTTTGAAACTGTAATCTGTTGGGTTTCAGAAAGACAAAGAACGTTGTTTGTCTTCAATAGATCATAGACAAGCAACGTATTTGTGTTGTTTCATTCGGAGGACTTCTTAAAAATGTCAAATTCTCGTTTTTTGTACAAACTAAACAAACTTGACATAATGTGTTGATTTCAGGTGCTGGTAAGCTGATTTTGTTACTGGTGGAAGGACCCAGGCGAGCCCCTGTTTCCAGTCTTTGTGCTAAGCTAAGATAGCACAGATTTACTGTACAGATCCAAGGGTGGCATCAATCTTCTCGTCTTCAGTAACTCTTGTTGGCTTTGGTGTTTCCCAGAATCCATTCCTTTAAGTTTTGGGAATTATTACTTCTCAGCCTCCGTCAGCACAGTCGGCCAAAAGATTCCTGCAAAGACCCACCACTAACAACATTTACACTCTGGTCTGCTATTCGCATAAAGTGAGGAAGGATTGAAAATGATTTTCTCAGTACTGTAATCAGCTGCATGGTGAGAATAATAACTGAATGATGTATTTTTGGCACCTCTTTCTTCCTGCCTCCACACACAGGGAGGGTCCACTTGTATTGGTTAGAAGTAAAAGGCGTGGGGCACCCTGTGGATTTTCACCTGGAAGGCATGTCGGACCCAGTGAGCGAGCTCCAAATGCGCCACACTCTCCACATTTTTGGCAGTGGTTTGGGCCGAATGCGTGTGTGTGTGTGTGTGTGTTGCGTGCATGCAGTGAGTGTGTGTGAGTCCAGCATGCACGACTGTGTGTGCATGCATGTGTGTGGTTTTTAATGGCCTAATTCCCTTCAGAGAGAGTGGGGGTGGGTGTGTGTGTGTGTGTGTGTGTGTGTGGGGGGGGGGGGGGGGGGGGGGGGGGGTAGAGAGGCAGGTGCCCGGGCAGTCGAGGAGATAAAGCACTCAGATCGCTCTGAGGTGGTTTTACTGCAGCACACACCAACAGCACCCGAATCCAATCCTTACTGACTGCCTCCCCTCTGAAGCCCCGGCAGAATATTCCAGTGTGGGGAATCTCCTCAGCGTCTCTGTTCTCCCCAGTTGTTTGTGTTTACAGCTCTGTGATTGACTGCTATAGAAAATGACAACCGTTAATGTGTGTGTGTGTGTGTGTGTGTGTCTTTTGTAGACAGAATACTGTGTGTGTTTGAGGGTGAGAATCACACACACACACACACACACACACCAGCTTCACATTTTAATTGTGGATTTACACATTAAGAAAGATTGCATATTTCTTGGTTTTACGCTGGGTTTAAGATCCGCCTCGATGCCTGAATGCCTGAAAGATGAGTCAGTTTGATCCATTAGTGACAAAAAGCTCCCACTTTGGCTTCACTCTGCCTCGTTCCCTCTCACAACTGAACATCGTGTATCATCGAGAGACCTTTATCATTAAAGCATACTTCATATTACAGTACGTTTTCTTTTTGAGATTTCCTGCCTCACAGTGAGGGAAGGACCATGGTCGACGTTCATTTGCAGATCGCAGTGAACAAGGAGGCTCTTAAACCTGGATGAGAGCAGGGGGGTGCTGAGCTAGAAGCCACTCCATTGGTGAGCTTTATACCCTTTTACACCAAAATCTGCACATACATGCATGTTTTTTAAACAAAAAATAGGCAATTGACTCCTTCCCCATTACCAGTAGACAAGTTTGCCTTTCTGGTTTATTTTACTTCAGTCTATCTTTCAAACTCAATGCCAACTAATCATGGGTGTATTATAAGAACTGGATACGGTGTCGCCGCTCAGCCTTGCTTTCAATTTTTCCAAGTGGTCACTCGCGGTATTGGTATTGCAAGGAAGAATCCCCCTGAGGCCCAAAAAGCATTTTCATAAACCACCACTGTAACAGAGACGTCTGTAAAACTGCTAACTGGACCCCTCCAGCTATAAACATGGTCAATTATTACTCCTTGTATTGTATATTTGTAAATCATGTGGGTTTCATCTTTGTAAACACTTTTTTTTAACTATTCTGAATGATGTACCGCTATGTACAAGCCAATCACGTAGCCAAAGCGGATGAGAAGGATTAACACTATTGCGCATTTTCTGTGGGCCGCATACCCCCAGAACTAACCTGGAAGCTAAAAACTTTCTGGGGCTGTTTTTTGTCCAGTGTGAAAGCAGCTTTAGTTACTTGAATTCAGTGGACAGTAATGAAAAGCTGAGCGACACAAGCTCGCTGAAAAATAACCAGACCTGACTGGAGCCTGAAGCTTGTCGTGGCTTCTACTAACATTTCAAATTATTTTATATATTATTTCATATTATTAGTTTCCTGCCACAAACCTCTTCTGTCCTTTTCATACCCTGTTATTCACTCACCTCTTCCGCCATACTCCTCATTCCTCAGTCCAAAACCAAAACCAAAATTAGGTTTTCGGGACCCATCGGGTAGCAGAACTAACCAGTACATTTTATCAAGCTGTTTGTCCTTGTCTGTCTTCTAAACCTAACTCCACCTTTTGCTGGGTTTCAGAAACTCATCATTCCTGAGATGTTTCCTTTAAAAAAAAAAACATTTTGAGAAGGGTGCTGAGAAGGCAGGGGAAGGAAAAATGAAGTCATACGGAGAGCGTGATGGAAAGCAGCGAGAAGAAAGGAAAAGAGAAGGTGGGGAGCTGCAGGAGACACATCCTCGCGGCCTGAGGCTGAGATCACGGGGGGATGAGAGTGATGAGCTCATCTAAAGCAGCCTCCTCTGTTGTGTGTACTGTAGTAGGAGTGTGCTACTAAGGCTGTTGAGCTCAAGGTTCCCACTGGGCTAAAATGTGACATCTCCACAGGCTGGTGCTGGATTTATAGAGATGTCAGCGCTAATGAAGATCCTCTCCGGTGTTTGTCACTGTGCCACAGATACAGTATGTTCTTAAAGGATACAATAGATACAACTGATCACAGATGGGCAGTTTAAATAACTTGGGTGGATTCACGCAGTAGCAACCAGACGACATTAAACCATCACACGGACGCCACACAAGGGCAATCCAAATACGGAGAACAGTACATATCTGCGCCTGTGGTATCTGCAGGAAGGTTGTCCTCAGTTAATCCTGAGGAAGAGCACACAGAGCTGCAGCAAAACAGAAAGATGCCGAGCGGCTTCAGTGAGCCTCAAACAAATTATACTGATGGATGGCTTTCAGGAAGGCAGACAGTATCCAGACATACAGGGAACTATTGTAATCAGCCACCAAGGGTTTAACTGACATGTTTTTTAATAAAAATAATTAATTTCTTCTTTCTTATGTAATTTATATTTAATTGTATACATTCTTCAGTCTTTTTTTAGTTACTTTTCAGATTCAATTTCTTTTGTATCTACAAATTTGGTGATTTTTAACTTCCTTCCTTCTGAAGCTCAATAAACTGTTTCAAACCCTCTGGGATCAGCTGGAAAAAGCATCATCACAGAGCTGAAAACAGGCTGTTTATCTGTTGACTTTTTAGAGATACGTGGTTCTCACAGGACGGTGACACTACAAACACGTGATGAATTTTGACCATGATGCATTGGTGCAGATTAAACATCTACACTCCACAGCTCTCGTGTCATGTGAGCGTTTTCATGACTTTGAGGTTCAGTTTACATACGTAGTGGTTGTGACTGCAGTTGGTCTAACTTCCACATAAGATATCACAATATCACTTCTTCTTGTCAGTGTGATTAGGAGGCCGCTGCGTCCCGTGACACCCACAGCGCTCCACTTCCAAATGCTGCACATTAGTTAGTTAAGAATACTCTGCCGTGATAATTCACGAGAAGAACGAGCAGATGTAAAAGCCAGCAGAAAGAAATAGACTCGTTCAGATTTACTGGCAGGCCTGCACACACTCAAAACGCTTCATTACTTCACATCTGGTGAGTGTGATCCCAGAGCCACATCACCATTTCACAGGCTGAGTCCCAAAGATGTAACAAGGGCACATCGCAGCCTGTCCTCGGCTCTGCAGACCTTTATCCACTTACTGTCCTCGCCATCACCTACTGCATGAAGGGAATGTCACCACTCACATTGTTTATTTTGTACTGTTTGGAGCCCCGTCTTATCCGTCAGCCCAGGTCTCCTTCCTTTACTCTTTCTCTATTCTTGGTATCTGCTTAAATCCACTTCCCCCGTCTCTGATTCTTATTTAATCGTTGGTGTCATTAAGTTTTCTGCATGAATCATTTCACATTTATGTGCATAAAAATAACAGCATCAAACCTTTGATGAAAATCAACATTAGCTCAGACTTGGTGCATTATGATTAGTACAGATGAAGTGTGTATGTATGTGTGTGTCGGTATGTTACTGCCAAATACTGCTGAGTTCTTAGGATTTTTTCTCTTCTTCTGATTTTAACTCAAACTGGAAAACTTTACATCCTAAACTAGTTATCACAAAGTAGTTTTTTATTACCACTGATGCTCTGCGAGGATGTGGCAGCGACTACATTAGTGGTAAAAAATAAATAAACACCATCAATAACAACTGAAATAAACTTAAATCGTCAGCTTTATCCCAGCACCATGTTAGTCAGCTTCAGTGCGTTTCTCTATTCGGTCGTGTTGTCTGTGTTTTGTCATGCTGCATATGTTTAGTCAAACTGGTGAATGTGTTTCTATTTCTGTGTTTTTTTTCCTGAGAGGATGTTTTCTTCTTTTGCTCGTGTTTTGTCTATTTGCATGTAAATCAGTTTGTAAGTTTGTTTGGAAAAGAGCTCTCAGGGCCGCTGAAGATTTTACTTTTTACTGTAGAAATGCACTCAGTACAGCTGTGGGCTGCTCATTCTGAACTTTATGACACTAACAGTATGGGTAAGTGAATAGCCACCACTTTACAAAATTAATGAAGCCAGAGGTCTAATTTTCTTACAAAAATTGAAACTCAAAATTGGGCTTTCGTAACACTGAAGGTAAATAAATTATACTGGTTTTAAATCCCAGGCAGAGCACAAAAAAAGCCTGCATGGAAAATAAATGACTAAGTAACTCAAATTAAAGAACTGGCTGCAGTTTTGCTCCTTGCAGCTCTGCCTCTGGGTTGTTGGAGATACGCTACCTCAAGGTCATCACAGGGAGCACTTTAACTGCAGGGAGCGTCTCTGGCAGTATGCTGGTAATAAGTAGTACGTCAGGTGGAATTGCCTTGGGCATAGTCTTATAAACAATGTCCTGCAGGTGCAGCCTCTGGCTTCTGTTAGTTATCACCTATTAGACCAGTGGACAGAGTGAGATATCTGTTTCACTAAAGGTGCGTGCTCAGTATCCTAACAGGTTCTTATTCAACGCACTAGTTACCCTCCTCCACCAAGGCAGATCGAGGGCCGGTTCAGAGCCGGTGCCGAATCTCAAACCATTTCTTTGGCCGGGAGAACTGGTTCCAGAGCGCCACCAACACTGGGAACCGCTCGCTTCAAGGGCTCGGGGATTATCATGACCAATCAAGACAACTAAAACTTTGTGACCGCCATTTAAAAAAAAACAGAGCTTGGACGTAAAATCGATACATGCACAGCTGATAAATGAAGTCAGTTAATGTACACTGCCTATAATAAAACTTTATCACAGGAAATGCTTCAAATGTTTAACATACCCCTCATTTAATAACTCATTCTGGAGAGCAGCGTGGTTCTCCTGACACACGTTATCTCTTCACTCAGTCTGATCCCACATTCAACTCTCTGTTTGCTTTCACTTGTCAATCTTATCAATCGTTTTATTGATATTTCAGTTTTGTAAATGGAACTTTTACAATAAACGCCACTAACAATGTGACCATAAAGCCGATGTTACCCACTGAGCAGCAAGCCTCAGACTTTTACCAACAGCTGACCAGCAGTGGATAGAAACTAACTACATTTACTCAAGTAATGTACTTAAGTACAATAGTGAGGTACTTTTCAGATTTAAATTATTAATACAGAATATAATCAACAGAAAAGTATGAAGTATTATTACAAGTTAAGATAAGACTTTGTTAATCCCCAGAGAGAAATTCAAGAGCTACCCAGCAGTAAATACAGTAATTAAAATCTTGTACACACTAATGCATCAACAGTAAAAATCCAATAATATAATATATATTATTCTGAAATGGACCATTCTGCATAATGAGTGCTTCTGGTGGTATTACTACTTTTACTAAAGTAAAACATCTGAGTACTTCTTTCCTCACTGCAACTGACATGAAGATTTTGTGAACTTGGCTGTGAGATGAACATCACAGTTTGTGAAAAATCTAAAAATGACAACATTGTTTGTCTGCTGTGGCGCTCCGTGTAGCTTTCACCTCCACCAAACTTACCAGCTTACTTTTCAATGGCTGGAAAAGAGGGTTGATGATGAGTTATGGCCAATTATGTAGCAGGCCTTTGTAAAGTGCAGAGTGGCCATAATGTTCTTTCAAATATGCCTTTTTGGATCAGTTGTGTATTTAGTGTATCGTATTATTATGTCAAAAACATGTCAAAAAAGCCTTTTCAAAAAGCTTTTTCTTTCCAAAAGGACACATTTGTGAGAAATAGTACGTCAGATGTTGTGTCTGTGATCTGATTTGTATTATTTGTAAATATAAGTGTCAGATTTTGCTTCAAGTTCAATTAAGCTGTAGGAGTTTTAGCCTTAAAGAAGCTTTAAAAGGCAGCATTGTTCTGTGACAGACTGTTGTGAAAGATGACACATCTTTATGTGCTATCTCATGGTAAATGATATGCAAAAACAACATTAATACAAACACTAATAGAGCTCCACTACTCTTAGTACGGCAAATAATGATTAGTTGAATTATCATTATTTTGATATGAATTAATAACTAAAACAACAGGATGACAACCCACGGCTGAGCCCCTGAATATTCTCCTGACTGCCTCCCACAGACACGTGTCTTCATGGAACAGACAGAGTGAATAACTGTGTTTTCCCCTCCTTCCTCTCCGCCACGGAGCAACAATCCATTAAAAATGTGTCCATTACACTCCTTTGACGTGTCTTTCAACTCACCTGTCTGGGGACAGAGTACCGCAGGCCAGATAAAATTGAGCAAACACCAAAAGAGCCGTTTTCTCAAGGCAGCACATTCATTTTGAGAGAGCTGAGCAGCACGCCGACACTTCACACACACACACACACACACACACACACACACACACACACACACACACACACACACACACACAAATATTACTAATTCAGTTTTAAGGGGAGTGTGAGCGTGCACAGCAGATAGTGTGCAATCAACAACATACACACACATACTGTACACATCCAATAAACCGCCTCTCTCTGGGACACAACACATCACATTTCCTCAGGTTCCTCTGGCGTGTCGGCACCCAGCAGGCAGGACATGCGGGGGTGTGGCTGCCCAGTTTACGCCTCTTTCCACCAGGTTTAGTTTGGCCTCTATGAAGAAATGATCACGCCAGCCAAAACTACTCCCACTCTTTGGGAGTAAAATGGATAGTAGTGAGGTGGAGATTATCATAAGCTATCACAAGAAAACATAAGAAAAACATGTTCTGTCAGCCCCACGCTCCAGCAACACGTTCCCTAACAGTCAAGCTTGGTAAAGTGGAAGGTAGAAAGCAGAGGAAAGAAAAAACAAACAAAAAAAACAACAACGAAGAAAACATGACCACGTCTTCTTCCAGCCTTTAAACACCCACTTGTGTCGCTCTCTGTGTGACAACATTGTCAGACATGTGCCATCTTGGGGCGACAGAAGAAAGAAAACATCCTGAAGAAGCAGCTTTTCTAAACTCAGACACACCGTTTGCCATTCGTCTCATTCCTCCTCCTCCTCCTCCTCCTCCTCATCATCATGTCCCTGATAAGCACTCTGCAGACCTCTGCTGCAGTCAGACAGACAAACTTCCTCACACACACAAATACAAATGAGCAGATATGAGGACATTTTAAGTGTTTATTAATGTAAATGTTTCGTCAACAATTCTAACTTCTCCTATGAAGACATATTTTTATTATTACAACTCTATTTTATCATATTGTCATTCATTATCTGTTTGTACAGCAGCGTCCACTTACAGGTGCCCACAGGAGAAGTTATAGTTGTAACAAATACACAAATAAACACTTATATCTGCTTTCAACTACATTATAGTGTGTGTGTTTGTTATTGTTAATAAATCCTAAATACTTGCAGTAAAGGGTCACTCATTCATTGTGTCAGCCCCACCGGTAACCAAATTATTCATCCATCCTGTGGGCCGTGAAGTCCATTGATCCAGCCCATGTTAACCAGCATTGATTTCTGCTTTGTTAATAACATTAGAGGAGCCGCTAGTCAGCGTGAGGACAGGTCTCTTCTTTGCTGGACCAGGCAGTAATGATCACCTGTGTGTCTCTGTTTTCCCCGGGGACAAGGCAGAACACAATTAGTCTCAACTACGCAGAGGAAAATTGACTGAAAGGCTTTGGGGGTCAGTGCAAGAATAACACTTGTTGACGTTCGCCTGCGCCGAGGGAAAAAGCCTCCTCTTATCTCCATGTAGGATGTGCATAATAAAGAGCGCAAACAAACACAAAAGATAAATACAATTTTGTACTGTTTTTCCAGCCCAGACTGTAGGGCAGTGTGTGTGTGAGCGCTACAGGACAGGCACAAACAGCTCCTAAATGGATTCCTGCAGCAGAGGGATGATGCATTCTACAGGCAATACTTTTCCTAAAGCCTCCTAGTGGGGAAGTTCAGTTGACTCTGCTCTTGAAAAATGGAACAAGCTTTACTTTAGACTCCGCCGGGGGGAAAGACTTAATACTCCACAACCAAAAATAAAAAAAACCCAGCAGAGGATATCATTAAGCAACACTGTCATGATCTGCCTATGTGATGTGTACCAGAGTGCTTCCAGAGTGTATCACAGGTCAGAGACAGTCCCCAGCACTTAAAGAGACGCGTACAGAGCAAACACAGATCTTTCTACAGCGGCAAAACTAAACATGCACATGTGATGTCGCAGCATGTGTTCAGGGGCGTTTATTCATCTTCCAGCTTTACTGCTGTGGCCTTAATGGATGTGTCTGTTCACCATATCCGTCTTACAAGGTTAGAATATGTCAGTGTTGTTTACAGCTTGTTGTGTTGCCCTAATGTGTTTAGAAATCCATTAATGCAGGGTGAGTTGAGTATAAGTATTATTTGAAGAGACATATACTAAAATGTTGTTAATCATTTTCAAGAATGGTTCTTTTCACGGTGACTTCATGTGTGCATTAGCCCCAATCTGTGTACAGTATTTTGATATTGTAAGAATGTGAAAATCTATGGCTTTCACTCATAATGTACTGAATGAGTACAAAATGAGCGCAGATAAAGATTTCATGTCCAAAACATGAATTGCATCAGTGGCGGGGCAATTTGCATTGTAAAGGAATAAATCACCACTATATCTGTCACACATTGAACTCAAACACAGCAGAGGAAACAGGAGGAAAAAAGCACAAAATCTCACAAAAGAAATACTAAAGTGTACTTCTGATTTTAAAAATGTAGCATGTCTACACAGTACATGTGCTGCCCTTCCCAGATGAAAACCCGCTAACCCGAGGAGAGGAGGAGATCTGGAGGTGAACGTCAGCAGAGTTGAATGAGATCGTGTCGCCCTTCAGCAGACGCTCCGGGGTAGCTGATGACTACCATGAGATCACAGGGAGCGCTGAAGACTGCCTGTGATCTTCCTCCTCCTACCTCAAAGGAGTTGCACACACTGTCTTCTTTATGCTCACCGTCACTCAAGCTCCCGTCACTTTATTGAGCCGGTGCTTTACAGGTCAATTACTGCCAGATTTCCCCCCAAATTAAACAAATTAAGTCAATAACATTCAACTCCTGTTGCACTGCTGCACACCTGTGGCTCTCTATATGGTAACCACAGAGATGTTAAAGTCTCTTGTTTGAGAAACGATGGAGTAAAATAATGTAGAATGTGTGTTTGCATTAGTGTCTACCTGTTAGGGGTCTTAATCCTATATTGTCTGCTCCCTGAAGCTTAAATCTGTAGTTTTCTTGTTCTTCTGCCTTTGATACACAGATGACCAGATTACCTCTGACCAGGACTGATTTCACCACCTTAGTTTCCAACAACCGACCGAGAACACGGCTAAATGTACTAAACAACAGAAACATGGCCGATCATTGAGGCTTCTGTTTGTAATACCAGAAAAAGCACATTTGCACCAGAATGTGTCATCACATAGAAAGTCCCCTAGAAAAAGCAGCAGACACGTTTTGGGGGAAATGTTAATGCGGGATTAGGTTTTCTATCAACATTAAGAGGATTAATTAACATATGTAGCATGTCGCAAAATGGTCACATACAATACAGTATCAGCTCATGGCAACTGAAGCCTTGATAAACTTCTATGTGGTTTTGTTTATGCACTCACAGCACTTGGTTGAGGTTAGGGAAAGTTCGTGGTCTGGTTTTAGTACAGAGAAATCAGCAGTGGCTTGAAGCACAGCGTGTTTACTTCATTAACATTTAACTGAAACCACAATTTTTCCCTAACTTTAACCAAAGTGCTTTTGTTGCCTCAGGCCAACCACACAAAGGACTCGGACTCTGGTCTCAGGTGTCAAAGTCCTGCACGCATGCAGCATGAAAGAAGCTGTCAAGCTGCATTATCAGAAAGAATCAGATGATGTTTGTTGTACTTATACTCAGGTACAAAACATTTCACATGGTTTCTGCCGGTGCATTAAAATAAAACAAATAAATAAAAGCAGTACCAGAGACACAGCGGTAGCTTCGGGTAAAGTACAGCAGCATTTCTGTAGCTACACCAATAAAACTTGTTCCAGTTTGACAATTCACTTCTAATTCTCATTCCCAACTTTATGGAACTACACCTGACCCTAACCACACCCCCACCTGACCCTAACCACACCCCCACCTGACCCTAACCACACCTCATCCCTCGCCTGCCTCCAACCCATATTTCCCATCCAGTGGGACCAGCAGCAGTGTTGATCCTGATCACAACCTGCATGGGACACTGGCGTGCTGAGGATGAGAGGCTTTATTTTATTCCCCCTCTCCCTTTAAGCCTTATCTTTTTAATATTTAGTTTGAACATCTTTAGATGTGTTCTTTATATTTATATTATTTTACCTGTGCCCATGCACCAACTTTCTTTTAACCTAACCTTGAACCATGATTTACGTTGTGGGGACTTGGCCCCAAAAGGAGGGTGAGTCCCCACAGTGTGACTGTGTAAACACGTTTATGTCCCCACAACATGAGTAATACATGTCTACACACACACCACTGCCCCACCAGCTGAGTGTAGAAGGGTGTGTTGGTTAGAGATAAGATTTCTTCTGATGTCCTGATTTATCTTATTCCTAAACCAAATTGCCCCCTGCTCATCACCTCACAACGTTCCCACCTCTTCACGTGCACACGTACACAACCTCGCAAGATCCGCAAGGGCACACATTTTAATGTTGCAAATGGCCCAAATAAAAGATTTTTGTGCTACGTAAGCAGCCATGTACCTCGGGAGAAAAACAATACCTACAGTAGCTGCTGTGGGGCGTATTTAATTACATTAAATCCTTTTTGTTGAAAAACCATAAATAAAAGAACAAGCTCATCATCTTGGGTTTACTAACTCTGCTTAATTATTCACTCAGCATTAATTAGGCAATCAGCTGGCAATGTATTTAGCCCACCAGAGCCCATAAAATATGAATAGACAGCATGATCACACGTCTACAGCAGCTCTGTGTTGGATTGTATTTTGGGGGTAGTAGCACAGTTTGTGAAAGACAAGCACCAGTTCCAGAGAAAAGAGGCAGTACACTACAATCTTGAAAACTGCAAAGGAACCGGCTGACAGTGCAACCTGTTATTTCACTTTGTGTTGCATCACAATCCAAGTGTCAGTCACCTAAACAATGTCGAGGGTGAATCCGCTCATGTTCTAAGCGGTTTTATTCTGCCGTTTCGACATTAACTAGATTGGAGTTTAACGTTAATGGGATGGTGTGGATGATAAAAGCTGTGAATGTTGCAGACTACCACCTGCCTCTGACTATAAAATAGGTGTTTGTGTTTTCACAAGGACGTGTTAAAGCAATTGGAAACATTTACTCTGTAAGAATCAGTGCCCCTGCTTACACTAAGCTTCCATCAGTTCAATTTTCATACAATTGTACATTTGAGAGTCATCTTAAAGAAAAGGAGCTGCATGATTTAAATGTCCTTTAGTGTACGACCATGAAATACAGCCAAGGAGAGTCTGTTTGAGTAGAAGATCCATTGGAGAGAGTTTGAAGGCGTGTTAGACACTGAAAGACTGCACAGTACAAGATTATAAATCCGGACAGTTATCAGGGCGACTCTTATTTTATTCTCCGTCTCACTGATTGCAAGCAAAACAGGAGATCCACAGTGCCCACATGACAAAGTGGGCCACCATGAATGTTTTTAGTTGCTTTTGTTGTGGGACGACGTTGCATTGCAGCAAAATGAGCCTGCAGAGTCCCAGCTGCAAATTCTTATCAGAGGATATAAACCGGATGTTTAAACAGATTCACAATGGTGTGAAAGAAGTTCGGAGGCTTCATTTGTACGGATGGTTTATGTAACTTTTAAAGGGCTCCACCAATTTTCCACATCAGAGTGTGTTTCCAGGGGTTGGAGAGCACTACTGCAAATGTGAAAAATAAAGTTGCATAAAACCTTAGTTTAAGATTACAAAAAAAGACGAATCTGTGACCTCTGTGGCCCGCTGCTCATCTCTGCTGCAGAGGCAAGCTGCTAGTAACATAACAACCTGAATCCCGACCCAATTGTTGGTGGTTGAGTTGCATCGTGGGTAATGTAGTCACCAGGCTTCGACAAGAAAGAAGAATGCATGGAACAGAAAAAATCTGTGTACCGATTTACAGATGACCACAATGTTGTTTAGCTGTAAGCTTTGAAACTGTTAAAAGTTTAGGTATAAAGTTGAGCTTATGCTATTTTGAGTCAATATCTTTAAATGTGATGTTAGTGGGCAAAACATTATGTTGTAGTAAAATGAACTATATGGAGATGTACCTGTAGAGAATATAGTTCTGGTGTTTCTCCACTAGGATTATATTTAAATGTTTAAGTGTTTCAAATGGTTGCATTTAGACTATGTTTTAAACTGTGGATGGTAAATAAAATAAGTAAATCTGGCAATTCTTTTATTCATTAATTGATTAGTTGTTTGTCTATAAAGTGATGGAAAATAGCAAAAAACACCAAAATATTCTGTTAACAATGATGTAAAACTGAGATAAGCAGCAAATCCTCAAACTAGAGAACCATCTGGAAAGATTGATTGATTATCAAGTTGCCATTCATTTTCTGTTGATCAACTAATTGGTTAATGAATTAATAATGTTTCAGCCCTGTGCTCATGTAACACCTTTCACCATAAAACTCTGAATTTATTTATCTGAAAAGATGTCAGGCTTGAGTGCAGAAAGAAAGATAACTTATTATAACTTGTTAAAGTTATTGATAACTCCGATACTTGTTCTTCAGTCACGCTCCTCCTCGCTTCCGGGTGGGAACTCTTCGTTCCTCTCCATTGAAAAGTCCGGAGGAAACTGCGGTTTCAGAAGAGCCTCACATGGCGCCGCCGCTCCGCCATGTTGGCTCAAAGTCTACAGGCCCCGGCGGAGGATGCTGGGTAACGGCGCGGCGCCAAGATGGCGGACAGCGGAGCAGTTTCATAACCCCGCCGTGTGGGAGGAGCTCGGCTTTTCTGGAGCCTCCGTGGAGCTGAAGCGTCCAGGCACACGGGCGGCGGCGGTCGGGGACAAAACACGAGCCGAGCCGCGGACAGAGACACGGAGAGCGCAGAGCCTCTGGACCCGGATCCGGACCCGGACCCGGACCAGGACCAGGACCCGCCCGGCAGTTTGGCGACAGCAGGGACAGTGAAGGAGTGATCCGCGGCCGCTCGGGGAGGGGGAGACCTCCGCTCCCACCTGGATCCTGCGCGCTGTAACCCGAGCCCGGTGCCCGCCGTCCACCGCGGCTGCTCGGGCATTTCCTCCTGTGGGAGCGCACCAGTACAACCAGTCGGAAACGGGAGCGCACACACACACACACACACACACGCGGCGCACTCCCGCACGCTCACGCACGGCAGCGGAGTAGTTTGCTGTGATGTTTGTTTGACACCGCAGGAGGTTCAGCCCGGTGAGACGGCTCATCGGTACCGGGAAGCTGCGGGCAAGGCGGGGCCGAACCGGTGGACTCCCAGCCCGGATCACGGAGCTGCCCTGAGCCGATCCACGCACCGCGACGCAGCGGGATTTTATTTTTTTTTGTGTGGTGGGGGGGCGGGGGGGCCGACGAAGGAGGCAACAACTGGATATCAGAAACCTCTCCGTGGAACAGTTTCCCCACCGCGCTGCCACGCACGGTGCGGGGCCAGTTCTTCCCGTCAGACGGTCAGCTGCTCGTGGCCTGCTCCCCTCCCGGTGCACGCGCTGTAATCCGGTTTGGGACGCATATTTTCGGGGATAATTCCCCCCCCGCCGGGGTCGGACTATGGCGGACGACGACATCCTCTTTGAAGATGTGTACGAGCTCTGCGAGGTCATCGGGAAGTAAGTGTTGTCTCATTGTCTCCGGTTCTCCGGTTGTTCTCCGGTTGTTCTCCGGTGGTCGTCGGCCACCGATTAGCTCCCCGTAATAACCCGGGGGGACGGCACGCGCGCACGCGCTCAAACGCACACGCACGCCCAAGCAGCGTGGTGACATTAGTGTAGGAAGTAATGGAGCCACCGCAGCTGCAGGTGTGGGGACCTTGATGTAGTTAATGTTGTTTTGTGCCTGTGATGGTGTTTGACACGGACACGCAGGCCTGTCCCACGGGGGGGGGGGGGGGTTAATGAAGGCGTGGACACACCGTCATGGACCTGATAACAGTTGTTGCACCCAGTTTTATTGCTTTATTCCAACCTGAAGATAAGACCCTGTCACTGTGGCAGTACCCCCCCGTGCACCGCGTGCTGTGGCCGGTGGCGGTCGGTCAGTTGCTGCAGAGATTAAAGGGCAGGGCAGCTCGAGCCGTGCACAGCCGCACATCTGCTCCTCCTTACACCCAGGCTGCTGGGAACACACGCGCTCTGGGGAAGTTTTTTTTTGTTGTTTTTTGTGTTTTTTTGCACATAGAAGTCCCAACATTGTTCTGTAATGGTGGAATAACGCATCAAATATGCATTGCCTCTTATGTGAATATTATCACTGCAACATAAACAAACATAAAATGGTATTTATGTGCAGTTAGACCTCTGTAAACTCCCCTCAGGATCATAGTTTGTGTTGTAGACTGGGGTGAATTATACTGTGGCTGCTACAATTACCTTCCTTTTGTAATCCTGATTCAGAAGTAAGGGGGGCTGGGTGTATCATTAACATTCATCCATATAATTAGAATCTATTGCAGATCGCTGTGACAGTCAGTGTGTGAAAGTGGACTGGGCCGTGGATGTTCCCATGCTGCTCCTGGGACGCCTCTCTGGTCATTAGCCTTTATACTCCTGATCCTGTTTAATGGCTGCAGCAGCACCTGCACCACACCTGGGACTTTCCACTCTGGTGTCACGCGGCACATGAGGACACATGAGGACAGTTGAGTGAGTGGGGAAGAGGCGTTTGAGGGTAAACAGTTTTGTGGTTTGGCGGACGCGTGAATAACCGACCGTGTCGCCCCAGCCGCTGCTCTGGGATGAAGCACTTGATTGGGCGCGCAGACAGAAGCCACGTGTGAATCAGGAGCCTGTTGGGCCCGGCAGAGGCAGCTGCTCGGTCATAGCGGGCTGACTGGTTGTGGGACTTCTGCTGTGTCACAGAGGTGGTTGGCTGTTTGACGGGGCGATGAGGACGTGTTTGGGCAAGCCTGAGAAAACGGTGTGTGCACTTCATATTCCACACAAGTCACAAGCAGTTTCTTTCTGTCTCGCTCAGACACACACAAGCCAAGTAAACCTCCCGCCCCGTCATCCCTGTGCCTTCATTTGTAAGGTAAAAATATATAGTAATCACCATTTTAAATATGTGTTCAGCTGCGTTTCCTGTGGGGCAGGAGGAATGCGTTAAAGCCTAATGCTTTGAATCAGCCACAAGCACACAATTGGTCTTAGTTTTCTGAATCGCAGCCTCGCTCACTCGACAGATTGTCTGTGATTTACAGTTTGCAGGAGGAGAGAGCGGCCTTTTATCAGCCGACCTGCTGTTCTCCGTGTGGGGAGCTGCTGCAGCCACAGCTTCTTTTTAAGATTGGCGCTGAAGCACCAATTGCGGCTTTTGATCCTGAAAGAGACTGGAATAACCGGAGGGAAACCCGACCGAATGACAACGCCACACTCATGGAAGGCGTTCCTTTTAACAGCCTGGTGCCCTGGATCTCTTGTTTGGCGTGGGTGTGCATGTTGTGCAGGGTTAGACCCATGTAGTGGCAGACATGGGCCTGTATATCATCCCGAACTGTGCTCGGAAGGCAGTGTTGTGATCACTGCCCCCTGGATTTAGTTGGATTTATGTAGGTGTTCGGCCCTATATGGAAAAAAGGATCCACCCTGTAATTGTGTCCACATTTCTGCACATGCATCATTTCACTATGCACAAACAAGGTTTTAACCCCCGTACTTGTATTTTTAGAGCACTGACCTCGGTCAAGAGCCTGTCTGTCACCCACATGCACGCTAGGTTGTCGTGCACATCTGCCTCGCTGTCAGATTGATCCGGCCCGTTGTGCGGTGGTGTCCCGAGGCACATAAACAAGGAGGGTGGGGCGAGGGTGTGAGAAAGTAAATAGATACGTTAGGACCATGCAGAGAGTAAATCTGGGATGGAGGACGGGAGAGAAAAGGGAGATGGCGTTGGCTGTGGGATGGGTGAGGGAGCAGGAGAGGTCAGGGGCACAGAACAAGGAAGCAGTCCATTAGTTTGACTCACACATTAAGAGACATCTTGTGCCTTCGGGGCCGAGCTCTTTTCTAGTTCATCCTCGGAAAAAAAGAGAAAAAGGTCCACGTGTGGCTGACTGTGTTTCTCGCAGTAAGGGACGTACACAGCGCTATGCATGAAGAACTGGACCGCAAGAAAGATGCTGTTTGCCTTTTGATTTCCATAATCCTCCAAACTGTGCTGCAGTTTAATTCTTGGTGACAACAGCAAATGCTAATTTCAGTGCATCAGACCAGAACTGCACCACAATCCCAGGTTTGAGTTTGAGGTAAATGATGTCATGGTTGTAGCATCAGAACGAAGGCTAGACGATGGTACTAACATCGATTTTACGGCCACGGGCCATTGGGAGGTTATGCAGCAAACCGTAGTGTGTGTGTCATCTCCTCTGTTAATGGAGCCTAAAAAGGGAGTTAATATTACCCAGCTGAATGGATCAATGGGCTCCCTGTCCTCAATATTTGGCTTCACTGTGGATTTAACAATGGATATTGTCCTATAACATACATCACTGTAGAGCTGATCTGCTCCTCTGTGAATGAAATGGATTACCCCTCCATTTGCATACCTCATGCCCAAGGAGGACACTCGAGGGTGCTGTGCAAAACCTGAATGTCATTATAACTCTCAGCCCAAGGAGGGGTGAGTGGGTGGGTGGGTGGGTGTGTGTGTGTCAGCTCTTGCAGTTATGTGGTCCAGCGTGTCCAGCGTGGGGAATAGAAGCCCGAGGCCTCGCTCCGTCTTCTATGTATTTGTCCCGTTCCCCTCATGCAGTGAACTGACATCACCCTGTAATCCACAGGGAATTAAATATGTACTAGTTCACTGTGCCACTGCTGCCTTTTTCAGCTTCCTGTGGAAGAAATTATGGTAATAATGAGAAAGGTTCACAAGCGTGTGTGTCTCCCTCATCCTTCTCCTTTCCCTTAGGAAGAATAGTGTGTTTTTGGGTCGCCAGTTTAGTTAATTATGTATTTTAAAGGCCCTGCTAAGGTTTTGTGTATTTATGTGCACACTTTTGTCCTTGATGAATGGTGTGAAACACTGACCTATATCAGGGCAGGCGGCTCCACCACAGGAGCCACGTCTTTGACAGATTTGGCCACGGGGCTTAGTTTGTTGATGGCGATAAGCGAGGCTGGCTAATGCCGAGCATGAGCAGTGGCCGGCCTGACTGCGCGTCGATGAATCAGTCGGAGGTAGTCTGCCAACAACCCACCCGGGCCACGGCACCAACAGGCCCCACGAGCGGCGGGGCAGAGGGTTAAACACTGCTTTGTTTACATCGTCAGACCAAAGTGTGTTTTTAAAAGGCAGCCTGCCCAGCGCCAAACTTAATGGCAGTTGTGTTCACTGCAGAAGCTCTTCTCCTAGAAGAAAATATTACACTGGGGGTCAATTTGAATACTAGCCAAGTGGTGGTGTTTTCTGTACTGCGTTGTCCCTCCTCAGTGGTTGAGATGACTGGAGACAACTTTTCTTTAGCTCCTAATAAATCCATTTTAATTGGGAGTCTGCAGTAGTTACAGAACAATATCCAATTAAGAAATGCATGTTTTTTAAGTCATAATACGTCAACACTGGTAGTGGTTATGACTGAATGGGGTCCGCGGCCTCAAGGGAATACACACATGGTGTTGCCTGCACCGCCTTCGCCTGCTGTGTGTGTGTGTGTGTGTGTGTGTGTGTGTGTGTGTGTGTGTGTGTGTGTGCACGAGCAGCTTGTGTTGTATGATCTTAACCTCCCTGTTGGGGTTTGGAGGAAAAAATCTGCTGAAAGGCTGGTTCCGGCACGCACAATTACACACAGATGATGTAAGCAGCGAGATCTCACACTCCACTATTAAAATATTTATCCATCCTCATCAAGCTGGAGAAAACACCCCTAGCAGACCCCGGCTGCTCTCTATGTACAGCGATAAGTAATCCAAAGCTACCCTCTACAGAGGAAGAAGCTGTGTTGGAGGCACACAGTAGCTACTCGCTGAAGAACCTCTCATTGTTTATGGGTGTTGTGGCATTTGAGCTGTCAGATTCTTCACTGAAATTAAACGTTTTCTCTGAAGTGGCTCCCTTTTTCTTCCCTGTTTCTGGCTTATGGTGTGTTTAAACCTGCAATAATAACATTTTCTTGGGCTCTTGGGGGCAAGTCTTGAACACAACATCAACATATTGCCGCCATTTAAATTTATATGATGAACTTGTTAAAAACTGTTGCTCGATTATCCTTCATTTGGAGTGTTTGTGTCTCCTGATGAATGAGAGTCCAGTATTCTCTCTCTTGTTGCTCTGTTTTTGGTCTCCACCACCACCTCAGGAGGGAAATATCTGTTTCTTTAGCTGTTAAATGCTGCACTGTGTTCACCAGCTGCTCTCTGTCTGAGTCTGTCTGCTGTTTGCCGCTGAGCTGGACGCGTACGGTGGCTTTTTTTAGCTTATTTTCTGGAAACGACACTACGAGAGCCGTGAGAGTGAACCAGAACAGTAAAGCTGTGGCCGGACAGATACACGGCGGCAGATTCAGCTGATAATTTTCCATAGGTTCATCACTGTGAACGACCCCTTTCACATTGTCGCACTGTTTTTGCATTGTCATTTGATGCAACGCTATTCTAAAAATACAGATTACAGCCTTTTTAACTAACTCGACCGCCGCTGCTTTATTTTTTTTCATAGTTACGGTGTCTAAAGTGCTGCCATTTGTTGTTATACAGAAATACAGTAGCAGAGTCTCTGTGATGTGATGGGCTGTTTTTTTCAATTAACTTTACTCATAGATAAGTAGGCTATATAATCACTTCTATTTCCCTGCTCAAAATGAACCATAACTACATATTATCATCAGGTCATTTTGTCTATAAATGGTTTAACAATTGATTTTCTCAATTGCAGCTGATGTGGAACATTCTGTTGAATTTAACAGTATTAAACAAACTGGATAGTACATTTTCTCTAAAAGAAGAATAAACGGCTGCACTTAAAGCTTCTGTTGATAAGAAAGGTGCGTTCGCCATACTTCTGACAGGACGTACAACAGGACGACGTGTTGTTCCTCTGATTGGCTGTAGGTCTTCGCCAGGCTCCCCACCAAACACATAACCCTGAAGATATTCATAGAGACTGCCAGTCACTGGTTCATTTAAAAGCGAGATGTTTTTCTTTTCACCTCCTCAGGCTGTTGTGTATGCAAGGCAGCACTGCAGGAAGAGCAGCGTAATCAGAGCTGTTATCCAGGGACCTCCTCTTGCTTCCTTCATTTCCACTTCATGTTCGCATTGAGGGAAGAAAAAGCATATGTGACACCTGACCTTTTCACTAATAGAGTAATCAGTCATGTTCTCACGAGGAGAGGGCCTGTTTGATATAATCTGTTTCACTGTTGTCAGATTGGCTAAGTATTTCAGTTATCTATGCAACAGCAGCTTCTTCCAGGACAGAGAGCCACAGAGCCTCGTCACAGATAACTTTGCTATGGGCTCGTCCCTCTGGTATGGCTGGAATTTGGTGTGAGAGTCTCTTCCAGATCCGGGCTGTGGGAGCACATTACGAGTGACAGCACTCTTCTGGGATTGCATGCACTGTTTGGAAATGGTCTCCATCTTGAACTTGAACTTGCCGTCTACAGTAACTCTATTTGCCTGGCTGAAAAAGCCTGAGAGATCCCGGAAAATGTCCAAAGGATAGAGAAAGGTGCTGTCTGAGTTTATAATTACGTGCATCCGAGAAGGGGTTTAACTGCAGTGAATATTTTTCTTATTTATTAAAAACAGCTCTGTAGTTTTTTTTAATACATTTTTATATTTACTCCACTTTAAATGTACTATTCCGTGTGTCTAGTCTAGTCATCTCTGTGTCAGGTCTTAATTGCATTATTGATAGAGACTTGAGTCACAGCCTCTTCCAGCAAGTCGGTAACTGTTGCTGATACATCTTCCATCATGATATAACATATATTGTTATCTGGCACTGGATGATCTTTGATCTCATAAATAACTTCTCAGTGGACTTAGACTGCCACTAACATTTTAATTACTGAGCGAGCCACTTATTATTGTCTGGATTAGTTCTTTAAAATGTCAGGAAATAATGAAAAATTGTTTAACCAAAAGGACAACTTTTGTCTGACCAGCTGTTCCTAACCCAAATAATTGCAATTTAAAGTCACAGAAGACAAGAAAACCAGTCATTATTATTTTTTTTATGTGAAAATAATTAACAGGGTTAAGTAATTAACAGAATTGTTCTGTCACTCGATAAATAATCTGGACAGTGAAAAATGAAGAGGAGCAGGAGGCTGTTGTGCCACTTAAAGCAGCGGGTGGAGGTGTTTATCCAGCTCTGTCATCCTCCTCCATACCTGCCCCGAGCTGGAAGCAGCCCCTGATGAAGAGCGCTGAAGCATGGCAGACGCAGACACACACACACACACACACACACACACACACACACACACACGTTCTGTGTGAGCTTGCGTCTCCGATTCAGGATCAGAGTTTGTGGTCACAGCAGGTTTCTGTTTGTTAACAAGGTGATACAGTACTTTCATTAATGCATTATTTATGTATTGTTTCCCCACTTGACGCTGTGTGTGTGCGTGTGTGTGTGTGTGTGCGTGTGTGTGTGTGTGTGTGTGTGTGTGTGTGTGTGTGTGTATGGGGGGGGAGTGTGTGTGCTGTCACGGAGATGTCATGCGTGGGTAATTAGTTTTAATAGTAGGTTCATTACACACAGAAACACATTTATGGAGGCGAGCATACACTCAACACAACACTAGTTTCTTAGCTTTTAGGGATGGATATGACATCACTGCTGACCAAATGCTGTCTTTTAGTTTTTTTTAGCGACTGGTGGTTTTGGGTTTTTCCAATTCAGGGATTAAGTTTCCAAAAGTTGCTGATGCAGCCAATGACATTTAAGTGCTATTTTTCACTCTCTCCTCTTTTTCTCCTGTTCCCAGTTTATTTTCCTCGTCCCTGTGTCGTTCAATTGGGGCCTTTTTTTTTTTTTAATCTAAACCAATTTCCATGCTGCATGCCAAAGCACACACTGTCACCTGGGTTACAGCTGGGGCCTCCTGGAAAAACAACACCCACCATGCAACACACGGGGAAAAGACATTTCCCTTTCAATCCTTAAAATTGACTCCTGGGAGTTTTATAGCAGCAGAATTCTAAAACAACCAAATGGGAGGCGAATGTGCTTGTATCTGAGAAACGATTGGGTTTAATGTTGAGCATGTGCCTCCAATGACAGACCTATTAGTTCAGTGGTGGGAGAGGAGAAAAGAGGAGTATGAAGAGAAAGGTCAGAGCTTAAAGTAAGAGCCCTCCTGTGCTAAAGATGGCTTGCAGATGTTGAGAGGCTTTGCAGTGATTTCATCTGTTTTCGTTGTCCTAAACCCTCCTTTCGTTGTGTGGAAGCAAACCCTGTTTCAGCTCGTAGCTGAAGCTCTGACGCATAATTCAGGGTCAAGTAATAGTTAATTCAAAGTGGATTATCACACTAGGATGTTAGAGATAAAACACACACAATGACTCGGCCGGCTCGTAAGGCTGAGGGAGGTTTTATGTTGCAGGGCGGCAGGAAGAGGTCTGTTTGGATTCTTTGCTTTTGGTGGGGACGTAACCAGAATCACAAGAAGCCCGAGTGTGTGTCTGGACGGTGTCTGCGATCTAATGAGAGCCGAGCACCTTGAAGTCTTCCTGACATGTTCGGGCATTTTGTGGATGAGGGAGTTAGGTTTAACGTAGAAAAATTATTAAACTGCCAAACTTCTGTGTTTGGTTCGTCCGGCAGTAAAATTCCAGCAGTTTTATCAGCAATCAGCAAAAAGAATGGGGTCAGACGAAAAGCTTGTGGATTCAAAAAGCCGGAGGAACCACGTGTTGAATTAGCACTAATAACATTACAGTCAGCATAACAGTAAAATGGAACACTATTGAAAAAACAATGTGCAGAGAAATAGAACTGGATCCAGGAGGGATCCATGAGGCACACCAGGCTTAAAGGTGCCGTCAGCGATTCTGATCCAGTGCCTTTTTTTTGTTTGTTTTCATTCAGCGAATATCTCCTCACTTCATATCTCCAGCTTCCCCTTACTGAGGCTAACTTACCCTCGGGCGCCATAGTCCTCTCTTGGTCAGCTGGCCCTGTTGTTCCTGTCGTTGCCACGGCAATTCGCTCCATGAATTTGGGGGGGGGGGAGAGCTTCTGAAGGGGATTGTTTGCTTGTTGATTTTAAATATTAACTGTCTTTCTCCAGAATCTGTGACTGCGTCTTTTAACTGTAGGAAATTGTTAAAAACTTGTTATTGTAAAACACACAATTAGTTCTCTAAAGAGGAATAACAAAATGGAGCTTTCCTGCTTCAAGGCCTCTCTTTCACAGGCCCGTTGTTAAGGGCAGCAGGCATGAAGGCCTGCAGGTATAGTGCTGTAACAGATGATACTTTTATCACTCTATTCATCTGGGTTTCTAAAGCTGTTTCTATAGAGCTCCGTCTCACCACACACAGCTTTGTCATTATCCATTTTGCTCCTACATGCTTGCAGCACTTCCATGCTCTCACTGATGGGGTGGTGTGCAAAATACCTTTTTATTTAATTAACCTCTATTTAACTAGGCAGGGCAATTAAGAACAAATGTATATTTACAACACAAGTGTGACAAAGCAGCTGGAGATACAACACACACACACACTGTTCTGCATGTTTGGTCTTGCTCTATGGTCTTTTTTAAAATGACTGTGAATACCTCTCGACAATCAGCTGCTGTTGTATCTCCACATCGCAGCAAAGTAAAAGCACGGTGACTTAATTTGGCTGGATAATTCGACAAAGATCATCTAGCACATTCTTCATTTTGCATTTTGATTTTCCTTGTTTTGGGGTCCTTGTACTTGGCAGCTATTATAGTTTTTTTGCCACTGAAGGATTCATAGATCCTGGCCAATTAACTACTGCTGTACTTCTGAATTCTATATAAAATCACAAGGCTGCACCTTACGGTACAGATGTCCCCAGGCGATCTGTGGGACTGTGATCAGGGCCGATCCAGGCCTTTTCTGATGGATATCCGTTGACTAAACAAACCCAGATCCAAGTTTTTACCCTTTGTTTTTTGTTTTTGCTCTGGGTTTAATGTCTGCTTCTTGTGGACAGAATGTGCTCTGTGCAGATGCATTATGTAGGAAACGGTACATAATACATATAAGAAATAAATATCAAATCAGACTTGGAATCTGTAGGTACTCACTGTGTTAGGACACGGTTTTTGGATTGGGGTAAAAAACACACTGTATATTGGACATAATCCCTTTCCCAATTTACTAGGAGGTACAATCACTGTCAACACTGAACGGTGTTTGTAAAGCCCATAGTTAGAGGTCTATAATGTCATGGGACTACCTGTTGAGTTCTGTAGTGTGTTGGTGTGCCAGTTAGTTATTTACTAACCCTATAAAAACCTCCAGGCTATAACAAGGTACCAGCCCATTAAAACTTACTGCCTGTTAATTGGAGAGCAACACTCTCTACTACCTTGCTTTCTTACTCCTATTTAGGGTGTGTGTGTGTGTGTGTGTGTGTGTGTGTGTGTGTGTGTGTGTGTGTTGCCTTCGTTGGTCTGGTTGCTAAATGTTAATGTTTAACGTGTAAAAAGTGAATCATTGTTTTATTTGTTTCCTCTGTTCAGTTGACTCTCCGTCACATGAAGCTGATTGAAAGCTGATTCATTTAATTTGCATTGTGGCTGAATGCCTGTTGATTTACACACACACACACACACACACACACACACACACACGCCTTTACTCCACAGCTGTGTGTGCGTTCAGATGAGTGTGATGTGTTGTGATGGCGGCCCCTTGTGAAAACGACGATAGATGCATTTCAGTTGTTTCATTCAATCTCTCATTATTGTTTTTGTGTTTAGCATGTTTAGTTTTTCTCTCTGGATGGTTATAATGGGCCCTTCAGAGAGAGGAAGTCTCATGCGGCAGTGATAAACACTGATCACAGTCTAGTGAGCCTGCCTCCCAAACAATGGTTCATATCGATTAGAGGGGTGTGTGCCCAGCACACACACATTCTCCCATCCCACCATCAGATAATGAGAGCTGGTAGCCCGGTAACGTCCGTCCTTACGTCCTTGAGCTTGATTTGCGATCATCTCGTGGCGACAGAATTGGGCATCAGCCTGCACCTCTTCAGTTGTTTATTACAAAGCGAATGGCGGCGCTGCAGCTTACTACTGGGTTTAAATCATTTATAGAGGCTGCAGAGGAGACGCAGCGTGTGGGGACGGGACTGGGATACAATATCTCACCGTAAAATCAGTCATTGTAATGATGCTATGTGTTTGTTACTGTTTGAGTCCCATTTTCAGGCTGTTTACTGCACATTGGGAAGATGTTCAGGGGTTTTTCTGCATATGGCACCACCCACGGAAGATGGGAAAAGGAAACTGATTGGAAGAGATACAAAAGCAGAGAAATGAGTGTATGAAAGAGACGTGGTAAGACAGGTTAGGAAGCATCGATGCGGAGGGGCCTTAACGGGTATTATGACTGTGTTGACATACTGCCTGACAGATGGGTGACACATGCTCTGTGTCTCGGCCCCATTGTAAGTGCAACTGGCGCAGAGCGAGACTCGCGGCGGTGAGCTGAGCGAGAAACCACATTGTCTTACTTCAAGCTGCCACAGTCTCACAGTACAAGGCGCAATTACCACTTCGATTCCCTCTTTTACCTCTTCCACTCCCTGTCCATCGCTTTGCTACCCCGCAACGGTCTGTCAATCTTATTCATAAGTGCATTAAGTCAAGTGTGAATAAAATACCAGTATTACACATTTCCTGTCTCTTTTCACTATCGCCCCAAAAACAATATATATATATAATATATATATATATAATCATTTGCAACAGGTCGCTATATCAGCCTGTTGCAGATTTATACGGAGTTGGTGTAAATGTTGGTAAAAAAGTATAAAAAGAAATTTAGCAGTTTAGAAAGACAAAGACATGTCTGAAGTCTCCATTACATATGGAGTTTATTTTTCAGCTGTAAAATGATCTGCTCAGTAAACATCTCGGTCACAACTCTTTAATAACTAAATGTAGGGGTCATTGCTATGGTTATGTGTTAATCTAAAAAAAAAGAAATAGAAAACTAGTCGCGGATATTGATATAAGTCCTTTATCACGTCAGTAGTTGTTGGTAGGGTTCAGTTTTCCACCTCTTTGTGCTGAAACTAATGTAAATGGAACATCAGAAAACGTCTCATCGTGAGCCACGTGGCGAAACGTGCACTGACCCACGCAGACACACGAGCTGCAGTCTCTCTTGTGTCGCTCCCACTCATGCCCTTGTACAGTGTCTTTCAGTCTGTCAGCAGCTTAAATGAAGCTGTCAATACTCATCGCTTCTACACAAGTGCTAATGGCAGTGTTTGTCCCTGCAGAGGAAGGCGTTTGAAGCCTCCGTAGTGGTAGACAGGGTAAAGAGCGAATGGAAGAACCGCACCGCGGTCACCATTTGGTCTCCCCCCCCACCCCCGCCTGCATATGTTGTGCGTCAACGCGTTGAGGGAAAATATCCCACGTCTAAATCTGCCAGCTGAAGACATCCACACGAGCAGCAGCGTGACTGGGTGTCAGAAACACCGGGCCGCCGCGGCCGCTCCACCTTCTCCCAGGCTGGTGTGCAGCCTGTGAAGAGCCGGGGGTGTTGAGTCATTACTTGTTTGTTCATTTTGTTGGGCGTGGACGTGTTTGTGCTTATGCAGCGAACAGTCTGCTGGAGAAATGACAGACTGTGCGACTGGCCTGCCGTGTTGAGGCGCTCACCCTCTCAAGTATTTACCCTCTTCTCTTCCAATCTGCTGATGCACCTCCTCGCTGTTTGCTGCTGCCGCTGGACGGGCGGGAGGGAGGAGAGGGATGAGTTGACATCAGGTGCACTCTTAAAGAATGACTCACTGATGGGAGGAGGAGGAGGAGGAGGAGGAGGAGGAAGAGGAGGAAGAGGAAGAAGAGGAGGAGGAAGAAGAGGAAGAGGAGGAGGAGGAGGAGGAGGAGGAGGAGGGCCAGTAAGGCATGATCACACCAGCTTGTGCTGTGGGTGACCGCGGCTGAAGTGTTACAACTGATTTTTTTTTTTTTCTCACCTGCCAGGCTGTGTGGGAAATATATCCTCCATCAGTCTTCGTCTTTATCTTCCGGTTTTTGAAGAATAATGACAACAGAATTAGTGGAAATATTATTATTATTATTATTATTATTATTATTATTATTATAGAATAACACAATGACTGTAAAATGTAATTAATGGGTATAAATGGTGTCGGGGCAGAACTGATATTTCTCTGGGACAATATTTAATAAAGATTTATTGATTTACTGCAACAAAATTATAGAATTACGGAGCCGTCGAACTCTCAAAAGATCATATTTTTTAAACCCTGCAACACCAGGTCTCGTGTGATAAAATGATAAGGAGCAATGATAAATACTTTAATAATAATACATTGAATAATTGTCCAGCCCACACACACATGTATATGTAGTGTTTATTAGCTGAACTGTGAGGCTCTAATCCCTGAAAATAAATCTCGTCACTAAATATGTTGTAATGGCCCAGGACGCCTTGATTAATGCAATTCAGAACGTTTCATACTGATTAATGCCGAGGACGGAGCGATTAAATCAAACTCTTTTCTTCTAGCAGGCGGATGCGGCCGAATCAGCTTTTTATAATTAGTGCCATGAATGAACAGTCGAGCACCTGTGATGCTTCCTTTCACTCACAGCAAGTGCAAACAGATGCAGCGCATTTAGCCATATGTTGTTGGTGAAATGGAAACCTTTTCAGGTCTACAGGGAGTATTTGATACTAAAGATACATGTTGGACAGAGAATCAATTAAAAGGGATTGAGAGCAAATTTTTCAAGGTAGTATTTAGAGACAAGATGAAGGCGGTTAAGTGAGGAGAAAGGAGAGCTGAAATGTGGAGTCAGTGGCTTCTTTTACACAGTACTTTTAACTGTACAAACACACACACATACACACACACACACGCCCAGTGTTAACAGCATCGCTCAGCAGTTTTCCCAGGCCCTTTATGAAAGCTTTGTGTTCACCTCTGCCAAGGAATCTGACCAAGCCAGGCTCAGCTCATCGTACAGTAATGTACATGACACACACGCACACGCACACACACACACACACACACACACACACACACACACTGCATGTTGGATTATGCTGTAACGCAGTCTGTAGAGCCCGACTCTCAGTTGGGGTTAAGTAAACATACAGTGGCAGCTTTCTGAACTGAGATAAGCGGCTGTTATTTAAACACTTTGCTTCTTTATGTCTCCTCTGTTTGGTAAACAAACAGCACACACTCGCTGACACACACACACACACACACACACACACACACACACACACACACACACACACACCACTCACACAAGCTCCATATGGCCGCCCAGACAGCATCGCAGCGTTTTGTCCAGCTCACGCTGCCATATGCGTGTGTTTGCTAAAGCACTAGATGAGGAAGAAGTGCGTGTTTGTTTTGAGCCAACATCAGTAATTGTATCTAAATAGCATCCAGCTATATTCTCATTTCTGGATGAATCTGTTGACGCCTCAGGCCCAACACTTGGCGCTCTAGTGTTTGTCGGTGACCTTCCAGGTTCTGTGTGATTATGCACATTTAAACACCGTTCAGAAAGACATTCTCACTTCCTTCACATCTACACATGCACGCACATTCGCACCACGCAACGTTACTGTCTGGTTCTCTCCCTCTCTCACTACATTATGATAAACACCACGATAAACGATATAATGACGACGCCAAAAAGTGAAAGTGAAAGTCCTCCACTGCTGTAAATAGGACGGAGACGGTAACAGCAGAGTTGTCCAGGCAGCTGCAGATCAAAGTGCATTCATCTGAGATAAGCCTGGCTAGAGGAAAAAACCGAACAGCAAAAGTCGAGGAGCTGAAAATGCCTGAAACAAAGCAGCGATCTGTGAAAATATTCAGAATGTGATCAAACCAAGAATAAACCAGCTCCGAGATGCTGCAGCAACGTCTGTATTAGAGAAATGTAGAAGCTGCTGTTCAGACGTTTGGTGCCATGTTTGAATCAGTAGTGGTTGTATTTTGACTGAGTAGCAGCTTTCCTTTCACCCTGCGGGTGTCACACTGACAACATGTGAAATGAGCTCTGATTGGCTGCCGTGTCAAAAGATTCCTCTGGTGCTGGAGTGGCCTGTGGCGGAGCAGCTGACACCCATCCGTCACCGTCTCCATCACATTAACACGTAGAAGATGGTGTTAACACTACACCTCTGCATGTGTAGGTGTTTCTGCGGGTCAGCCGGTGGAACATTAGATTAATACAGTACGAGTTTCGTCCCGTGCCTGCCAACCAGTTTCCTCCAGATCTGAGACTATGTGCTGCTTATGTTGCTCTTCTACTGTGTCCTCCTGACTGTGCATCGGTCGGTTAGTCCGCTGATACGCGGCTGCTTAAACCGCCACTCTGTCCCCTCCTGCGCTCCATCACCATCTATACTTTAACTTATTAGGGCTGCAGCTAATGTTCATTATCATTTCGTCGATAAACATTTTCCCAGAGCCCAACCAACAGTCTGGAATCCCCATATCAGTCAGTTTAACGACCACGATACGGCACATTTCTGTAAATTCAGTGAATAAATAGTTTATATAAAATGACCACATGGAAAGGCCTGTTTGTGATTACATTTTGTATTTATACTCGACAAATAAAAGGTATTTACTCATATCTGATTATTTTTCTCCTTTTATTTACAACCTTTTGCAAATCTTACAAAAAACAAAACTAAATGTATGACAGAAACCTAATAAATGTTCAGAATTACCCCGTTCTGTCATGTTCACTCCCACATGCAAATTGCAAAAATTATATATATATATAAATAAAATCATATCGCACAGCCTTAATTCACAATAATATAAAACAGAGAAGAGCCGGAGAATCTTTTTTCTTAATAAGACACTTAAACAATGACTCCATCATCAGAATTGTTGCAGAACTTTCTGTTGATCGGCTTATTGATAAACTGTCAGACAACTGAACTAACTGAACAACTGAACATACACATAAATGCTGCCTGTTAACCAAGTTCTCAGATTTAGTGCGGGCGTGAGAATGAGCGTTCCTCGCAGGACTGAACGAGGAGAAAGACTCTGGAATCAACATCCGCCCTCCAACTCTTCATATGGCCGTTGAGCTGCGTGTGCAGCGCCGCGCCGCCACCTCTCTAAGTGACCGCCCGTGTGCTTCTGACTAAGTGTCGACGCCGCAGGAAGCCGACTGCTCTCCATGGCGCTGAGGAGAGGACAGACAGTGCTCGAGTTTGCGTGCATGTGTCCGTGTGTAATCATGTGTGAATAAGTCGGTGTCACCCTGTTTATGCAAGGCGTATGTGATCTCTTAGTTTGCAAGTGTGTGTGTGTGTGTGTGTGTGTGTGTGTGTGACCCTTTGGTGTGTATGTGGGCTAATCTTAGCTTTAGTGCTGGCTTCAGCCAACGATGAGGATTAAGTGACATCAGCACATGACGGGTGCTACTGGACAGAGGTAGTAACAACAAACTGCACACCAAGAACCGGACTTCTTTAAGATGATCAGAAGTAGTGACAAACGTGTTTAAGACGTGTACACACTCAAACTAAAACTCCACCATAACAGAGAAAAACTCACTGTTAACATTTTAGAAATTACATGAATTCACATGTAGAATATGTGTCACATAATACTTTGAGACATCTTTGCACTTCTATAGCAGGGAGGACCTTCACAGCTTCCCTGTAGATGCTGACCATGTCATCAGTCGTGTTTCCATACAAATTTATGGCAAATGTTAAACTTCCGAGGAAAGAAAATACGAATAAATGTTTGTTTCCATCCAATCGGAAAACCATTACGCCAGTGCAGAAGGTAGAAGCTTGCTGGAAATCAAACATTTGTTAGTTTCATGTATTAATGTGAGGAAGGTTACATCAGATCTGTGGAGCGACGAGGAGGCTCTAACCTTCCTCACATCAACACATGAAACTAACAGAAATGTGTGGTTTGCATCATGTTCTCCATCGTTTGAAGCTCGACTGGAGTTCTTTTAATGACATCATATGTGGTTTCTTCTTCTGCGTTGGTTTCATGGCACCGACTGGAGCCACCAGCTGTTCATCTCAATGCGCCCAACTTCTAATATTCACATAACAATAGTCTATGGAAACACATTAATTTGCATTTGCTGTTGCAGATTTTATCGAAATTCATTTAAAATTTGCGCTTGTTTGGATGGAAACGTGGCCAGTGAGGCTTTCCCGATTTAATAATAGTAAAATTAACTTAAACATAAAATATAAAAACAGGAATATCTGCAACCCCATTACAAAAGGGTTACAGAAAGTTTGATAAAAATATTATCCATTCACAATTGGCTTGTTATTGTCACAGTTGCACAAATTAGTTTAGGCTTTTTCTGAAAAAAAAAAGCATTTCTGAAAAACCCAGAGCACTTAGTGAGCCTCGCTGCTGCCATGCAGCACCATTTATGATTAATGACGCAGTGGAAACAAAAGTGCTATCCATAAAAATAAATGTCAGCTTCAAGTGGGAGTGATCCATGTTAATGTGGGACCGTACGTCCACTCAGGCACTGAAAACAAGAGACAAAGCGAGCAGCGACATTTAGGAGACAAAGCAAAGACAGATGGCAGGTTCGCACTCACAGCCAATAACAAGTGGAGCTTTTGCCAGACTTACAAACTGTGAAATGGACAGTGCAAGGTAGAAAGATGGTGTTGAAACAGCAACTACGAACCGGTGATGTCACTCCACACAGACCGTACGCTCGACCATCAGCACGGCCTGCAAAAGAAACGTTTCCTAGAAAAGGTTCAGTTCATCAGTCTTTATTTGTAGAGCAGCTGTACAAATACAACGCTGTGTTATCAGTTAGAAATTAGTTTTCACTGCTGGAGAGCTGACCTGCCTTTTACTATTTATCTTTGTATATTTTACATATTCATTTCTTTACAGTTTGTTACACGCTTGATTGAAAATGTGCACAAAGGTTCTAAATAACAGGAGGAAAATAATCAAATGTAAGTTAGTACCTTTTAATTTGTCGAGTAAATAATTCAAAATGTAATCAGAAACAGGTGTCATTTTATATAAACTATTGACTGAATTTACAGAAAACGTGTTATATCGTGATATGTATCTTTACCTGAAAAAAAAAAACGATTCAGTAATGAAAACCAATTATTTGCAGCCCTGATTTTGATATCATTCGTGGTTGGACAGATATAGTTGAACGTTCCTCTAATGTTACGCACATGTCAGCCAGCACGGGCCGGCTGCAGGACGTCAGCCTCTGTAAGCTCTAATGCTTCAGCCTCCTGCAGCGTTATATAGTTTGCGTGAGAAGGGGCTCCCCAGAGACGAGAAACTAAAGCTCATCTTCCGGTTTCATCCGCTCTGCATGCTGATCGGTGAGCGTATCATGTCGTCATTACTGCCTCGGCCTTTGACCCTGCCACGGCTCGAGCGGGTTGAGTGGGCTCGGAGCTTCTTTCAGACTCCCACAGATGCTGGAATGAGAAAGGCAGCAGCCAAGGTAAAGGTCAGAGCTTTTCTGTTCGCTCAAAGGTCCCGTAGGCTTCAGTCGCAGGCTCGGGGCACTTCGGCGTGACTTATTGGTGAATACGGGGGCTGTGACCGCAGTGCACTTAGGATCAGAGAAGGCCTTTACAGGCACACAGGAACTTATTGTGTGCCAGAGAAAGGCTTTGGTCAGAGCTTTCTGCTGAGTATTGAGTTCCTCTCCTCTGACACACACACACACACACACACACACACACACACACACACAAACACACACAAACACACACACACACACACACACACGGTTTCTCTCTGGCTGTGCTCCCAGACAATTGACTGTGTAGCATAGATTTAGTGTATTCTGTGTGGAGCGGGGCTCGGGCCCCCAGAGGAGCATCGCTGGCATGTCGATCAATGCATACTCGCAGCAGAAATCAGATACAGCCCTCTGCTGTGTGGCTTTTTGCCTTCTGACTGTGAGAAGGAGATCGTCGGGGGGGGGTCAGACTGACGGTGTAAGGACAGCGCGACGAGTGAGCGAGACAGGGCGGCACACGAGGGAGGTGGCGTTTTACTGCAGGCGTGATGAAGGTAAACCGGCCTGTCAGAGCGTCTGTGTTTTTGGCAGTGGCGGCGGGGGAGTCGGCCCCCGCCGCCCTGCTAGCATTTTGCAGATATGAAAGGGTGTGTTTACCCTTCACGCCGCCGCCTCAAGGTTAACCTGCGTGTTCTTGAGGTCACTGAACCTCAAAATACATTTTCTCCTCTCCTTTCATTCACTTTCACCGTCTGTCACTGTTCATTTCCTCTTCTCTCCCTCTCTTTCTGTCTCCGTTCGGCCCGGAGGCCACTGAGCCTCTTCTTCTCTGGTGGAAGAGATCGGCAGCTCAGTTCGTTTTTTAAGTTTGTGTGAGAACTCGCTGGCAGACCGGCTCCTCGCTCTTTGGCAGGGACGCTGAAACCGTAGCTTAAGCTTTCATTTTCATGATATATCGAAGCCATTATGACGGTTAAGGCCTAGTCCAGCTACTGTATCATCAAATATATATCCCCACACCACAAACAACAACACATCACACCTTCATTTAGAGTTTCAGCCGATTATTTTTCATTATTGATTAATCTGTTGACTTTTTTGTTGCTCAGATATGATTTATGCAATAAACAGCCTTTACAAGCAAGCAGAGCTGAGAGGGACTCTTACAATTAATTACATTTTGGAAGTGTGGATCATGGCCAACAGTCGGAAATTCTAAAGTTTTGAAGCTGTTTGTCTGGCATTTTGGCGTCCATAAGTTAACATCTTCTGTGACCTTTCTGAAACATCTGCAAACCTTTTGTTCTTTACAGCCGAGCGCGTCCCGAAGAAAAAACGCGTATCATTGTCACTGCAAGGGGGGGGGACAGTCCTGAGTGTTAGTTACATTTATAGAAATGTTTTCTGTCTGACCACAACATCCCACCGTCGTCGTGAACGCTATGTTGCCACGACGCCGCACGGCTTCAGACACAGCTCAGACTGACAGATGCATTTACATGATTTTGTCTGCAGTTAAAATACACAGCGGCAGAACAGAGGTGACATGTCCGTGTGACTGCGAAGAGATTGGCTGTCCAGTTAGAGCCTCAATAGATTGTGCAAGTGTGTGGACTTGTCTTTATATGTGTGTGTTCTGTGTTTGCATCCAAGGCCATTTTCTACCTGTAGGCATCTTGCAAAGGCCTTGCATTTCCCCAGAGCGAACAGTGTAGGTGAGTTTACGTTGTTGGAAGGAATGAACTATAAAAGAGGGATTCAAAACAGGAGGGGGGGTGGTTAGGATACATTAGAGGAAACACTTGGCAGTGCACGTGTCCATGTATGGAGCGATAAAACAGACTGTGCCATCGCTCATCCATTGCTGTCAATCTCTTTTCCCCCCGTTCTCCTCTTTAGAGCACAGGAAGGTGAAAATACAAAGAAATGGAAAAGGAGTATTTTTTTCTTCCTTATATAAGGGGAACTAAATGTTATGACAGAGAGGTCTGCAACGTTGTGCTAGTGTGTGTGGGTCCAGAGGATGTAGGCAGTTTGTGTTTTTTTTACCACCATTCATCCTCACTGGTTCTGATTCAGCCCTTTCATGGCTCCTTGTTTTCTTTTTTTGGGGCAATAGAAGTAGAGGACAGCAGCTATCGCTTAGAACAATGATTACTGACCAGTGAAAGGATCCCTGTGGCCCCATGAATCACACACACACACACACACAGAAATCTCCGGCAGCGCAGCGGAAGCAGTGTTATGTAAGGAGGCTTACAACTGAAGTGTGTATGAAATTTGAGGAGACAGGGAGGAAACCTCCCCCCACCCCCCCCAACCCCCTGAGTGCAAGGCATTGTGGAGTGTGTTTGTATGTGGGAGGAAGATTATTGGTACACACGCTCTCTCCTTTATTTTTACATTCATGTCTCTGCGATCACATAGACATACTGGTGTGTGTGTGTGTGTGTGTGTGTGTGGGGGGGGGGTGTAGGTGTGTTTTGGTGTGCATGTATGCATTGTTGCGTGCCAGATCTCGGCTCAGCGGGCTCATTAACTTTTATAGACTGCAGCCTGAGCTGAGAGGAAATGGCCGAGCCAATATGCTGACCACTGTGCGGATCCACTTCGCAGAGGACACAAAGCACACATAAACACACACACTCACAAACACACACTCACTCTCCCCGTGTCCGTCTTGATCGTGATTAATTGCTCCGAGAAACAAGATTGGACTCTCCATCAGTGAAAAGACAAATTCACGGTTGTTTTGTTGGTAAAAGTCCAGCAGCTTCTCTGTTGCACTTACCTCGCCCTTTTCATTATTTAAATGCGCCGCAGTGTTAATCAAAAGTTCGATTGATTTCATCGATTTCCCCCGAAGCTCTGCAGCATGAGCTACGGTTTTTGGAGTTGTGTTTAGAACGGGGAGGATGCCAGGGACTGTCAGAGTTTCCACTCTTTATTTCTGGGGAACTCGATGGTTTGTGGTCAGCCGAGTGCATCAGAGCTGATGGCTGCGGTTGGATTCCCGGCGGAGGAGCCTCAGGCCTTCAGGAGGGTCTGGCTTGGTGTAATAGCCCTTTAGAAAGGCATATTTTTTGCTCTGTATATGAGGCTGTGGTGCTGACCGCTGTTTGGTGGCTGTTTGAATATAGACCAGTGGAAGACAGGAGCCAGTGTTCAGCCTCGTCCTGAACGTGAACCCTGGTGACCTCAGCCAGCAGAAACCACACAACTCATTTTAAAACCTGTGTTCTTCGCCCTGTACCACGGGAAGGCAAAGATGGCTGGTGTTGGATTTAGTTTTTTTGCAGCTGAATCATTGTGATCTGAACTGCGGTGACAGCTTTTTATAGCCCCCTTGAGCGGTTTATTATTGGCATAATTTATTATTTCCCTCCCCCTTCGCTTTTGATGCAAAACTAGTCTGCACTGGGAATCGAGGCTGCGAAGCTCCCAAATTAGTCCAAATGAAAAAGGCAAAGCAGATAATCAGGCCTTCTGTTTATAATTTCACAGCACTTTATTAATGAGAAAATTCCACATTGCATCAGCACTGTTGATTAAAAAAATAATGGGATAATTTGAATTCTTTGCTCTTAAAAGTGATATGTGTAACATTTTTAAGCCTCATTATATAACTGATAAGTCTGATTAGTTTTAATTAGTATGATTACATAAACAAATGAGAACATAGTAAAGACAACAGCTTTTAGCTCTGGGTTCATCTCATGCCTGTGGTTTGTTTGTGCTACTGTTATTAAGATTAAGAACACGTTCGCCATAAACTCCTCTGCTTCCTGTAATTACTCAGGCTTTCCCAATTTGCTCTACTAAAGAGAGTAAAGAAGTGATATTCTCAACAGCTTTTCACTCCAAAGGGAAAATCTCTGAGAGCTTCAGCTGTTTGCACTGGAAGAACAGCTCATCTAGTCCCAAAGAACTATGAAGATTTCCTAAAATTCAACCTGTGGGGCGATAGAGGACAGCGTGATGCATTTTCCCCTAAAACAATCATTAGAAAAGAATACGTTTCACATCACAAACGCTCCAATAAATGACTCTTTAAACTGAATTTGGTCCATTCAGTCCAGTAAGATTTGGAGAGTTTAGAAAGAGCCGTGTGACTCAGTTATTTTATTCCATTCATGCGTGAGGGGAGCCAACAGGAAGAGAGCCGGCTCGGCCACAGAAGGACGAGTCGGTGCGTCATCTTTGAACGCGGTGTCCAGCTCCCTTCAATACATCCGGCAGTGAAACACGATGCCGACTGCGGTGCAGGAGTCAGTACGGCGGTAGCACCTCAATAAATCAATAAACTGGTTCGCTGAATGACAGAAAATGTTGAGTTGTTTGTCAAGGAGAAATGATTAAAACTTCAACTTTCCAAATATTTTCTGAAGTCTAAATATCTGTAAATAAGCCTGAAATTATCAATAGATCAATTAATGAATCTATCGAAAGTGAGTATTTTCTGCTTTTCTCTGTTTTATATACTAGTAAAATTTTAAAATAGTTTTTGAATGTTGGTCAGACAAAACAAGACACTTTTCATTTCATGAGCCAAGCAATCAATCAATTGAGAAAATAATTGACAGCTTGAGTGATAATGATCAATCATTATTCTAATAGTTGCAGTTCTAATAGTACATGAATTTATTTGAGTTTTGGACTGTGGGTCTGACAAAGCAAACAATCTGAAGACTTGGGCTCTGGGAAATTGTGATTTTTCACAGTTTTCAGACATTTTGTGGACTGAGCGATCGAAAATGATCATTAGTCGCAGCCCCTAATCTACAAATCAATGAAGATTTAACCGTTAAAACAAAACCACTGTTCCTCCAGCTGACATGGGATCAAACCTGTGTTGGCTCCCGACCTCTGACCCGTCGCCTCTAAACTGTAGTACGAAGCCTCCTGCTTTCCTCGCGGGCTGATTGGCAGCGCTGGCCCAGCTCCCTGATTCTGTGCCTGTAATGGACTTAAATCCTGCTTCAGAGGTTACATCACGTTAGGGTGTCCTGTAAATACCTGTGTTGGTGTCCTCTCTCGGAGCTGTAATCCATCACGGTGCTAGAATGCAAGCCAAGACTCCCGGAGGCAGGAAACGCACCGTCAGACTGTATTTGTGTGTGGGGTTTTTGTTTTTGGAGGGGCACAGTCCATGTGAGTCTGCAGATGGATTACGGCTTTGTTCTTAATGCATTATGTGAGAGAACAATTTGTTTAGTGATCCTGGCTGTGTGTGTGTGTGTGTGTGTGTGTGTGTGTGTGTGTGTGTGTGGCGCTCCAAAACACACCAACATATGCTTGTGAACCTTTGGAGGCTTCTGTGGATGCAGGATCATGGTGAGCTGCAGGCTTCTACCATAAACATGTTGTCTTCTCCTGGGGGAGCCTGACCTTAAATGCTCTCTTAATGGGCCCCTTCTGATCCAGCAATGGCCCGCAGCTTATCAATGATTTAGCAGTGGGATGATGGCATAGACCTAATGGCCCATCCGCCCCATTAATGTTGCAGCAGATCCCAGATACACACATACACGGTAGGATTGTGACATCGCGCAGACGTTTTATTGGGGACATTAAGGTAATTGTGATCATTTTGGAGATTATCTGTAATTTTAATCTCATCCAAAACTGCAGTTTCTTTTATTTGTCAGGCTAAAATGACTCAATTACCTGCAATAATTATATGAAAACTGAGGTCCACTGATTATACCAGTCCTGTGCAAATTGAGTTCTCAGTAATTGTAGGCATAGTTTGGCTTTTAGCATGGTACTTGGCTGGTGTTTTAGGATGTTTTTCCCAAGGTTGCAGGTTCTGGAAGTAAAGTTAAAACACGATCAGGGACCAGCATCCCAGTAAATAAGTACCAAAATGTTCTCGGTATGAGAAGTTCACCTTGACTCTGTGTCTCTTTGTGGATTTCTGTCTTTTTGCTTCGATTTGAGGAACTCCAGCATTCGTGTTTTTCGACTGTAAAGAATGGGCATTTCTCACTGAACCGATTGGGTGCTTACACAAAGTTAGGAAACAAATCAGCCAGTTAATCCAGAGAGCGCCCTCCTCTCTGTCTGCAGACCGTCCCGAAACAGCATCCAGCAGCAAATCTCACACTTGGCTCGCGACCTGAAACACTCTCAGGATTGGACAGGAGGATTTTCTTTCCTCTTGCTTTTTTTATTTTTTATTTTTTATTTTGCCTTATCTCCGTTTTTCTCCTTCATCCTCGTCTTCTTGTCGTCGCTTGGTTTTCTGCCCGGCTGTTAAATCTCGCGCTCCCCGACGTGTGTTTTCCTGCGGCTCCATTAAGAACTCACTTCCGTTTTAACACAGAGCGTGTTATCTCTCTCACAACGGAGAGCATGAGCTGTTGATATCAGGCTTTGTCTGTGGTTGCTGTTGGCGACACCTGGCCTTGCTGTCTACATAACCAATCAGATGCAGTTGGATAAAACATCACTGGGATTTAAAGCATATATATATATATATATATATATATATATATATATATATATATATATATATATATATATATATAAATAAAAGAAATATGAGACATGCAGAGCAAAGCAGTAGCCTCAGCAGGAGGACATTCTGCCTGATGAAAAAGTCAGAGAAATCTTAAAAATACTAAAGTAAAGAGATCAGTTTTAATTCTACAAATCCATTCAGACTGAAGTTTACCATAAACTCAGGCTTAATAAATCAGTGGTGACTGATCTCATCTTGTCAAATCTGTTAGTGAGCGTCCGAGTTTGGTGTCTGAAATCGGGGGGGGTGTCTCTTTCCGCTCAGCCACCTGGGAACTCTCCGCTCGCTCATTCATCCACAGCTGCGTGGGAGGAGGCAGGAAAGCCCCCCCCCACTCCCCACTGCAGGACCCAGAGCTGTCACTCTTTATGCCCCCCCCCCCTTCAACTGACAACTGTAAATGTCCCTCACACTCACACATACACACTGACACACACACACACACACACTCACACTGACTCACCCTCACACTCTCTCTCCATCACCAGAAACAGAATGATCAGGGCTTATATTTCTGTTTCTTGCGTTTTCACCCTCCTTGTGGTTTTGTTAACTAGTTGAGTTCCTTGATCGACTGTCAGGTGACTAATAACCACACTGAGCAGAGGCAGGGCTTACAGTCGTACCGCTGCACTGTTCTGAGTGAATTAAATATGTTTATTCAGAGTGCCAGTGTAAACGTATCTGTTAATGTCTACATTAGAAAGCTCCCAAAGGTGCTCATTGACTCAGTGACCTTTTTATTAAATCTTTAGAGAAATCCGAATCAGATTTATTGCCAGTTATGTTTTCACATTCAAGGAATTGGTCTTTGGATGTTGGTGCAGCAGTACACATAAAAAGTTTAAAATATAGAAAAAGAAAGATAAGCAAGTACTGCAAGTCAATAGATAAGTGTACAATAGAACATTTATTTTGCTGGAGAGGAAATTAACCCCTTAAATATTTTGAACCCTTAATTATATTTAAGTAATTTTTCAAGCACAAGGCCAAACATTCACTGGGTCTCCGGTTTCTCTCTGTGAGGATTTGATGCTTTTCTGTGTTCCACGTCTTTACAAGCTGAATATCTTTGGGTGTCATTTAAACAAAAGAAGTAATTTCAAAATGTCGCCTTGGGCTCTGAGAAATAGTGATGGGTTTTTTTCACTATTTTCTGATATTTAATAGTATAAATGATAATAATGAGTTAAGAGAAAAAATACCAACAGATGAATCAGTTAGTTGCAGATTGTCAGGCTGCACTGAGTCCCACACCAGCGCTCTGTTTTGTCCTGGTGTGTCACCCGAACTGGTCGTTGTTCCGTGGGTAACATGAGGCTGTAACTACTCTAACGTCTTGACTGTAAGCGGAGACGTTCATGCATGGATCCTTTTTGGATCCGAGTTGCTGTCTGATATGTGGCTTCGGTCTCCTCACTCAGCATTATAGTTTTGTCTCTAATGTCCAGCCGGATGTGTGGATTCCCCTCAGGGGTGGTCCCGTTACGTCACTCCTCACCTGAGACAGAGGGGTGCCAGGGGAGGCTGAAGAGGAACCCGACCTCAGTGGGACTTCCTGTCACAGCTAATCACTCTCAACCACCTCCCCCTCCCTCTCTCTGGTCCTGTCCTCCTTCTCTCCGTCCCTCCTGTTCCTCCTCCTCTGGGTCAGGGAGCGGGTACCGTGTGCAGGTTTGACCGACTGAGGTGGTTTGAGATGAATTCTAACCAGGTGGGAACGCGTCCGTCTCTCCTATATTTTTTCACACATTACAAAACCATGGACTCTATCTAAACTGTTATTGTTGTAACTAAAGTGCAGAAGTTATTCTTCTTCTGGGGTTTTTGGCAGTGACCAAACAAGCTTCAGGTGCTTTACCAACTCCTTCTGGAGTAGAGGGGAGCTGACCCTGGTCCGCAGGTAGCCGGGAAAACAAAGACGGGTTACAGTCAGGTTTGTGATCTGACCAACACTCGGCATGTGGTCCTGGCTCTTCCTCATTGTGTGCGTTTGTTGCTGCCTCGGCCCCATTCCTCAGGCCGGCCCCAGCGTGCGGCAGACGGGACCAGACCAGACCAGACCACATTATCTCGCACTGAGCAAAAAAAAAGCTTGTGGTTTAAATCAGAAGACTCAGTATTGTGGTTATTTTCCTGAATAGCTCCTGCAGCATGGAGCTTAGTCAGGGTGGTTAAAACAGCTGTCTTTTCTGTTTCTCTGGGTAATTGTAACTCAAATTATTAGCAGTTAAGGCAAAGTTGATGCTTAAAACCTCTGTGAAAAAGAGCGAGGTGAGAGGATGAGGGGAAAGTGGTGAGACAATCGTTCTCTTAATGTCTGTGCTCAGTAGATGAAGTCTTTGCCTCCGCAAAGCGGTTTACTTGGGGAAAAACAACTGGGTCGAGCCACCATCTTATAAACTCCTCAGGATAGAAGTAGAACAATGGAGAGTGCAAAGATATAAAAGCAGAGGAGCAGTTACTCTCCGTCCTTTCTCTCTGTCCTCTCCCCCTTTTCCTTCATTTAATCTGCCAATCTCTGTGATCCCACATTAACACATCAGAGCTGCGAGGGTTTCATAAACTCCTCCGTCTCGAACCACCGAGGGACTTCGGCTCTTTTGAAAAGTGTAAGACATCGCCCTTACTAGTACAAAAGAATAAAAGGAAAAGTTCTAATCAGATACAGGTTGGTGGCACGGGGATTAATGAGCGCGAACTAAGGTTTTGATTGACAGCCAGCGACGACAATGACATCATTGGTCTAAATGTGGCTGTAACAGCGTGCCAATGTGCAGTGTTACAGCCTGCAGACCGTACTGCAGCATGCAGGCTGACAAATTTTGCTTTAGCTGTGATGCACAAACAAGAACAGGATGCTGTTGGAGCTCTTTGGTCGCTGTAAAAAGCCAAGGTCAAGGATGACAGCACGGCCATCATAGTTTGAAACAGCCTTCCTCTTTGTCTCAGAGAAGCCAAAACAGTGCAAATAAAAAATAGAAGCTTTAAATGCACTTGTTTTATGCAGCATTAGTCATAAAATGCTTCATCAACTCTGTTTACTGTCGTCCTTTGGCTTTGTGAAGGGATTGAAGAACATCCCGAGAGGTGACCCTCCCTGCACAGAAGTAATTGGTGGCTTGGTGACTCTAAATTGCCCTTAGGTGTGAATGGGAGTCTCTATGGCTCTCTAGTTATCTCTGTCTGCACTGGTATTTGCGAGTGATCAGACTGGATTTGTGTGTCCAGACATCACCAGCCTATCTGCATGGGTTGCTGTGGTAACAGCGTAGGCGTCAGTAACTACGTACACTGGTGACGGGCCTTTCCACCGTGGGACAAAGACACTTTGAAATACGATTTGAGCGGCCGGACTAAGAAGTGACTGTAGAAATGCGATTGAAATCGCTTTTAAAACCTCCAAATGTTGCTTGGATCAGATTTGCAAAAATTGCATTTCATGTTATTTATTTTTGCTGTCCGGACTTTGTAAAATCAGTCAGGATCCGTCAGGATGTGCCAGAAACAGATTTGGGCTGGCAGTCTGAACAAAGCCTGTGTGTCAGCCCTGTGATAGACGGGCGCCCAGTGTCACCACCACGACCCTCTAAAGATAAGCGGTATAGATAGTGGATGGATGGATGGATGGATGAAATCTTAATGAAGAGAGGGAGAGGAGAGATGCAGTGCCTGGACTCCAGGGAGCTGATTTTGACTCAGTATTTTGTTCACGTTTTTGCTCCTCTGATATTTTTCCATTCAAGTTAGATTTGTTTTCATTTCCGAATCTGTACAATTCCCTTTGTACAGATCTTCTAATACTGTGAATACGGCCGAGTTGTTGTGACTGATGTATTCACTGACATCACCAGTGAATGCCTTACAGGAAACCAAGATGGCCACAACAACTGGATAAAAACAGCCAGAGCATCACGAAACATAGATTCTGCAGAGCTGTCGGGAATATTTACAACTTTGCTGCCGTGTTCAATTAATAGCATTAACATTACATTAATCTGGACTTAATTCATTTGCACCCTCGCTCCACGTCCTTTCAACAATTATCGTTACTCATGAGCACACCAAAAATGGCTGAAAGATTAAAGCAACCTTTGATCACACTAGTGTCGACTGAAGTATGTCTTGGCCTTTAGTCTGAAGCACACTGTATGTGTCTAAGCCCAGTGGCCTACTACTGCTACCACTGCATATGTACATCAAAGTACATCTTACACCCTGACTCGCTTCTCTGTGAGGGGTTTTAGGGAAAGCCTGTCAACTGCACTGCCCTGTGTGAGTGTGTGTGTGTGTGAGTGTGTGTGTGAGTGTGTGTGTGAGTGTGTGTGTGTGTGTGTGTGTGTGTGTGTGGACTGTCAGTGAGCATTGCAGGTGCATGTCCAGGCTTCTGCCTAATCCCCATGGGAGCGTAAATAAGCTGCCTAGCTCTGCCTCCTTACATAACCGCTCTGCCAGAGAGAGGAGGGAGAGATGACGGCAGGGATACAGAGACAGGACGAGGCTTTTTCTTGATGAGAAAAATAGGAGGAAAAAAAGAAGCTTTAGGAGAATTTGTTGGCCGGAGGTTGAGAGAAAATGATGGGAAAGGTAGAAGTAAACTGTTAGAGGAAGGTGTTTTCTTCCCTTGTCTGGTGTTGAAATTATTAAACTACCCGTCTTCCTTCAACAACAGTCGCATTCGCTCTGTCTGTACTTTCCTCTAACTGGAGTCGTGCGTTCTCCCCTGCTCGCTCAGTTGTTCTTTTTCCTGGTTTCCCATTTTCTGCTCTTCTTGTGTCTGCACAGTGAAGCCCCCCGGGTGGATGCTGGGAAATGTCAGACATTTAATTGAATTTGTGGCAGTGCTGGATCCCCTTACAGTGATCACTGGCAGCAGCACACACACATATACAAACACTTCTGTGAAGGACTGCACTTATTGGTAGCTGCTCTTACATCCTCACACGTGGACACCCTGCTACGATCCGAGACAGACTTGTGCTGCTGTGTGTCCGAACACGTTGAGCTGCTCTTGTTATTGTCCGACAAACAGTCCAAAATTATTAGATATTTCGGAATTAAAGGAACCTCAGTCAAACAATAGAACAAGATCCCTCACTGGCTTCCCACCTGTGTCTGTTGCTTCTCTTCAGTCACAAACCAGCCAATCAGCAGCCCAGGAGGTAAAACAGATTAGATAAAATGCTGAGAGGAAGCAGGGATATCGCTGCCAGTAGACATAAAGAGCTTAAACTACTGAACTAAAGTACATCAAACTTCTGTTAATTTTTAGCCGGCTGTGACCTCTCTCTCTCTCTCTCTCTCTCTCTCTCTCTCTCTCTCTCTCTCTCTCTCTTAAGCAGCTATGGTGATGCAGGGTCCTAACTTTTTTCAGTTTTGTTCATAATCACATTAGCGAAATGACTTTGGCGAAGTCATCCTCCCCGAAAAGGAAATGAAATCCTGGTTCAGTGTTAATGCTCACAAAGTCCTGCTGGAATATACACACACAGGCTTTTACAAGCCAGGAGAGAAGAAGGGGCCGATCATAACAGACTTATGTTGTTATAAGTTTCTAAACAGCACACAGGGCACAAAACACACACAACTCACCCCACAGTGGCTTTTGGTAAGAACAAGGGAGGCTGTGTAACTGACTCTTACCTTAGCATGTGAGACACTATAATTTAACATTATACATATAATCTGTAAACAATGTAAGGACAGTCTTGCCCCTGACAATTTATTATGAATCATTCTCATTCTCAGTGCTCCTCTGACCTGCAGTCAGCAGCAGATCTGTTGTGTCCACCCTCCGGCCATCTCTTTCTCTCTCTGTACATTTGTATTCTCTAGCCTGCTCGTGCGCCACTGTCTTTGCTTTTGTATCTCGCTCACTTGGGGGAAGGTGCGGCCTTGTTTTTTCTCTCAGTGTTCTGTCTCGGCTCTGTTCACTCCATGAACTGCAGACTCATGAATTTTCACTGTGTTCTCTGCGTCTGTGTGCCCCGGCGTACCGAGCTGCATTTGTGTCGGACCATTTTTGCCAGGCATTTTGTCACTTAAGCACAACTCGGAGAGGGAGTCAAAAGGCAGTACGGCAGCTGAGTGACGCGTGATTGAAGCTCTACTCAGTGTGCGTCTCTACATGAGTGAGGAAAGCCTGTCCATTCAGTGCTGTCCTACAGTTCCCCCGCCGTCAAAGCTGACCACGCCAGCTTCTCCGGGAACCTTGAAGATGGTGACCAGTCAGTCAATCTCTTATCCTACACAGTAGTCCAGAGCAAGATGTTGAGACCTGCAGGCTGAGATGGAGGAGCATGAATATCCACATTCATATCCAGCATTTCGTGCAGAGTGATTTAGGTAATCCTCCAGCACGATCTTTGTGTCAATTTTTTACTCTTGACCAACACTTTTATTCATGAACAAATGAAAAAAATAACAGCCACTTTTATAATGGATGTTCCCAGTTCCCAGAGGATGAATCGTAATATTTTTTGAAGACCCATGAGCACAACCATTAGGAGAAAAATACAAAAAAAAAATCCTAAGTGTGCATAATGCATTTTCCAAGCTCCCAGAAAAGAGGATGAATCTTTCACACATTTTGCAGAGCTGATTCATGCTCCCGAGTGGATCAACTATAATTGTATTATTAGAACTGGATACCGGACTCAAACATGGTGCCGACTACAAATACACAGAAAACAGGTTTTCTATATTTTTGTGGTCCACTGCACATGCTCATTAGTGTTTCTCCCACTGGCCCCGTGCACTTATTCCTGTTTGTCCCAAAGACATTGGGATGGAAAATATAAAATCTTCATGGATTAAAATTTCCTAATACGAAAAGTAATAATTGACTGTGTTTGCAGTTTTAGGTGTCCTGTCAACAGTTTCTATTGGTGGTCTATGGGGAAAAATGCTTTCTGCCGACTCGATGAATCCTACAAATGAGGATAATGGCGCAGGCTTCCAGACAGTCGCTCCCTGAAGGCGTTCACGGTGCTGGACTCATTTGTTCACGACAAGAGACGGAAGTAGTTGTATGAAAAATGAAGAAACAGAGCTGAAGTTTTAAATTTTACCGTCCTTCGTAACAAAAATAACACTCAATAGTTTATTTTGCGGTGATTTTGGAAATTTGCGTTTTCAGTGCAATGAGATTTGCCTCATATCAGTCTCATAGTGTACTTCTTCACTGATAAGAACAAGGGTGCGACTATTTTTACATTTTCTCTTTTATTATAATGTTCTGTTTTCTCTTTGTGGGTTCCTCAGAATGCATGACCTGCTTCTTCTTTCTTTGACGCATTAGTCAATTGTTTTGTATTGCGAACGTTTAGAAATTTGAACAGATCACTCGATTGCAAGTCACCTGACGTGCGAGAGGCCGCGGCGTGATCTAATAACCAGGAGGACGTGACCGTCATCTCCATCAGGAGCCGGTGACACAGTTGAGTAAAGCAGCGGGGGTAAAGCAGCTTAGTGCCACGTCCTCCTTTGTTGTTTTCCTGATGACCCGACTGACTGACACACATGCGTGGCGGCAGAGCCGTCCCCACCTCAGGTTGGCCCGTCGGGCGAGTGAGTGAGGCCACCGGCTCGTCTGCGTCGTAAAGCCGGTGACATTTACGGAATGAGACATGGGTGATTGATGCACTACGAAGCTGGAAAGAAGTGCGGCCTGCAAATCACCTTTTTACTACAGCAACACACACACAAAGATGCAGATAGATGGCATGCAATATAGGGCACCCCATCTTTTTGATGCCGTCGTAAATTCCCATTGGTTACCCTGACATCGGAATGCAGCAAATGTTCGTCTCTTTTTCCAAGCCTCTTCCCACATCCTCTCCCAGGATCAGTTATATGGCATCGACAGATTAAGGTCCCAGTTTGTGTCGAAACTGTCAGGTCAGCTACAGTGCAGAAAGTAAAGGTCAGGAGTCGCTGTGTGGTCATTGAATGCTTATCGCTGTGAACTGGGAGCCTAAAGGCCACGCGTTTACTTTTTACACCCGGGACCATCGTCTTTGCTCGTCCCCGCGTCCAGTTAACATACAGACGCATCTTTACGCACTTCAACTCAGCACTTCAGCCGCATTCACACAGATATGCATCCATGAACACCGAATTAACCCGGAGAGGCCATGGAAGTGTTGTAAGTCTATGTGCGACTTCTGTTCCGCTCCTTTCTTCCCTCACTGCCAGTGCTTTTCCAGAAGAAAAGAAGAAAAGAAGTCATGAAAGGAATGAGAGATGGTCAAAAAAGGGTCTTATTCTTATCTTATTATTCCCGTTTTTGAAGCTGACAACATCACAATGAATTAATTATAGAGCCAGTAGCAGAGCTTATTCATGTTGCCCTATTTAAAACTCCATAGGCTTGTCAGGTTTTCATTACATATGAAATATACCTCATAAAAAACATGAATAATGGCATGTACATACATGCTATGAGTTCATCTTTTAAAGATGAGACTGTTGTTCCTGGAGGTATTGAAAGCCTGGTACTCATACAGTGTCATCCATGTGTAATGATTCCCATTTAATTTGTGATCTACACTATAATTTATGAGTAGAGGAGTTGTCTTATCCCAACGTCACAAACAAATTGTTTTGCCGAACTTTTGCACAGCCAGCGGCAAGTCTGTTGAAAGGTCAAAGTTTAAAACGTGTACGGGACAGCCCACAGCGATGATGAACACTTTTATTCAATAAATGCACGGCACAGACAAGAAATGGTAGCGTGCGCATCGTGTTGTGACCTTGAGCAACCTATTTTGTGTAATTACCGAACAATAATGAGATAATAAATCATAATCCCAAGGAAAATAAGGTTTGAAGTAGAGATCTTGATATAATGAGATCAACACATTTTGGAGTAACCTTGGTCAACCCGGCCTCCATAATTCACTGACAGGAAGTATCTCATGTGTTAAAAAATGATGTCAAACCATGTGAAGTAAATACTGTAGTAAACCCATTGCCTCAAGCTAATTATCTTTAGTAATCGAGGGACTGGGATGCGTGTAATCTAGCTCCCGGTATGGATAACCTCTGAAGTACTCGAGTAAAATCTGGGCTAGGAACGATTGAAGGTGTTTGCACAAATGGGACTCACCCTGCTGCTCTTCCTGTCCCCGTTTCTTCTCTTCTTTCTGTCTCCCCCCTCTTTCTCTCGCTCTCTCTCACCCCCTCTTCCTGTTATTTTAGTGCGGGTGGCTGAAGTGCAGGAATCATCAGAACAGCCCATGTGCAGCTGACTTCTATTCAGAGCCATAATGGCTGACGCTGTGTGCAGCTGAGCCCCATTCAAAGCCGGAATGGCTCCTCCGCATACGGTTGATTCCTTCCAAGACGCCCAGTTCCGCCACTCGAGCTGTCTGCGGTTCAAAGCCCCCCCCCGCCCTCCCATCATGCTCTCCCCCGTTGTCTTCCTTCACCTCCTCTCTCCTGACAGATTTCCAAAGTTAACCATCCTACTGCCGAGTGTTGCCGGCCTGATGTGTGCGGGAGATCGATTAAACCTTTTCCTTAATGCTCGCCCATTCTGCTGCCAATAGGCAGAATGAGTCTGTCGACTAATCTATTGATTGACTGATTGTTTCAGTTCGAATCATGAGTGATCCTATTGAATTAAGTCCCAAATCAGAAACAGGTTGTAGTCCTACATTTAAGACAACAACTGTTGAATTTTAATAAAAGATGAAGAAGCGCCGGTGCTGCAGCTGACTCATGGTGTCACCTGTTTGATTTATATTTAAGAGCTTTTCTCCTGAAATCCACACTTGTTGTCTTTTTCAGTAAATTGAATAATCGCTCAGCCCCACACACACACACGCACACGCACACACACACTGAAAATGGCTTGTCTATCTACATTAGCCATCTATTGGTCCACTTGTCACGCTGCTGTTTTTATCTGCTGGTCTCCAGCCAGCTTTCTTTTTTTTTTCTACCTTCATGTTATTACCTTTTCTTTTATTTACTCAAGTAAGCTGCTTATCCAAGGCTCAGTATTTTTTCACATCTACCCCTGTCTCTCCCCCCCCCCCCCCCCCCCGTTTGCCCCGGCTCATCCAGGGCCTCTTGTTCGTCGGCGTATAGCGAGCAGCCTCGAGCAAGGCCTGACATTTGCTGCGCTGCGAGGGTGGGGGGGCGGGGGCAGAGGTGAAGTGACTGGACTGCAGCGTGGAGAGAGATAACGCAGCGGCGGAGAACTTGACTGCATTACTAATGAGAGCTCTTTGACCCAGTGTACCTGCTCCGGTAAAGTTTGGGCTGAAACGTATTCCTGCCGGAGTTTGAGTTTCATTTCAGATAGACTTTGCGTTCGGCTCTAAGTGCTGACTTCCTAAAACTGAGGAATTTATTGTTTGCAGGCTGGTGTTATCTTTCAGCTGGAGAGGCAGATTTCCCCACAGAGCCCAGATCTTTCAGTGCAAAAGGCTTTAGAAAAAGCTGGAAGAAAGCTGTCATTTTAGTCACTCTTTTGAGTTAGAATCTGCTCACTGTACAACATGTACCACTCAGTGTAACCAGCCAACAACTTGTTTCTTTAATAAGTAACAATAACCGTTTCAATCAAGATCAGCCTGTATTTGTATGTAGCCTATTTACCTAAAGAATCAATCACTCATCGATGTGTGAAAGGCCTGACGGGCGAACAGATGGATTTAGTAAGTTACTGTGGAATTTACCACCTGACTGTGTGTGTGTCTTGGTTAATTGCAGCCTGTAAAATAAATGCCTATCGTGTGATAGTGAACTGGGGAAACTGAGGAATGTTTCTGGTGACCCAGTGGCCTCTGTTTGTGTGTGTGTGTGTGTGTGTGTGTGTGTGTGTGTGTGTGTGTGTGTGAGGGAGAGCTACAGAGGGCTGCATGTATACAGCATAGAAACATTGCACAACCACCTCCCCAGTCAAAGTGGCAGTTTACTCAGCAACACTTCCCATAGTGTTTATTTCAGTCTGAGTTTGATCTGTGTTTATACCGTGTGTGTGTGTGTGTGTGTGTGTGTGTGTGTGTGTGTGTGTCCTGCATGTTTGGGCACGGTGCCGTCCTACCTCACCCTTCTGACGCTAAGCAGCTTTAGCTTGATCACCATCTGTTCAACCAGTCTGTGTTTGTGCACAGAGATTGCCTCACACCCCTCACCCACTCAGGCGCGCACACACACACACACACACACACACACACACACACACACTTGAGCAGCACTGCTTGTGTTCAAACCCTCAGCCCGTCTTCTGCAGCCAGGGGTGGTGTTGTGTTGAGCTGTGAAATGGGCGCTTTCACATTACCACAGAGGTGGTGCTGAGTGTAATTTGCTGTGTGGTTGGTAAACCGCACAGGGCTGCAGGTAGTGTTTGCGCCTTCGGTGTGTGTTTGTTTGTTAGAGGGGTGCCGTGTCCCTCTGCTCGTGAAAAGCTGCTCCGCCGGTGAACCCGGCTAACTGCCGTGTTTTCCCAGTTCACCCATAGGACAGAGACGAGCGTACGAAAGACACGAAAAGCCACAGAACCACAGACAGGCGAAAAGTTCTATATATATACACAGAACCCTTTTTATTCATGCCACCTTGCAGGCCCAGTGAAATTAAAATCAAGGTTTTTCAATTTGTGTGTGATCTGGGTCATTTTGACTTATGCATCATCATCATCAGAGCTGCAGTAAGCAGCATTGTAACCAAGGTAACAGACAGCAGATGCTTTTCGTCTTCTCCTGTCTAGGACATTCAGTTGGTGCTGATCAACAAATGTAAGGCATTGAATGCTTGGTCAAATTCATATCATTCACCATACATCTTTCTTGTTCATTTATTCTGAGATATTTCCAGATTTAAATCAACATTTTAACCAGGATGCCACGTCTGAATGTAAATAGTCTCAATATTTAATTCTTCTTCTTCCTGGGATCTCTGTCCTCTCCCTGTCTCTTGAGATGTTTTACCTGAGTCTTGGTAGAGTTGCAGTGTAGAGCGACATAACTCTAACAAAATGTACTTTTCCTCCATTCCTCCCTACGGTGAAATTGTACAAAACCTGATGGAAAATCAGCAGAGTGCATGCTGTTATCCTGCGATTGGAAACAGTGGCCTTGCCTTGTGCAGTGTCAGAGTATTGTTTCAATATCAGCACCGAAACTCCAGTATCAGGTTAGCACAGTATCAGATAACCAAACATTTCAGCCCTTATGGCTGTCCTGTATTAAGGACACATGCATACTTAATGATGATCTCATGGCCTAGTAATCTAGATTAATAAACCTCGTCAGACACACTTTATGTGCCTGCTGACCTGTCCAGGGTGTTTCCCTCCCAGTGCATGCTGGGAGTGGTTTCAGGAATAAGCAGTCATAGAAAATAGATGGATGGGATTCTGCGCCTGCTGCTGCCAGCATGTTTCCCTGTGTGTCTGTTCCTATACAAGATCCACTGCTTCATTTGTCTGTATCCGCACCAGCTCCCCTCCCTCCTCCCGCTGCTAAACCTCATCCTCCATACACATTCACACATATCGACACACACCAGCGTGCACAGGTCAGTTCAAGCCCATTACCCCGGAGTTGTGAGTGCAGTTATGGCCAGGAGCTTTATTTAGACAGTATCCTGCTGCTGTATTGCACTGTAACCCTGACCCGCCGCCTTGTTAATTCTAACCCGCAGCCCTCGAGCAGCAGACCTCTGTTTATCCCATTGACTGAATGGGATGATACACTCACTCTATAGGAGGGATGATTCAATTTATGAACTCACCAACCTCAGCAACGAGAACCAAAGTGCAGTCCTGGCTTCTCAGCATGAGCCGATATGCTGCTACACACAGTGTTGTGCAGGAAAGCAAGCATAACCCACGCTCAAACTCTGTGTTTTTGCATTTTGCCTCTTGGGTTAGCATTTTAACATAACTTTGATGCATCCAGTAGTAACAGGAGGAGTTGTAGTGAAGGAAAGAGGGAAGGGTAGTAATATCGTGCCTTGTTGGCAACAATTCAAACCCATTCAGACCCAACTGTTACCCACATTTGACATATTTGTTATGTATCATTGGAAACTATTATTAATGTTATGATACAGCTTTCACCTGTATTGCATTGGCCTAGTTTCACCCTTCTTCCTCACTTAAAGCTGCCATAATCAATATCTTTACATTAAAGGGACAGTTCACCCCAAAATCAAAAATACATAGTTTTCCTCCTACCTGCAGTGCTATTTATCCATCTACATTGTTTTGGTGTGAGTTGCTGAGTTTAGGAGATATCGGCTGTAGAGACGCCTGCCTTCTCTCTAACATAACGGAGGTAGATTGCACAACAAAATACATTTGAAAAAGGCAAGAAGGCTGACATCGCTTCAGTCTATCTCCAAAACAACAACAAAGTTAGGAAAAATATGTATTTTTGATTTTGAGGTGAATTGTCCCTTTAATAATGGATTTGGTTTTCTAACAACTTCGCCATGTTAACTTTACAAGGTGATATTATGTCTTGTGTTTACAGCTTGTTACTGCAGGCTCAACATAGCGGTTGGTAAAAACAAGCCACATGTTAAATGTTTGTATTTTTGTCCTTCTGTGTTAAGGGGTCCCTTCAGCGTGGTGAGAAGATGCATCAACAGGGAGACGGGGCAGCAGTTTGCTGTCAAAATCGTGGATGTGGCCCAGTTCACCTCCAGCCCTGGACTCAGCACAGAGGGTAAGAGATCGCAGCCTCTCCCTGCATCTCGCTGTTCTGTCTATTACTCGCTCTCTGCTGTTTAAAGTTGCTCATAAACAGAGCTGAAGATAATTGCTCTTTTATTCAGCCCACTCTTGGTGGTGAAGTGCAATAGAGGGGTCAGACGCTTGTCCTTGTTTATGTGTGAGCGTGTGTTCTTTTTTTTCCATGTTTTCCACCGAGCGCACTCACTCTTTTCCAAACTGGCCTACTTCTCATTCAGTCAGTCGCTCACAACCACACTTGGGAGTTTCCCAGTTCAATCATAGTCTCCTGCTGTTGTCTTCGGCCTGTTCCAGTGAAGCAGTTAATTATTAAACCACACTGAGGGCACCTTGAGAGTTACTGTGTAGGAAATAACTATACTGTCCCTCCACTTTACACAGATTTAACTTCTTATTTATTTTAAGAAAACATTATGTCTCAAATTCACTTAAACAACAGGAGACACTTTAGTAGTATCTGAAACTCATCATACTTTATTAGACTATTATGGAAATGTAAGAACTAAAAAACAGTTTACAGTAGTTATAAAAAAAAAACAATCACTTCTTATACTCAACCTTATATTTTTGTTGTGTTATACAGAGTATAATTACACCGGTGCTGGTGTGGCGCTAATCCAGAGAAAGGCTGCTGAGTATCGTCTAGACGAGCCTGGCAGAGATCCTATCAGATATCTGGAGGCTGAAGGAGCAGTGGAGGGGGGGTGGGGGGGTGGATGGAGAGAACAAGAGAGGAGGAGTGATTGAATGAAAGATATTGGGATGGTGGTGGTGGGTGGGTGGGTGGGGGGGGGACTATGAGATGAACTGAGATTTAGAGAAGCAAATATGCTGCTCCTTTAAACGCCACCTGTAAATGAATGTTCCATGGTTTGTTGTTGACTAATTATCAGTACTTGTGGCTGAGTAGGTAGTAAGCACTGAAACTGAGCAATTTACAAGAATATGTAGTAGTAGTAGTAGTAGTAGTAGTAGTAGTAGTAGTACAGTTGGCTGGAGATAAATGATTGGTGTGTGGTTTCTTGTACTGTAGCACTGTGTAACTGTGGGTTTACATTTTCTTTAAAATGACACCAGGTGATTGTATATCTTGCTTTAAATACAAAGAAAAAATCCCAGAATCGGCTTGCACTCATATAGTGGTATGTTCTCGCATCTCATTTTATATTCTGATATCAGGCATGGCACTTGCGAGCTATGGACACTCTGCGTGCTTTGTATCTCTTCCAAATATACAGCCATTTAAAAAGGTGGAGATATGATTTGCTGTCACTGTTCAGACATGCTGTGAGCTCAAGATAATTAATGTTTCCTACCTGCCACATTACACAGCAGCCTTCTTTACCTTCTCTAATTCTCTCTCTCGCTGATCGAGAGTAAATAATCCAGCATGACGGGCGCGTCAGGGCATCTCTTCAGTTTACTTAATCTTCTACAAAACAGCTCCATTCGTCCTGTAATCTCCCACAAAACACCACGTGCACGGCCCTCACACTGTCGAGGTGAGATTTTTAAACTCACGTCTGCAAAAAATTGCAGGTCTTTGTGTTTTTCTTTCATGGTTGTGTGTGTTTATGGGGTGAGGTCCCAGAGGAGCACAAAACAGCCGCCTAGTGTGAGTCTGGCTGTTTAATACCTGACACCAGTGTGACTTTATCTAGAGCTAAATGTTCGGGGGATAGACGAGGGCTTAATAAGACTAGAGGAGGAAGACAATAAGAAAGTGTCAGAGAGGGAGAGCAGCGTGGATTGTTTTAGTGACTACCTAGAGAGACTCGGCCTTTTCTTCCCAGATGACCACAATTGTTTAAAATGCCCGACTTCATTATTTTCTTTTTTTCTGGCTTTCAGCAGAACGATCTCAAGTTCTTGTACAAAGTTAATAAACCTAAAAACACTGTCTGCATGTGAGAATGCTTTCAGTACACACTAGCAGGTCATTTATAAAGTTGTCGATCCACACTGAAATGCAAAAATAGTGTAAAACATAGCTTTATCTCTTATTCTTCTGTCAAAAATCGGGGACTGAGACTTTTGATCAAATCGCTATTTCATGCTGTCTGATGGCATAAATACAGATCAATGACGACACCTGTGTTGACTGATCAGTTATATATTAGAGGCTAAGGAAAGTTGGCTTCCGAATGTATCTCTGATAGCATCATTCATTATTTCTGAAAGCTTTTGTTCCTGGTCCACTACAAAGTCTCCAACTGGTTCATTGGGAATCAGTGTCTTCAAAATGTCAGGATGAAAGTTGCAATTAATTTTACTTTTGTTTTTTATTTGAAGGACTGCTGCAGGTCATACAGGAATATTTTTCCTTCCAGTTCTTCTTTTCTTCAGCAAACATCACCGTAACAATCTGTAATAAAAAATTTGTGTATATATATTCTATAAATTACTTAAGGGAAAGCACAGTCAACGCTGACTTTCACCATCTGTAATCACTGTAACCAGTGTTCTGTCATGTTGACTCCACAGTATCGGGGGGGCGGGGGGGCGGGGGGGGGGGGGCGGGGGGGGGCACCGGGAGAGAGAGGGGGAGGAATCTTAATTTAATCCTTTTTTTGTCATAAAAAGTAGCGATAAGTTTGACGGATCACAACAAACTGCTAAATGAAAGTTTTTCATTGCAGCTTGTCTAACAGTGCACAGGCACCATTTCTCTTCGTTGTTGCCATTTAAGTTCACATGTGTACAGCTGTGTGTGTGTGTGTGTGTGTGTGTGTACACATACGGTACATGGTCAGCACACTCCCCAGTCATTTATATCCAATCACAGTCCCTCCTCTGTGGCGCTCAGGAATCCATCAAGCCATGCGCTCCCTCCAGACGCCAGCCATCGTTGATTTATTTTTATTTTCCCCTCCATCTCGTCGCCTGCAGAAAGCGGAGCGCTTTCACTGGCGCAGTAATCAAGCAGGAAAACACACGTACGCGCACGCAAAACCACCCCCGCCGAGCTCAGGCCGGGGGGGAAGTGGGTCAAATGGTTCGTGTCTTGGCAACGGATTGGCCAGCAGGGGCCTGACACAAAGACACACACACACACACACACACACACACACACACACACCAGTTTGTTTCTGCTCAGCCTGTCCGGAGGTCTGTCTGACGAATAGGTCAGCCCTCTGAGGGGATGAGACAGAAAATCTAGCCAGAGAATGAGCAAAATTCATCATGTGCCATCGCCTGCTCACTTCCCTCCGCCTCTTTCATTGTCCCAGCTCCCCGATTCCTTCACTCCCTCTTTTTTCTTCTGTTATTTCCACGTCTTTCTCTGTTTCGTTCATTTCCCTTCTTTCTGCCCCTTGTGTGTCTCTTCTTACCTCCTTCATCTTTCTTTCCTACCATGAAAGCTGAAGCACTGTGTTAGTGTGGTTTCTATTAGACTGTGTGACATCTCATCCTGACTGTCTGTGTAACACACACACACTCTCACGCACGCACACACACACACACACACACACACACACACACACACACACACAGCCAGAGCTCTGTGTGGTGTAGCTGTGGCAGCAAGGCCTCCTTCCTCTGCAGGCTTTGACTCCCAGCAGGAGGAGCAGGGATCACTGTAGAGCTCACATCTGTTCATCACCTCCTCCCTGTCTACCTCTGGATCTCCTTCTCTTTCTCTCTTTTCATCCATTTCTCCCTTTTCTCCCCCTTTAAGCACCGACTCTCTTGCCGACTCCGATTTTCTCCTCGTCTCCCCTAATTTCTTCTAAAAACTCCAGTTGCTCTGTGAGGAGGCGCTCGCAGCCGTGGAGATCTCTGACTGTAAAGCACGAGGGAATAAATAAACATGTAAACTGTGGCACTGGGATGCGTCTCCCACTGTATGCAGGAATCTGCCGTCACCATGGATACTGATCTCTTGCTTGCCCAGCCGTTGATTCACTGTATATTGTTTCCATACAAACACACAACATGAACCTATGATACAAGATTAACTCTGCGCTCTTTTTATAACAGTGTGACTTCCTTTCTAATTTTTAACTTCACAGCATATTCTGTGATTTATTTATTTTTTGGCCTAAACACACGATGAACTGGCAATGTTAAAAAAAACTGTGCAAACTAATACAAACATTCATTAAATCTCTGTGAAAAGTGTTCGTTCCAGCCCTTTCATCTCAGTGTCTCTGAGTCTTCTTTAGATACTACCACTGCGGGGCGCCAAAATTGGATATTTTCGGATCTTACGTATAAGGGTTGAATTTCTAGCAGCAATTCCCTCTGCGTAATATTGCACTTATAGATGTCCTGAGTCGACCCTAAGTATCGGTTTCAGGGCCTGTAAGAACTGCTGCTGCTCTCCTTTAGGACAACACACAGTGAAAAATCATTTAGTCGCAGCATGAAGCTGGTGAAGAAGGAATTTTTCTTCTTGTAAAGAAGAAAAACTTCTTGTAAAGGTAAGTTGAGACAGAGCTTCACAGGTCAGGTCGACGGCCTGTCTCTGTCGGCTGATAAGGCCGAGTTGGCTCTGGCACCTGGTAGACGAAGGTCAGCTGGAAATCTTCTGTATTCGGGTTTAGACACAACGGCAGGTCGTCAGCCGTCACTGATTAATGTAAATTCTGTTGCCAAAACTCAACTGGTCTGTTTTAAATTTCTCTCTGCAAGCCAGCGTCTGTACTCGACCAAAGACTGTGAAGGAAGGACTTCCCGCTCTGTAACAGCACCAGAGCGTCTTCTCTCTTAAAGCGATCAGCCGATTGCATCGAGACAATTTCAGGAGTCACATTCTCCAGATAAACTTTCATCTGTATCACATCAGTAATTTAAGCGTATTAACTTAACAGACCCATTTGAAGTAGCTCCTACAAAATAAGATGCATTATTAAGTAGGCTACAGCTGTTATTTGAATGTGTCACATACATAACCTATTTAAACAATATTTAGGCTCGGTAAGTGTAATTGTTGGATCTGACTCCGCAGATACCTAATACACGAGGTGTGTGTGTGTGTGTGTGTGTGTGTGTGTGTGTGTGTGTGTGTGTGTGTGTGTGTGTGTACACAGTGCAGGGCTGTACTGACTGTTATTTTTTTCCATTTGAAGCTTCTATTGAGGTTTTGGAAAGGAGCTTTGAATGTCTCTATTCATATTTTAAGACGTCATCACCCTAAAAGAAAATGAAAAAATCCTCAATTTGAAAAAGGATTAAATGAGTTAGTCTTTTTTTGGTATTTTCTGTTATTGCCATTATATAAATGTAATTTCTGGTGCTGTTTGACCGCCCCGCTTATACAGGTGCAGGCCTCCCTTTGTGTTTGGCCAGCGGGAAGGCCAACCAGTGAAAATATTTCATTCGATAAAATCGTGTGAATTTTGGAAAAGATTACATCCATCTTTTTCTCAATAAATGTAGTATTTTGGACTTCACAACTGCCTGAAGTTACTGGAAGTGTTTGGATCACACGAAACAATCGGACGCACAGCTCTACAGACAGTATAATACTAATAATATGAGTGTAGCATAATATATTTTTTATTTATCATCATCTTTTATCTGCAACTTTATCTGCAACTGTGCAGAAATACCAAGTTTAGACAGAAGGAACAGATGCAGAAATAAAAAAACATGCTGCCCAGAATTCGAATGTTGATTTAGGTTCATCTGTGGTAAACAGGATGTTGTTGCATATTCAGTTCTGTCCAGGGTCAGGCTGTTGTTTTGGTTATTAATCCACACACACACACACACACACACGGCTTCCCCGCAGCAGTTTCTCTTAGCTCGATAAAATCGGCGCAGCGTTTTTTGCTTCTCATGTGATGAAGCATCTCCCGTAATCTCCAGCAGCAGTCACGGTGACAGACATAAGCAGCGAGCTCAGTGCACGACATTAAACGTGGCAGGCCGCGAGCCCTTAAGGTAGCCACTTATCCGGCTTTAGCAGCATTAGCATCGTGTCAGAGCTACGCCGCGCCTTGTGCTCGTCCTGGGAGGATTAACTTAATGTTAGTGGCCAGGCTGCAGCAGCACGAGTGGCTCATGGCTTCAGACTCGGAGCTTAATTAAATGTCACTGCATACATAGAAAAACAATACAGGAACTTTTCATTATAGTTCACGTGTGTGTGTGTGTGTGTGTGTGTGTGTGTGTGTGATTGCGTGCCACCCTATCACATCTTTGCAGAAACATCTCCTCAGTCCATCTTTTTCCCCATTCAGTGTCCCTTTCCATAAATCACCTCCAGCAGCAGCAGCAGGGGAGTATCTCACTGGGAATGTGGAATATTGAGCGTCCATATTCTGTATATTGAGCATGTATATTTTGGCTCAGCCTGGCTGTTTCTGTAGGAGATCCGGACATTAAAAGTTAATACAGTTAAGTGCGCTTGGCGCTGCATTTTCAGCAAATGAGATTGAGATTGTGCTCAAGCGGGAAGGTTATTTATGTGGTGTGTGTTTCTCTCTGGCTGGCTTGCACCTTCAAAAAGGTCTCAAAACAGCAGCTGCCCGGAGGAGAAGGAGCGAAAAACTGCTTTGTGGAAAGTATGAATGAATGGATCAAAGGATGGAGAGACTGAAGCGGAAGGATGAAAGCGAGATTGATGGGATGGGCTGTTTTTAGATGTTCATACTCAAAGGCAAATCCCCATTGTTTATCAAATCCAATCTTTAAGATTGACTGTCTGGACTCTTATTGCATGTAAAACTGCTCAGATTCATGTTGAGGACACATTAACTGTTCTCCGTCTGTTGCTGTGTTAATGAGGTAGACATGCACATTCACATTTAATCTGTACGTCTCGAAATATCTTAGAAACCAGGCTTTAAAAAGTCTTTAATCAGTTATTATGTTTTGTATTTGATTGTGGGCTTTTTGGAGACCTGCAGCGAACACAGTCACTACTGCAGCTACAGTAGCAGGATGCTAATGAGCATAATGCAGTCGATTTATCTTTCAATCGAACTCTTGTGATGATGGTTGGACTCATTTTTCCTGTAAAATCATTTCCTGGCTGCAGCTTCTCAGATGTGAAGATTTGCTGCTTTTCCTTTGAATGATTTGAATCATGTGAATGTGTTTTAATAATGTTGAGCTTTGGACTGTTGGTTGGACACAACAAGCATTGTAAAGGTGTCACTTTGGGCTCTGGCTCATCGTGACGCCATTTCTCACTATTTTCACTATTGTTACAAAGCAAACGATCAATGGATTAATGGAGAAAATAATCAGCAGATGGATCCAGAATGAAAATAATCATCAGCTGCAGTCCGATACAAAACAGTTCAAAATGAGCTCCAACAGTAAAATCCTGCTTTTCCATGAATGATGAGGAATAATAATCTAATGATAGAATATATAATAGTACAACATTACAGTACTACATTTTACTGATTACTTTTACTTCAATAACATTTTCAATGCAGGAGTTTTACTTGTAGTGGAGTATTTGTACAGTGAGTGGAAATGATGATGATGACGACGAAGGAAAAGTAGAATGGTTATCCCAAGAAAACAAGTGTTTGTGTTTGTTTGTTACTGTAAAGTTTCACTGCAGTGTACTGAAGCTTTTCAGTAGGCACCATGTGGGTAAATGTTTCCTTGTGTGTGATCCAGTGCTTATCCTGCAGTTTAGCAGATGCACGAACATGCTCTGATGCAAACAAACCTACTTTCCATCCTTTCTCCATTCAACCTGGGATTTCTTCCTCTGTTTTTATCCTTTTAAAAGCTAAATTGAATGTACAGTTTCTTACTGCTGAGAGCGAAGGCTTTGTTTGGTGGTGTGTGTTTTCTCCCGGTGTGGCTTGCTGTGTCTGTCGTCTCTCCCCAGCGATTCCTGCATTGTTCTTTTCAGCTTCAGTAACCCCCCTCCATTAACCCTCCTCTTCTTCAGGAACCAATTAAAGGGGTAGATGCTTATTGCCAGGCAGCACTAAGAGGATCTAAAATAATGGGATGGATACAAACAAACATCACTTTAACCAAAGGGGAGCACGAGACTTGTTGCCAATTTGCATATGAGACAGATGAGTCATCATCACGGTTTTTCAGGAGTGCGACTCTTATGCTGCGCTATGCACTAACACTGAGAGCTAAGCTACAGAAAAAGCCCCAAGGTAGGCAGGATCGTCTGAGGTGTAGAGCTGGCAAAGCTTCAGGGTTCAACGACTGGTGTGAAAAAAAACTAACAGAGGTGTGCTGTAAAGGTTTCTGTCGACGTGTAGCAGGTTGTCGGCGGTGCCAGAGTGAACTTCTGCAAATCAGGAAGGTGCTCGCCAGTTTTTATGACATTATGATGAGGGTAAGGGCAAAATCTGACAGGACCTGCTGTGCCAAAGAGATCCTGACCTCATAAATATTGCGATTAATGATTCTTATGTATTTCTAAATGTGTGAAGAAATGCCAGTAGCAGCTCCTTGGTTGAAGCCAGTTGTCCGTGTTCTTGTTGGGTTTGTCTTCTTTGTTGCTGCATTAAAGACGCCTACTGATTGGTTCACAGCGCCTGCACAGTGGGGGTGCAACAGATGGGCATAGTGTGGACCTGTCAAATGTTATACTTTGTACAAGATACAAGAACATGCTGTGATGGAGACCATAGACTGTATATAATGATGGACGACATGACAGCTCCCCAAACGTGAAGCCAAAACACCACGATCGCCCCGCGATGTACAGGGGGAGGACCTGGAGACGCGTCTTCCATCTTTTATATACAGTCTATGATTGATCCAAAAAATAAAGATATGAAAAAGTCACGTTAGATGCACATGAACGCTCCTCTTATCGCTTGCACTCTGCTGTCACTCGAACCCTGTTAGTCCAGCATTCACACAATCAATACATTTGTTTTTCATTAAATCAGTGTTATGTCTCTACGTGCATGTGATTAAGTTAAAGGTTGGAAGTATCTTATTAATCAAGCAGCTTATAAATCATGACACATTGCTCTCCTCTACATAAAAAAGTTATTATTATTATAGTCGTACATTAACCACTTTTAATAATGAATGGTATTAGTATTGATAGCTGGGATCCGGGTCAAAAGGAAGGCGCAAACTGGACATTGCTCATTGAGAAATTAAATTAAGAAAATGTATTTCCAGGTCTGCAGAACTAACAAAAGTGTCTCAGTTGTAGAGTCAATGGGGTTAATGATGTGTTGTGTATATAATATTTTCTCTCTCTCTCTGTTTTCAGACCTGAAGAGGGAGGCCAGCATCTGCCACATGCTGAAGCACCCCCACATAGTGGAGCTGCTGGAGACCTACAGCTCAGACGGGATGCTCTACATGGTTTTCGAGTTGTAAGTCTCGCCCGGTGTGGAGTCCAAACACCTCACGCTGACACACGTGTGGGTGAAAGATGAGGATCATATGGGGGAGGGGGGAGGGCGGATGTCAGGAGAGTGTGAAGATGAGGTGGTGTTGGGAAAGAAGATGTACAGAGAGAACAGATGACAGCATTGGGAGGGCGGTTGCAGCAGTAACAGGACAGAGGGAAAGCGAACCCCGCGGTGGTTTTATATAATCAGCACTGATATGACAAAGCTTGTTAGCTGAGGATGGGGGTGGGGTAAGAAAAAAGGAAGGGGGGAGACAGTGTGCAGGGGGTGAGTGCAGTCCTCTGTATATGAAGGGGAAGAGATGAGATTAAGATTTCACACTTGCTGTTACCTCCAGCTTCTCTCAAAGCTGCGCCTTCCCCGAGCTCCTCTCAGCCCGCTCTGCATCTTCATCTTTCCTCCTCTTCTGGAACTAATTCCTTTATCATTTAATTCCGTTATCGCTGAACAGGCGAGTTTTTTTTCCCGCACATAGTTCTGTCATGCGGCTCGGTGCAGGGGAGAAAACTTTCAAGGAAATGCACGGGAGCTCCATTTAAAGGGATTTTCATGGTTTTTGGGGCTCATTTGTGCACAAGCTTGTGTTTCATACACACACACTAATGCACACATGGGAATGCAGGTCGACTTGAGGCGTCCTCTGAGTGCAGCCCTTTGAGAGCTGAACACATAGCTGAGTAAACATGGTGGATAAATGCGGACAGCCTCGTACTTCTCCCTGTCTCCCGGGGTCTCCCTCCTGGCTAATCAAGCAGGCTGAAATGTGAGCGTAGTGGGGCGATGTGAGTGGAGAAAATATGCTGCAGAAGGGTCGCACGTATCGGCCCGGTGAATCTGTGCAGAGGCTCAGCGACAATAAGGAGCAGGTTTCAGTAATTGGGGGAAGAATGGGAGCAGAGCAATTATGAGAGACAGAATCGGCTGCAGCTAAACGACTGGGTCATAATTACGTGTGAGTGTGAATCTGAAGATTGTCAACCAATCCACTACAGCACTGTACACGTGTGTGTGTGTGTGTGTGTGTGTGTGTGTGTGTGTGTGTGTGTGTGTGTTAGTATACAGCTACACAGGATTGAGGGTAGCGTGCAAGGGCTTAATGAGCACATCTTAAAAGTCCGTCCCCGGAAGCCTATTGATTGCGAGATGCGACGCTCTTCTGTGCGTATGGACACGCTGTCGCCCCTGGCCGGTACCTGGCTCTAACCGGGCTGCGAAGCCACATCTTTACTGACAATTACTCCGGAGGGATTTTATAAATGCAGAAGCATTAAACCTCACCAACAGCTTCTCCTCCCGAAGACTCGGTTAATATCGTGGAGCAAATATTCTCGTCTCTTTGAAAGTCTTTCACATCCCTGTGAAAAGAACGTGTGCCCATGGTTTTAAACCTTGAAGTTGCTTTGACACACACACTTACTGGGTTTATTAAAAGATACGCTGATGTTATTTGGTCATTTATAAAATCACTCAGCGTGCAGAGGTGTTGCTATGCTTTTTGCCAGTTTGTTTAACTTGTTTAACTTCAATCTTTAGTTGTTTTTAAAGAATAACTTCCCCCTGTGGAGGCTGGCAGGAGAATCATCAGCATCATACCGGCTTCAGTATTGGCAGTTGTGGCGATACATCTGTTTCCACCTCGAACCCCAGAGACGAGACGTAATTACGGCTTCTCCGTTACCCCCTCCGTCTCCCGTTTCACCTATACTACCGATCACAGAGAAGTGCAATGTTGAGGTTTTAATAAGTGTGACCTTTCTCACCGAGTTTCCTGCCCTGACCTTTATGCCACGCTGATCTCCCCTCCCTGTCTCTCCCTCTAACTTCAATCTCCGTCTTTATTAGTATGGATGGAGCGGACCTGTGTTTTGAGATCGTGAAGCGGGCGGACGCTGGATTTGTCTACAGTGAAGCAGTGGCCAGGTGAGGTTTTTCACTGGATTTCCTTTAGCCAACAAGCTCTGACTGCGATACAACAATAACTGTTGAATGTCTTTTTCCTCAGTCACTACATGAGACAGATCCTGGAGGCACTACGCTATTGCCACGACAACAACGTCATCCACCGGGACGTCAAGGTATTTCTCCTCGCTTCGCTGCGACGTGACTTAATGAGTCATTTATTGACGTAAACCACCAGTCCCACACCGGCACCACTTACAGTCAGGAGTCAACTTACACCTGCTGATTTCCACCATCTACAGGAAGGGAACTCAATAGCTGCCGTAAACTGTTACCATCGCCACATGTACACTCTTGTTTGCCAGTTTATTAGGTAGCTAAAACTAACGCAGTGTAATACAGCAGTCCTCCTTCATGATGGGTTTAAACCGTTTCAGAGGCGTGTGGATTCAGCTGGTTGATTTTGGAGGATGTGTGTGGTGCTGTTTTCTGGGTTTCTATTATTTTGTCCAACCTATTTATATCAATGAAGTTAGAGTGAATGACAGAAACACCTCTCTGTGTAATGCAATACAATTCAACAGCATCAAACTGAAGCTCCAACAAAAAAAAAAACGTGCAAAGAAAACCGTGATTTCTGCCAGATTTAGCTGTTAGCTCATTTCCCACAGAACAATCACCAGACAGTAAAAACACTCATTTACATGCAGCGCCATAACGTCTCTATCACACTAACACATCTACAAGCACACACCAACACATAAATACCAGCACGCTCATTTGGTACAACTATAAAATTACAATTAATTCCAATTGAAATCTGAATCACGGTCAAATGAATGTCGACATGACTGGTTGCTCGATATCCTTTTTTTTTTTTTTTTGTGATGGGAATATGAACTAAAGTCTGCAAGTTTTAAGCTCAGCTGGAGTTGAATCTACGGCTCCTCAAAAGTGTTTAATCGATTATGAAAATAATAATTAGTTGAAGCCCAGAAATAATTGCTGTCCGCTGATCTGTTGACTGAGTCTCGCTTCAGTTAATTAACATTTACGTAGACTCAATTGTCTGATGTTCACATGCGCCAAAACTCTTCCATCTCAGTGTTTGGGGACAAAAGCAGCAAACACTTACTGTAATGTTTTACAGCCAAATGCCAAATTGTATTTTTATATCTTCCATTCTTTTTTTACTGCTTAAATTCTAAAGTTTACCTATTGGATGGAAATAACAGTAAAAAGGCAGCAGAAACATGTCATGCTGTTGTATTGTTCTCCATTTATGTGCCCTGCAAAACCATCTTGATACTAATTAAAACCTCAGAAACACAGAAAGAAAACAGCAGCTGAAGAAAATAAAAAGAAACACTCCAGTTCACTCGCTGCCTGCTGTGGTGCAAATGCAGCTATTTCTTTCCCTGCTCGTGGATCCTGGTTGCGTCTACATCTGCAGGTCTGAACTGCTGCTGCTGCTGCTGCTGCTCTCTCTCCCTGTAGGTGGCGCCTGTCTGCATGTGTTGAACTGCTCTGACACTGACTGCACTCTATCTGCTGCCTCCCAAACATACATTAAGTGAGCCTGTGAGCTTTAGGAGTACAGTTCCAGACATTCAGCGTTTTTGAATACCTTCATAAGGTTAATTTCCTGCCTTGTCCTCATGTTTTGCTGGCGTTGGGTAGTAAGAGGTACGCTAAGATAGTTTGTCCTTCCTCACCTTATCATATCATGATGCCGATTGGTGACAGATCAGCTGACGAGCCTCTTCAATAAGACCCTGGCCTCAGTGTTAACCTCCCCCATGAATATAAAGCATTTTTATTTCAGTCTTCACTTACACATGGAGAAACGTGTAAATGCTTTGAGTGTTCTGAATGAATCGCGGCTGCAGCCTGCTGTGTGCTGGACGGCTGATAACAGCGACGTGACAGCCAGCCCAATGTACAGTTTAGTTTTAACAGTGGGAAATCCAGATGTCAAATATGAGATTTCCACTGCCAAATTAATATGTAATAATATTCAATATCTCACCCTTGCATTGGGGTTTGTCTGCAGGTATTTGATTATACGTGTGCGTCTGTGTGAAAAGGTCAAAGCATCTGCTTGTGTCAGTGTGTTGGTTGTGTGATTGCACGTCAGTATCTGCGTCTGCTGAAGGCTGCAGGTGGCTATTATGTCTGTTCTAGCCAAGTCTTATAATGAGCGGAGCCAGCCTGGTGAAGGAAGAAATACAAAAAATAAATAAATAAATAAATAAGGCTTTGCATTCAAAGTGGGATCTCTTGTCTCCTCCGTCACACTCTCCGCATTCAGAAACAAGCAGCGCAAAACACAATTCCCTCGACAGCCTCCCCAGCTGTAAGTTTAATGCTTTTTATGTGATATTCACAGATCTCAATTGCAGTACTTTCTTTTATATGTTTTTTTATCGCCTTTTCCAAGAGACTCATAACGCATATTATGAGGCCGCAGTCAGCTCCCAGCTCGTGGATTACTATCTGTCTCTCCAGCACTGTGCTCAGGTATTAGTCACCACAGCCTTTCCAGTCCTATCTCTCTGTCTTCAGTCGGCTGCTCTCCTGCACCGGATCCCTGCTGAATCAGTGGCTTAGGCTCAGGCTTGTTGTTTATATGTGAGCGATAGCCAGTCGGTAAGTTTGGAGGAACACCAGATGATACAGCCGGCTGTTTGCAGCTGGTTATTAGAGGGATATCTCTTCTGTTTCAGCTCTGTACGGATCTTTCTTCCTCTATTCCCACCCAAATGTCCCATGACTGTGGCATAAAAGTGCCTTTTATTCATTATTTTATTTATTATCTTATTTTTGCTTTATTGTCAGTAAGTCACACCTCATCCTTCACATGTCACAAAACAGATCACAGCTCCTTCATACAAATAAAAACCCAGATCCCAGACCTGTTTGACACAGAAAGATGGCAACATGCATCTTGCCAGGTTCAAACACTCTTCTTCCCGTGAAAAGTTTCAACCAGAAGAGTCAAAGGGGAAAAAAGTCGATATAAGTGAGATAATAAATATAGAGCACAGCATCTTAAAAGAAAAAAACATAAATGAAGTTACCCTCGAATAAATTCTGCCTAGCAAACCAGTTTCTCCACATCTGGATGAATCTCAAAGTCTTCGGAACTAAAAAGGCCCCAAAGTGAAGCCACAGTTTTGCCTCTATAGACTTATTTTCTCTGATGGTAAAAAACTTAAATATTGGATAATTTTCCTTCCATCATAACAAAATACTGACGCGCCTCTCTGCTCAAGAGTCACAGCAGCAATCTCAATATGTCAACCAGGTTTCCTCCGGTGGGCAGCGCATTGGATCGAGTACACTTCGCTTGGCAGTATGTCGATTATTAATGTGACGCTGTAGTTGAATCTGTCCGTCAAAGATTCAAGTGTCAGTCAGCGCGCGTGTGTGTGTGTGTGTGTGTGTGTGTGTGTGTGTGTGTGTGTGTGTGTGTGTGTGTGTGTGTGTGTGTGTGTGTCAGTGTTAACGTGACAAACTTCCTCCTTGCGGGAAGCTTTTCGGCTCGATGTCTCAGCGAGAATAAGAACGTTTGCTGGAACTGAAAATTAAGTTCTCAGCTTGTTTCTTTTTATGGTAAAAAAAAAAAAAAAATACAAAAAAGCATAATGAGTCAGTCAATTAGTCAAGTGGATTCCAGAAGATTAATCAACAACTACTTCTCACTTTTCCAGTAGTGAAACTGGCCAAACACACTCTGCTTCTGTGGAAGGCATTTATCACTTTTGTCTGATATTTAATAAGCCAGACGATTACTTGAGAAAATGATTTGCAGATTAATTAATGAAGAAAATAACTGTTGCAGACCTAAACAAGGCTTTATTTAATAGTGTGGAGGCCTTTCCTCAGATACAGAGGACATTCTGTTTGTCTATTTGAGACCCATTTAAAATACAGTCACAATACAAATTGACAGCAAGTCGTGGTCACATACTGACAATAAGAATACAACACATAACCGCTGCACTATATAGACATTAACTTGTGTGTTGCAGCAGTGCATCATTACCACAGTTACTATGGTGAAACATTGCAGGATGCTAAAGTAACTAATCACTAAACCTGCAGATTTTTAAATATGAATTGAAATACAACTTTCCACCCAACTGTTTAATATATTTTGTTTTGTTAATTTGGAATAATTAGGTTGTTACACAATAAGAAGCCCAAGTTATAGAAAAACAGGACTGTTTGTGTTAGTGTGACAAAATAAACAAGCCTCCACTGTGACTCTCAGACAACTTCTGTTATGATGAACGTTACTTTAGATTAGAAAAGATAATCTGATGTTTGATCAAATGCAGGTAAAGGTGATCACAAGAAGATGTCAAACCACACAACGCGGCTCATTCCTGCTTCTGGTGCAGACAGGAAGATAAAAGACACAATTATGGAGTCGGAGCACTTCCTTGTTGCTGAAATACATGAGGTCAATACATCTGATAAAATATTCCATAAAACATTAGATACAACACAAGAAGCCCTGAAAAAGAAATAGTACTATAATAATCATAGTAGCAAAGACTGCTCAATAATGTTTTAAACTAAACACACTATAATCGTGACTAATCTATTGAGAAAGTAATTTTCTTTCATGGTTTTCTTGATATATGAATGTAAGCTATATTGAATGTGTTGTAGTTTTGGGCAATAATACAGTAAATTGTAGGAAAACACATATATGCTGAAAGAACGTGAATATTTGTGTCTGTTTGATCGGTGAGGTGCAAATGCAGCTTTGACATTGGCCCATAGTTGTTCACTTATATTATCACCATTTACCAGTGACTCTGTGAGCTCCTGTCTCTGGCTTATCAGATGTACTGCCCGAGATTTATTCCCTTTACGAGGAACACACACACACACACACACACACACTCATACACAGGGACACACAGAAAACAGTACATGTGCTGCATTAACAACAAAGCCGTCCTTGTTGAATATGGATAAGCTTGAGTGTGCCCACATCTTTCCATGCATGAAAGTCACTGAATTCATTTAAATCCCGATGTTCATATATCACCGTGATGTCTCTGTGTTTATCTTCCTCCTCACTTCACCACAGACCTCCACCGGTGTGTTTGTGTTTGTGTTTGTGCGTCTATTTCTGTGGATCTGCATGTTTGCCTTTGGCCCTCTCGTCGCTGCAGGCCGCGTGTGTGCAGCTGCACCGCAAACCTGAGAGAATTGGCTCGGTTTTGACTGCGCGAGCTCGAGCGCCGAAATCCGCCGCCGCCACGCCCTCTGAAGGTGAACTTTCTTCTGCTCACACATGCAGTGTTTGTGCTATAGCATATTCTGTTTTTGAAGCTGGAGTGATGCTGGAGGTTTGATCTGCAAAGCACAGATCCCCGACGTCGTGTTGAGCATCCGCGGAACCATAAACACGGCAAAACCTTTGATGTAAACATAAATGAAAAGAAAGTCGTGATGGCGCAGACGTATACCTTATTTTACCTTACAACAGTAGTATTTCTGTTTTTCTCCAGGTATACTAAGGTGAGGGGATCTCCTGTCAGACACAGCAGGCTACCAGGCTCACAGACCTCTGTGAAATTTATAGTTTGGCTTCCTAGAATATAACATGGTGTCTCTGCAGGAAGACTTTGCACAAATGTCAACACACATATTTTCCGGTGACGTTTGCGCCCGTCACGTTGGCTTCTTTTGACACTGTGGTTAAACTTCACACATCCACAGTAAAGATAACCACTGTGTGGCCGTTTTATAGATTCGCTGTTGTTAAAAAATTCACATCAAGATTCCTGTAAGGGAACAGCATAGCAAATAACTTTTAAGCTTCCTTTGTCTTATTGTGCATGAAGGTATCAAATGTTTTTTTTTTTTTTAAACAGTGAAACTGACAGCACCTAATTTTCAGGAAATTCACAGAAAATTGCAGGTTTGCTCTCATGCAACATATATTTCCTGTTCAGAGGCGTAGAATGGGCGGAGGGATTGGGAGTTTGTACAAATAGCCGCTGCACCTGTTGGATTATTCTTTTGAGCTCCTTTTGTACTTACTGAGGCCCTACTATCACCGACTTGGGCGGGTTTGAGCCACAGTTCTGGAAAACAGCCGGCCTGGCTGCAGAGCAAATGCCACGTTCTACATATGAATAAGAACAAGTGAGATGGATGGAGAGGAGACACATTTCCCCACTGAGTACTTGAATGTCAGCTGTTTTAACAAGGTGAAGTGGCCCCGGTCCACACGGAGGACTTTCAGCAGCGCTGTTTGTGCTGTTTGTGTGATGACGGGTGGCTGTGTGGCAGAGTTAATAGCTTTCTTAACGGCACCCAATGGGCCTTGAGGTGTCGACCATGAAATTGTGACATTGAGGTTTCATAATCACACTCCCACACTCGCAAATATGCATGCCACACACTCCGGCACAAAGATCTGCATGCATTCATACACATACTGCTGGTTTTAAACACGTCTTAGTTGTCCAGTCTTGATGAGAAAATTACACCTTTGCGTTCCACAGTGCCTGTCGCATTCATGTCAGGTTTTTTCTTTGTTGGAAAGGTTTTTTGTTTGGCTGCCTGTCTAACTGTCCAAGTGTCTGTCTTAAAGAGACAGCTTCTCTGCTTGGACAGTCGTCTCTTTTTTCATATTCTCCTTACACTCGGTGTCACAGCTTGCAGCCAACAGAAGTGTGAGAAACCAGATGGAAGAGTAGTTATCTTCTATTACATCTTAGTTTAAGCAGTTTTAAACAGGATATCCTTCTGCACTGCCATGTGTGGTGGGCATCAGAGAAAACACCACAGTGACACAAGTGAGAGTGATAACTTTTAGAAGTGCTCTTTGGTGTTGGCACTTGGCACGACACCAACACTTCCTGACAGGTTCGGGGGGGTTAGCGGTGATCTTTCATGTCTGAGAGCGTTTTGCCCGAACAAACAGGAACAATAATCAGTCGCTGTGTGTGTGCCTGTGGCAACAACAGACAACCACTGGAACTAATGCCATCTCTGGGGAGACCCCCGCCTTTCTCACTAAAACAGATGAACGCGAGAATGCACGCAGGCGCTCTCTCATGCACACGCATACAGTATACACGTGCACCAAACACACAGAGGTTTTAGTGATGCGCCTTGATACGGGTCGCTTGGTTTCAAATGAGAGGAGGAAAGAAATGCCTTCACTTAAGCTACTGCAGGTTACTTGATTGGGGCAAGCGAGTGTGACTCGGTCCATTTTCTTCCTGCCCAGATGAGAGCTGTCCTTCCTGCCGATACGCTGCCGAACAAACGTGAGACATGTGAAGGGCAACACGCAGTTGCACAGAGGCAATGAAACGTTTTATACAAGATTTGAGTTCTCGGGGTAGAGACGAGAGGGTGTCTGAGTCTCTCAGCAGTCTGCTTCAGCCCAGGGCCCCTCGGGGGACTCACATCTGCAGGGACCACACTTCACAGAACATTGTCTCACACATCTCCTGCACAGTGCACACTCCATAATCCCTCTTCAATAATTTACACACAATTACCGAACAAGGTTTGAGACACATAGACATCAAATATTTACAGCCTGCTGTTGCACATGACAGGTGCTCTACAAACAGTTCCGTGTATTCTTGAAAATGGCATTTTGTTTTTCTTCCCTCCCCCCCCAATAGAATATATCACGTTAGAAGTCTTTTTAAGATGTTTTTTATTTGTTGAAAGAGAGACGAGCGACATGCAACAAAGGACGCGGACTAGACCAGGATGCCCACACATCAGAAGTTTTAAATATCAAAGGCCTCATTTATTAAACAGACTTACATCAGTTTGGATCTTAAATTTGACTCACGCGGAAAAGCATGTAGTTATTTATATAACCTTACTTTGACATGGAAACCATCTTGTCTAGACTTGACGGAAGCTATTTTCCTGCTGGTTGTGTTGCAGTTCTGATGTTTGCCATAATGTGCTGGCCCATCTGGGAGAGTTGTGGCTTGCTCCCCTCCATGCTGTGGTCATGTACGGCTATTTTTTGTTTCCCCTTTGTAGTTTAATGTCAGACCATTTCTCTTTCAGATCTGCCACAGTTCTGTCTCGCTGCAGCGGCATCACACTCCCATGTTTGGTCTGTGTCTATTCATGACTAAATCCTCTTTGTGGTAGTGTTGTATAAAGGGGAATCGCTGATTGTAAGTCAGGTGCCGCACATTTTAAGACCACAGGTGCGTAAGTTACAGGTGGGCTTCTTAGAACCTGCTTAAGCAAAGTTTTTTATGCTCAGCATCTTTTATGAACTAAACGTAAGCGTACCGAAAAGATCTTTAGGCTACGTGCAAGTACAAATCTGAGAACACTTTTATTAATGAGGCCCAAGGCTTCTTTCAAAAGAAAAATTTGCCAGCTACAAAACACTTACAGTAACAGTAGCCACATTTCCCTCCGCTGACTGTCCGGCCTTCTGGTCGGCACGCGGAGTAACCGACCAACACATCTGTCTGCTCCTGGTGTCGTTCCGGTTGCACGTAAAGAGTCTGAGGGTTTGATGATGGAAGGTCTTGTCTAACAGAAAGTACATGAAAGGGTCTGTTGAACCTCTCAATGCAGCCAAAAACAGCAGACAGTTCTTCAGCTAGAGAAGAGGAAAAATATAAATATATACATCAGTAAAGTAGTAAAGAACAATACTTATTTGCATTACAGTGAAATGCACTCACCTCGATGGAGGTGGAGAGTGGATGACAGGAGTTGGGACCTGGTGAATATGTCAGATGACGTTGATCATTAGCCAGAGAATTGAAGATGGGTTTGAAGATGTGATATGGCAGCAGACAAACTGAGAGAACAACCTGGAAGGAGAAGGTTAGGAAAGACAGTCCTGGCTATTATTATGGAAAGTGAAATATGAATGATTCTGGTTTTACGACCCAAGAGATGGAAATAAATGTGATCAACGTTCTTTAAAGTCAACAATTATTTTAGAGTATAATATAACTTAGGCACCTGAATGACCACGATTTTTCGGAGCACCTTACCCAGCATGCTCTGGGAGGTAGTGATGTTTGTGCTGCGACGTGAGCGCTTGATATGCATCAACACTGCCATGTAGGACAGCAGCACCAGCAGGTAAAACACAAAGAACAGGGTTATGCCAAGCACAGACAAATTCGCGGACAGGCTGCCCCCCAGTTCCACCGCGGGGTTGTAGCACACCTCCCCACATCCTCCTGACTCAGCTCCGCTGTCCCTGCCGTCGCTCACAGCTTCGTTCACCGAGTAGTAAACTGTCACTGGCACGACGCCGAACACCGCCACCACCCACACCGCGGCACAGACCCTGCCGGCGAAGGAGGTCCTCGTGAGATAGCTGAAGAAGCCGTGCGGCAGCAGAGTGGCGCAGGTGCTTGGCCTGGAGGCGTGGGTGTGCTGGATGAGGGCCGCAAAGCGGCTGAGGGCCACCCACGTGAGGATCATGAGGCTTATGTAGATGTTGATGTGGAGCACTGGGGTGATGGCGTGCAGGACGAGCTGACACAGGACGCTGCTCAGCATCCAGACCGAGCCCCAGGCGTAATAGGCTGCGAGGAAGGGCGCGGTGAGGGACAGCAGCAGATTGGAGATGCTCAGGTGGGACAGGTAAACGTGGGTGGGGGAGATGGTGGAGATGCGGCGCAGGAACACCCATAAAGACAGCGCATTGCCCGGGAGAGCGGTGAGGAAGAGGAGCATGTAGACAGAGGGGAGGAAGAAGAGCGTGGCAGCAGTGGGGCAGAGGGAGGAAAGAGAGGAGGAAGAGTTATCCGGTGGACAGGTGATCAATTTATACTCCATTTAATCTGTAGGAACATAGAAGTGAGAGAGGAAAGAGAAACAAATCTGTAACAGAAACATGCTGAAGGCTTTCAGTCAGTAGGAAGTCTCATTGTAACCTGAATCCCTCACTGTCAGCAACTGTTATGCTCTTCCATATTTTTTGTATTTAATCTCCTTTAAGTTAAAGGTCTGATCATGATAGATCTACAGAACAGGTCTCTTCCTTTTAGCTTGTTGTATATGTGTAATGTAAAAATGTGCAAAAAATTTGAAGAAACTAGAAAAACTTTCAACACATTTCAGCATTTTAAAAATATTCATTTATTTTCTATATTACAATATTATTTTAAATGTTATGAAGCACAGTTGGTAGAGCAGGTCTCCTCTTATATTATGTCCATGAGCAAAAAACTGAACCTCAAATTGTTTCCCAAACGTGTTTCTAAGAGGAAGAAGTGTAATATTTTAACGACAATGTTTGAACATCTAATATTTATCTATGTCAGTTTTTAAGTTAAGATTAAACACAGTTAAAAGTAATGATTTCATCAATGTTAGAAGTGATCAAATTTAACATTTGACAATATAGAGTATATAAACTTTCACAGGTTAATGATTGTGTCGTACATACCACTGCCAGGATCCCCGACCACAGCAACAACAAATCAAACAGTCCCAGATGAGTGTAAAAACCAGGGTTAACAGCAGCTTGAAGCTTTGAATATGAAGCTTTTCTGTATCTTCCTGCTTCTTATCAAACAAGAGATTTGTGGCAAACATTTCAGAACTGGTCTCTTGTTTATACAGTGTCATTCTCACATAGTCTATATCTGTTTCCACTTCCTCGATTACCATAAACACTTGTGAACAGCACGTTGTGTCCGCTCCAAAATAGAAATGAGAGTAAGACGTTGTGGTACCATATGTATCACGCCGCGGCGGTGCACTGCATCACTTCATTACTGTGTAAGCAGTTTTTTTTACACATTTTTAAATCCTCCTTTTCAAGATTTGAAATGCGTTTTTACAAATATAATAAGAATCAATAATGATAATAATAATCTGTTGCTCAATGATTCTCCCAAATTTGATGTAGTGACTTTTTTTGTACTCTTTGTCCTCACATATGAAATTTAGAGTTTCCATCTTTCTCTTTCCAGTCTTCTCCCCCCCCCCCCCCCCCCCACAGTCTTATCTACACAGAAGAGATACCTAAACCAGTGGTGATGTCTCTATTTGTTCTGCCTTAGGGTGGCGCTGCTGTTCTAGTTTTTAGCTCAGATGCAAAGGGAGTTGTGTGTGTTTGTTGCTATATTCATACATTGAATCTACACATATTTAATAAGATAATAATAAACAAATAGACATATCACACTGGTACATGCTTTGATAACAAGTAGTTGAGACAGTAGGAGAAACTGGTTTTCACATGAAAGCAGCCCTGAGATTCACAAAGAGCGGTACTTTATGAGTAAAGCCCCGTGCTTTCATCTCCTCTGGCTTCTCTGTCAGCTTGTGATCACTATCATAATTTGTCATGAAAGTTCAGGCTTTGATGTAGTCTGCAGAGCTGCCATCTTCTTTCCTTCAAATTTTTCTGAATGTCGTGTTTGCGTGGAGAAAAATGTCTGTAGAGTCACACATTGGTCTGTTGTTGTTTTTTTTCAGCAGTACTTGACCACAGATTTAAAGAAGTAAAGAGTAAAAAAAAAGATCAAAAATCTTTGGTGATCCTGATTTTATAATTGTGGTTGTTGCTGTTGTTCAGCTATGTCTGGTTACACAAGATTGAACTGTTCAAAACAAGTCAAATTTCAAGTCAAATGGCAAATTTGTTCGGTCGATCCACCACTTTGGTCCAGACTGAAATACCTCAACAGCTTTTTGATGTATTGCCATGAAATGTGGTACAGATATGCATGGTGCCAGGAGGATGGCTTTAGTGATCCCCTGACCTTTCTGATGGAACCACCAGCAGGTCAAAGTTTTCCCTTATCCTGTTAAATATCTCAACATCTACCCGTTTAGATCAGTCAGCCTCACGGAGCTGCCAACATGGCTGACTCTTGTTCACCATTTTCCTTCTCTGGACTAAACAATTAATCAAAGAAATAATCACCAGATTATTTGTACTTAAAAATAATTGTTAGTTTTTGTTTGTGTGTGAAATCTCAGTATTACTTTAATTACGCATACAAAGAGTCATGTTTTACACATCTTAAACATCAGAAACTCACCAGCCGATAAACGATAAAAACAACAATAGAATGGATTCATATCAGCAGAGAGTTCTGTGTTATAAAGTCCCTGTTCATCTGAGACTGACCCCTCTTTTAAGCCAGTGTTCAGAAATGCAGTGTTGTGCTATATCTGCTATGATTTCCTGTTGCTGTCTTGTCCTGTCGTTGACATCTTGAACAGACTTGGCTCATGTTTTTCACACCTATCGGTGCCTCGCAGACATCCTGTGAACTCGTCCTGGAAGACTCCACACCCATTGATAAAAAAATAAAGCAGATCTTATGTTTCCTTTTATTTATGATTGAAAAAGATGCCTCTGCATAATGAATCAACCCAATTATGATATAACATACATTTACCACAGCCATAAGTTTTCTGCAACCTAAAGCAAGAAGCCATACAAGAACTGTTTGAAAATACAGTACATCCTTCATCCAGTCCTGCTGCTGTTACCACCTGCACCATACACACAGGATGCTGTTGTCCACCTTCTCTAATCCCGTCACAAAAATAACTAGAGGTTAGCTGTACTCAACAATTAACATTGCAAGTTTAAGCAAAATGACACCATTAGCATACAGGTTTAGCGAACACGTACTGTTTAATTCGCTCAGACAGGATCATCAAACTGACCAGGCTGATGTTGCCTGTTCACAGATGTAAAAGTCACGATACTCCGGTAGAATTTCATCCATCTGCAACAGCAGCAAAGCGATGTAGATGCAGATTTCACTGTCCATGCTGCTGCTGCTGCCTCCTTCCTCTGCAGTTTGGTTACTATCATGTTTACATTGGAAATGATGGAGGTTCACTGTCTCAGAGTACCTCTACAGCCCAGCCAGGCTGGATCTGTGAACCGTCTTCTCCTTCAGATAGCTGATTGAGCTGACGTTGGTCTGTCCTCCGTCGGTCCTCCCGTTCCTACCGTCCAACTCAGCGGTGGAGCTGCCCCCGCTGCTTCCAGCGACATCTCGCATACAAAACTTGTTGCTCACCAAGCGCAGCACCTCCCTCCTCACTGAAGAGGACAACAGGAAGTACATGACGGGATCAAGGCAGCTGTTGAGGGCTGAAAATAGCAAAGCCACCTCGTTGGCTTTGTCCGCCACATTCTGCCAGAAACACGAAGTGTCTGTGATCTGGGTTTTTATGTAGAACACCCTGACGATGTGATAGGGGACGAAACAGACGGTGAAGAGAAAGAGGATGAAGAAGGACTTCTTGGCGGTTCGGGTGTAGTGGGGCGCATTGGGCAGGTCTGGTTTCTCTTGTGACGTTCTCAGAAGCTTGAGGGCGATGTTTCCATAGGACAGCACCAGAGAGATGAATACGAGCCAGAAAAGGATCAGCACAAAGATGTTGATGTAGGCTTTCCACTTGTTTTGACAGAGCTGCTTGTAGTGGAAACACCTGGAAACACAAAACGTGTTACAGCAGCTGCTCATATCACACATGCTGGGATATCTCAGAACAGTAACACTCCATAAATAGATTAAGAAAGTTTGATTAAAGGTGTCACCAACCTGTCCGTCTGTGAGTGACTCGGTGACATCAGGAGCACCAAAGTCAAGGCAAAGGACGTGATCCAGACAACTGCGCAGAGGACGAGGCTCCACCTTGTGGACCACAGTCTGTTCCGCACGCTCGTGCCACGATGGATCTTCAGGTAGCGATCCACGCTGATCAACCCCAGCAGCGTGACGCTTATATACATGTTCATGTAGAAGAGGTTACCCACCACTTTACAGACGGTGGGACCCAGTTTCCACACGTTACCTTGGCTGTGATACAGTATCCTGAATGGCAGACAAACCACCAGCAGCAGGTCTGCGAAAGCTACGTTTATGAGAAACACCCGCACAGAGTTCTTCTTGGAGTGAACACAGAAGAAGACCCACAGAGCCACCAGGTTCCCCACTAGACCCAGGACGAAGATTATGGAGTAGAGCACCGCCAACGGGCTTTGCAGTGCTCCATGATCCACACAAGTGTCACAGTCTTTGGTTGAGTTCACCTCGCTAGTTTTTGCGGCGATGAGACAAAGGGAGCTATTTAGAGTCTGGAAGCTGGTTGTGGTGGATGTGGTGGGAATGTTTTTAGTCATGGTGCTTGTTGTGATTCTCAGCCCTGGAAGTGGGAAGGAAACACAGATGGAATATTTTGGATTAGTTGTAGTGTGTTTTGGGAAAGTTTTGGACTCTGTGTGTCTGCAGAAGTCTACATGATTTCTATTTTTTTGTATTGTAACACACCCAACCAGTTGAACAATCTGTACATGCTCAGTTAGTCAGTTCACTGCAGGGAGTTCATATCAAAAGATCAGTAACTGAAATAAAAAAAAAAGAACTTGTTTTGCTCACAGCGTGCAGCCCTTATCTCGAGGCTGGTGAAACAAACTAAAAGATGTTGCTAATATTTCAAAGTGTAACAGGTCAAAGTACTCACCTAGTCATTGAAGTCCATTTAAAAACATTTGCTCATGTTTCTTCTTGCACACTCGCTCCGTGCTGAATAGTTCCTCACTTTTAGTCCTTTTCCTCTGAATCACTCCAGTATATTCCCCACGAGTTTAATCTGTAGGAAAAACCATCCCAAATGTGCTGTCCCGAAAAGACTCTAGATGCTTTCCTTCTCTCATTGTGTACTCAACTTTTCTGCATCTGTCTACCTCTCACCAGATATTACGAGTTCAGCGTTGCACACAGCTTCCTCTCTGTGAGGAGCATGCCCCCCTCCTCGCTGTGCTGTCGAAAGTAGAAAGAGAAATGCTGAAGTGCAGAATGCGGCGATGTTGTCTAGAGAAAACTTTCAAGCTGTGGTCAACCCCTTCTTTCCTCTCAACCACTGTGCAGAGAGATAGAAAGACAGGGCAGGGCTTAGTGCAGACCTTCTGATTACACACATGAGGGCGAGCAGTGGGATCACAGAGCAGGCTCCACTTGTATATACACAATACGCTTTCCACTTTGGGCTCTGATTATAATGTGGAGGTATCTGCTGAGTGTAGCCAACTGTGAAAGAAAAAGGCTCCCAAAATACCACCGCATGCCCTCATAATAATTAAAGTGATGCCTTCAGAGTAGAGCAAGGCCAAGGTTTAAACTGCCACCCAAGAGGCATTAGCTGCTGTCAGCCTCTCTTGTAGGCAAAGGCTGAAGGGAATCATATACCAGCTCTTGAATGTTAATCATGCCATCACATTATGAAACCTTGGGTCAAAGCGGAGGAATTGTTAATAGTCAGTGTTGTGTGTGCCTTACACAAAGTCTGATTTACACATGGAGTTAATCTTCTCCCTACGTGAGGGTTTCAGAATTAGGTTTGTTATATTCTGCCCACTCGAGCTCTTTTCTTTCGACCACTTCACATGTCTTTAAGAGTAAAAACAAAAGTGGGATGACTTGGTGCTGATGCATGACCGCTTGTATCACACAGTAACATGTTAAAACTCTATAGAAACTGAGGTTGAGCAGCAATTTAATTTTAGTGTTTTTGACTTATTTTGACCTTGTTTGTTATGTAAACTCATGCACACACATGCTCAAAGATGGGCATGCAACCGCACATCTACATGTGTTTTGACGCATGAGAAACTACTTGCAAACACAAATGTTGCGCATCAAACGAGGCGTGATGGAAATCAAAGAAGCGGAGAGGATGTGAAAGGATTCAAGAAGCTGCCTTTTAACTCCAGGCAGACCAGAGCAGTCATGGTTGAGTTAGTTGATTCCAGGAAAGTAAATATTGATTCATCCTTCAGGAATAATGTGACATTGCAACATTTTAACATATCGTGTGTCTCTCGGAATTTAATTTGCAAGTTGATTAATTTCTCCTTGAGCAATGGCTGAATTTTTGTAGGACACATCTTGGTTAGAAATGAAACATGAAATTGTATGAAATTACTAAATTGTAACTAAAACAAACTGACATTCTGCTTAAGATACTGAAGCATAAACCTAAAATATATATCACTCATTCTCGTAAGATCCTCCTACAGTGCAGTGTTGGTGATTTGTGTGTGTGGTCGTGGTGGGTGATGGTTTGGGGGTTTGGGTGTGTCGTGCACATGTGATTTTTGTTATTTATAGGAGGGTGTCGCTCTTTAATTTGCAAAATACGACCATTAAAACCAGAGTCTGTCTTCCCTCCTCTCTCCTCTCATTCTCAGCCTCACTGTGTGCTGCTGGCGTCCAAAGAGAACTCGGCTCCAGTCAAGCTGGGGGGGTTCGGAGTGGCCATCCAGCTGGGAGAGTCGGGACTGGTGGCAGGAGGTACAGAAAACACACCAGCACGTGCTAGAGACGTGAAGTATCAATCGAGTTTAACAGAAGTTTGAATTGTCCTCACGGTTTCAGTTTCTATCGGATAGGGGAAGCCTTTTTGATTTCCTTAATTTTCACGCAAAAGACACATTTCACAGTGAAATGATTGAAAAATAAATAAAGTAGAACAACAGGCAGCTCTTAATTTGGAAAGACACTGTAAAATACGAGGACGTCACTCCTGGCGGAATCTAAATCCCAGGAGGAGAAGTTAAAGTCAGGAGCAGGGGGTCCAGCCAGAGTTAACTGTCTCTTCTTCGTGGGTCCAGATGTGGGGATGACAAATGACTGAACTGTCAAACCTCACAGCAGCAGGTAGTCCTGCACCCTCGGCACTTGTGCGCCAGTCAGCGATTCGAATCGTGACGGAGCAAATGACAGGTCAACGGCTCACAAGTCGTTGCACACCATTAAGTCTCAGTGACAGGTGTGTAGGATCAAAAACTCCCCCAGTTGGTTAAGATAGATAAAAAGAGAGATAAAGAATCTCTCTTTTTAGTGAGACAGATATTAAATCAAATGACTATTTAATCATCTTCAGATGGTACCAAATTTAAAACAAACACTGATGTATATACTGGTTTCATAGCAACTTCACTTTAATGTCGACAAATCCTACAAGTTGATGTACAGTAAAACCAAAAGAGCGTGACTGGAGTTCTAAGGTTTGTGAATGAAAAACAATTCCACTTCACTTTGCACATTAAAAGCTGGAAATTACGTTTTAGTCGTAAACATGAAAAACAGTTTTCAGCTATTTTATGTAACCTTAAATTCATAGCAGGAAAAAAAATGCTAAACTGTCATAAAGTGCACTTTATTGCAGGGGAACACTTGATATTGTAGATATTATAACTGGGAATAGGAAGACATGAGAGAATTGTTACAGGTTTCAAATCAGGAATCTGAGAACACTTCCTTTTTCCTGTTCAGAGAGCGTAAAAATAGAAATTACTAAAGAATACAGAAGTCCCTGTAAGCGTTATTGTGTGTGTGTGTGTGTGCATATTTTTAGATATGCTATTCATTTGAATCACCCACTGTCATTACCGGACTCGATGTGACACTCTGTCTCTGTGACCCCAGGTCGGGTAGGAACTCCGCACTTCATGGCCCCGGAGGTGGTGAAGCGAGAGCCGTACGGCAAACCTGTGGACGTGTGGGGCTGCGGAGTCATCCTCTTCATCCTCCTCTCAGGGTGTCTGCCTTTCTACGGCACCAAGGAGCGTCTGTTTGAAGCCATCTGCAAGGGCAAATACAAGGTCAGGGGGTTTATTCAGAGAGCGTCCACGGCCTCTGAAGGCTAATAACGTTTCATACACCCATTAACAGGAGGCCCCACCTTTATAAGGGAAAACCCACGCATCTGAACAGCTGTGAACAGTTTTCCTGTGATATGGACACGTTTTCTGTTTCAGCTGGACGCCCTACATTCAAATAATACACGTTTGGATGAAGTCTTCAACAAAAAGCTCTTTAATAGTCAGTGACAGTCTTAAAGTTGACTTCCTGTAAACATAAAATGATTGGGCTTCAGGCCCATTGGAGCATTTGGATTTTTGTTTCTGATTGAATTGACAAGAAGAAAAACTCTTGATTTCCTTTAAAATAATTCTTCATCACTATATGCTGATACTTTGTTGTTGCATATAAATCTACTTTCAGAAACATTAAAAGAAGCGACGTGTTGAACATTATTTACGTCATTTGTCGTTATTTTCATAAAAATAGATTTGCTTGTATAATTGAAACAAACTATCGAAATTTCTTTAACGCCTTAAGATGAGTGAAGTCTGTAGATGATCCTGAGTGAATTTTGGGGACAAATGGCCCAGCGGTATCAAAATGCAATCCAGCATGAACACTAATACAGTGGATTCAGCTGATTTTATCTGAGCTTTATCTGGTTTCACTTTGTAACAAACTGCTAAAAATACACAACACAACTAAAGTAGCTCATTTAGGCTGTTCGTTCATACATGGCATTAATGCAGCATTACTACAGATATTTTGGGTGCGCTCTCTTGTGGTTTTACTTAACAATAAGTGGATTAGATAATCGCTGTGTTTCCAGATATCATCAAACAATTACTACGACATTATTATTACTAATATGAATGATGGCCAAATATACAGAAATATTACCCAAGTTGTAATAAACTGGAATTATCTTCTAAGTCTGGGAATTATTCCTTCTTTTTCTCCCATTTTGGTCGCTCCTTACTATCACTGTTTGGTACATGAGTTAGTGGTTCTTGTAAGATAATACCTCATTGTTAATGTTAGTTCAGAGCATGCAGAGCTGAAGAGGTGTAAGCCTGGAGCACCGCTGCACATGGAGCATTAGAATTTGGTTATTTTTGTTTGCCCAGAAATGTGGTGCATCCCTGTAAAGTGTGTATATTTGTGTGTGTGTGTAGATGAATCCGCGGCAGTGGGGCCACATCTCAGAGAGCGCCAAGGACCTGGTGAGGCGCATGCTGATGCTGGACCCCGCTGAGAGGATCACCGTCTACGAGGCCCTCAACCACCCCTGGCTGAAGGTGATGCAGAACTTTTTACACTTTAGGTTGTTTATTCTGCGGGCGTGCTGTGTCAAACCACATTTAACAGGTTAATACAACACGTTGACTATATTTAAAAGACTATTTTCAGCTGCATTTCCACACAGCTGAAACAAAGAAGACACACTATTTATAATGTTGAATTACCTGCAACATGGCAAGTAAGCCTACAGCTTTACATCATTTCTCTAAGACGTGCATCCAAAGTTTTAACTTTTGGGAAACTTTTCGCCTGTTTTTGAGACAAGAGTGGAATAGTAAAACTGTGTAGCCCACAGCCATCACGTAATGATCAGCAGCTTGGATGGCACAGCTCTTCACACAGGAAAAACAGAGACAGCGAGCGCCGGCACAGTGGTGTTGCTGCTTGTCATGTGTTGTCAGCAGAAGCTTTTATTGTGTCTTCTTCTGTGGACAGTGATGGAGGGGTACTTAAAGATTACTATTTGACAATTCAACTGAGAGACTAGCGATTTGTCTGGGGGGCTGTCTGACACATCGTTCAAATCCTCACATTTTAAGGGACATCTCTGCGTACATTTGAGTCCATTACTCATGTTTCAACTCCTGATTTTGTCTTTGCGGTAATTTTAGAAAGTTTGGACAAAAACACAACTTGTGTTTGCAAGGTCCAGTCGACTCTGTGTTGTTCAGTGTCGGTTTCTTGCCTCTGATTATGTACCATAGCATCCTGAATGCAGCACCACAGGACATACAGTATACATGCTTTCTACAATGTCGCACAAACTCCTGAGCAGTAGTTACTCATAGTTACTCAACGCCACCATTTTGCCCATTCACATCAACCGCAGTTCTCTGTTTACACCCATAAACATTACTCACATATTTATGGCGGTGCTCACTGCAACGCCGCCACATGGCAAAAGTGTCCACAACAGCTTTCTAGCACACTGACAACAACACAGACACAGTGTGAGGAAGTGCAAGGCAACTAATTAGCCAGAATCTCATGTTTTTGCCTCTAACTTTAATGTCTCTGTGCAAAAAGTCTTAATGTTTGGTGATGATGATTTCTCTAACAGCTTTTAGAAACAGGTGTTAATGTTTTTTTTGGCCATAACTCCCAAATTTAGCTCATACAATTTGCAGTGTTGAGCTGGAATGGAGTCGTGGTCTTAAAAATATGCACATAACGCATAACACGCGGTTCTGGTCCTGCTGCATCGATTTAATCCTTGTGTTTTACTGTCCCTGAATGCGATGCTTAATCGGTGGAGGACTGCAGCAACTCAGCACTGCACCTCCAGAGAGTTTAGTGTGCAAGAGACAGATTAAAAAACAGAATGGTCACAATTGATGCAGCAGAGGCAGAGATATCCCGACGATTACTCCCTAGTATGGGTCGAACTCATTTCCCACAATGCATTTAAAAAGTGTTTTCATTCGACCGTCCCTGACTGGCCACGTCTTTCAAAAATGGCACCCTCAGGTTGCACTGCAGGGTTTCTGTTATAGACTTTGCAGAGCTCCCTCCAGAGACTTTGTATAACTGTGTTCACAGGCTGAGTGGTACTCCTCATGACTGGTAAACTGATCTTCATGTGTAAAATTGGCGGAGTACCCCTTTAAGCCCTTTTTTAACCCTTTTTCTGTGTTGGATTTCCAAGGAGAGGGACCGGTACGCCTACAAAATCCACCTGCCGGAGACTGTGGAGCAGCTGAGAAAGTTCAACTCCAGGAGGAAGCTGAAGGTGTGCAGCTACACACACACACGTTTATTATCAGATTGCACAACATTCAAATCTTCACTTTGTGTCGGGCGACGAGATAAACCTACAAGGTCACACATGTTGATGCTCCTGCTGTTGTGTTTCAGGGGGCTGTTCTGGCTGCGGTGTCCAGTCACAAGTTTAACTCCTTCTACGGAGACCCCCCTGAGGAACTCCACGACTTCTCCGATGACCCCACCTCCTCAGGTACACAGGAGGATGCACACTGACAGACTTACACTTGATAAAACTCTCATCAGTAACTCACTTCCTTCGTCGAGTTTCCTTTCTCTAGTTTGTTGTTTAGCAGTTTTTTGGTTTTTAAAGTTCCTCTTTCTCTGCAAGGCCCTGCTCCTGCTGTTATGACCTGAATCCAACTATATTCTAGCTCTTTTTACATTTACATTTTTCTAATTTACTTTATTAAAGGGAGGAATTACATACATTCAAAAATATAAATGGGACACATTCATTGATAATACAATGTTGGCAAAAGTTCAGATACAATTTGATCTGCTGACTGTTTGAATGCATTCACCATAAAAACAGGAAGTGCAGCCTCATGTATCTCATTTAGCAGGATGATAGACACTGTGAAAGGGAAGCATTAGAGTTTCACAACGTGTTCATTCTTTTGTGTTTCATGCAAATTTCTTTTTCCCATAGTCTGACGATATCTGTACTATTATTATCAGAACTCGGTACTTTTAAAGGTACCGACGGATTCACGTTAAATCGGTGCCAAACTTCTGTGCCTGAGAGCCTCGGGCTGAGAGAGCAGCTAAGCTGCAGGATAACTGAGCCGACCCTCAGCCACTGGCCAGCTCAGAAGCTCCTTACAACAATTTAGTAACTAAAACAGGATGTGAGGTTGTTTAATATGTTTGAAACCTTAGTATGTACCCAATAGAGAGAGTAAAGTACAGAAGGTACCGTGTGATATAATTGCTTCCAGATGTTTTAACATCTTTGTTCATCTGCAGTTTATTTGTTTGTCTGTTTCTATTAATGCTTCCTCCCTGCTAGGACTACTTGCAGCAGAACGTAGGTATCCGTTGGTTCTTTGTGTGTTGTGATGTTACTTTCTGTACTCCTACTGTTTGTAGCTGTTGAGTCAGTTTGCAAAGACTGAAGGTTGTCTTTGTGTTTTCAGTAGGTTGAATATTTCAGAAAATGTTTCAGTCGTGAAATGAAATGCATGTGCATGCTCACCACAGAGGCATTCAGAGAGCCTGGAGGTGACTGATGGACCATTGTTCTGATGTGTGTGTGTTGCAGGGGCTGTGTCTCAGGTGTTGGACAGTTTAGAGGAGATCCACGCTTTGACAGACTGCAGTGAAAAGGATCTAGATTTCCTCCACAGTGTTTTCCAGGACCAGCATCTACACACGCTGCTCGATGTAAGTGTCACACGCAAACACACACAGCAAGTTCATAAAAGCTTCAGAGAGCTTTAATCCTCATGCAACAGGAAGTGAAGTGATGTTTTATTTTTACACTAGCAGCAACCAAGCTTTCTTTGAAATAAAAAAAAGGTAATGGTAGGCCTTATCCTGGCTGCAAAATCATCTTGACTTTGGTATTGTGGTGCAAAGGAGTGAGGGTATGCATGATGCCATGGAAGTTTTGTGCAAGTCAAGCAAAGAGAGTTTTCTGGTTTGTGGTTGAAAACTGGTCACGTCGTGTTAATGTTATGCCTAGAATAGACATCCAGCTACCTGGTTGATATTTCCACTAATAAACACAAACATCATGCTACACGGTGTTGATAGATGCTCAGTGCTTACTTCATCTGCAAGGTGGTTAAGGTTGCAGTTATGAAATGGTTGATGAAACTTCTATGTTTCTATGTTTCTGCACACAGAAAAACTGCTGTGTCACAGCTCTATTTGACTGGGTTATTTGTGACACTCAGGGAATGTGTTGGAGAGTCAGATAAACAATGTTTGACTCACAGTGTCGGCAGGACTGTCATTGCTGTTGTAGTCTTATTAATCCAAATATACTAAAAGCAAAATATTTGTTTTTTTTCTTATTTACATGCATTGTGCTCATTTTATTGTAGCCTGCAGTATAACAGAGTCAGTGACTACACATTACAGTCATTGTGCAGTGTGTCAATCATTGTCAATCAAACTGTATGCAACACGAAATTATGCACAGAAACGGGGCATAAACAGGCTTTCAATATAAAAGATTCTACTCCAGTTGTATAAGACAGTACTGCATGCTCAAACCTCACTGTTTGTGGTGCAGACGAGTACCGTGATTGGCTGACAGGATAGCAATCATTACACATCCGTCCATTTTATCTTATGTTCCTCAGCCCGGTCTTTTACAAAAATCTTGCAGGCGATCATAATGTCAAGAATTGAGTTTAAAATGTCTGATTATTGATTTTTCTGCATCAAGACATAATATAATATCTAGAGAAAATTGCTTTCCATCTAAGAAACGTAATGCAGCCCCCTGCACTGTTTTGACTCGGCTCATTTCAGTCTGAATCCCCACTTAAGATTTAATGTCAAACATGTTGGGGGCTTTTGGAAAGTGTCTGGTGGGTTGGATCAACTCATTATGAATAAACATGAGGTGTTTTTGGATACGGCTGGACTGTCAGTACTCATGGCTGAGCACTAATGCACTGGTCTTTTTAGATTGCCTTATTAAAATAGCCTAATAGCCCTAAATAAGCTTTAGACATGCTATATAAGGCATAGATAGCTTCCTTTCACCTACACACACATGCATGCTCATTGCTCTGGAGGCGGTGTAAAAAGGTCACGTTGTTTTTCGATGTGTCATTGAATTCCTCCCCTAATCTGTCTTAAACAAGCGGCAGCAGAGTTCAAGCCATGAACTTGACTGATGGCCTGTTGAATGTTGACAGGAGAGTCTGTTGACCTGCAGCTCAGCTACTGCTTCAGCACGTCGCCACCATATTGGGTCACAAAGTCCCAGTTCCCTGCAGCCGGCGGGGAGGCCAGACAGAATTTTAGATTAGTGTGACACTCTGAGAGCATCATTTTGTCTTTTTGTGTTGCTGTTAGGCGTCTCTGTGTTGTATGTCCTTTAATCCATTGCGTTTACTCTGTTCTCGCTCTGTGTTTGTGTCTCTCTCTGGGTGTTAAACAGAAGATCTGTTGGCAGGACATGGGAATTCACAAGGATGTTATCCAACAGTTGAGTGGAGAGCAAATCAGATACAAATCAAGAAAATCTAATGATTTTAACAATTAGTGGGAAACAGCAATTAATGTACTGTTTGTTCATATTCATGCAAATATTTAGACGATAAGTTTGGAGTCTGTCCTCTTTCTCTGAGGCTTTTGCATTCTGTTATACCTGTTATAACACACAGATACAGCTTTTTATTACTTGTTCAAATTTCAGAAATGAGAAAATGTCTTCAGGGTGGAGTGTTTAAATTTCAGGATCACGGCCCTCAAGACAATCTCAAGATTTTAATTTCTGGGTTCAATATTTTGTCCAGAAACAAGGGCAATAAAATGGTACTTAAACAGCTGCCTTTCAGTAAGAAACATCCCAGTTGATAACAGAGCTGCGGGCTTATAAGTGTTTAGATTTATCACCTCTGCTCTGTACTCCACCACGAGTGCACCAGGAAGCCTCTGTGTCTCCTGAGCGTGAGTCTGTTCACCGTCCTTCCCCATGATGCTTTGCAGAGTTCACAACTGCGTGAAAATGTCCTTTTCTTAAACTAAAGTCAGTGTACTATATCAGCAACAGGACAGCAGACCTGGAGCCAGATGTGTTCATCATGTATTTCCCAAACCCTCTTTTCATTGACGGGTCTAAAGAGTAGTGCAGCAGGTAGAAGTTTTTAAATGCAAACATTTCATTATAGGAATCTGATTTTACACATCAAAGTCTGTTTGCAGGTGTTTGGAGTAATTTAAGATAAGTCGTACAAAGCCTTCAGTGTCTCCAGAGGGAGCTGTGTGAGGTCTGATAAATGTCCTGCTAAGTGTCTGCCGGGGCTGCAGCGAGGCCGTGTCTGCATCTGCATCCTCTCATGTGTGGGATCACAGTCCTGCAGTGATGGAGATTTTAAAAAAGCAGCACCATGCCTACACACAGCTTTATGCATCTGGCTTGTAGAGATTCTTGAGTTTCACAATCATAAAGTTCAAAACTCTGACATCTGTGAGCTTGTCAGTGCTGTGACTGAGCAGCATCTCCGGAGCAGTTGGTTGAAAGGGTCAGTAGTCGTTGAAGGAGGGAGAAGAACAGTCAGACTCTTTCCCACTTTTCCTCCCGCTCTGCTCTGTGATTCAAACTCGTGATCTCTGAAACGTGAGCTCACGTCACTGTAGATAAGCTACTGCAGATGCCCGCAAAGACATTACATCTGTGTTCTTTAGTTCAGTGACGAGGTCTTCTTCAACAAGCTCCAGGAGGCAAATTATTCTCAAGAAGCTGGAATTAAAACATTCGAGGGAGCTACTGGGCCTTGCACAAGGGCCAGTTGAGGGAAAGGGATTGCTAAAGCGAGGTGTGTGTGTGTGTGTGTGTGTGTCTGTGTCTGTGTCTGTGTCTGTGTCTGTGTGTGTGTCTGTGTGTGTGTCTGTGTGTCTGTGTGTCTGTGTGTGTGTGTGTGTGGTGTTAAAGGCTTTCCCAGTAGCTGGAGGCTGACTAGGTTGAAGTGGGATGCAGGAGACTAGTGGATCTGCCAAGTGTGTGTGTGTGTGTGTGTGTGTGTGTGTGTGTGTGTGTGTGTGTGTGTGTGTGTGTGTGTGTGTGTGTTCAGCAGTGTCAGTGGGAGCTGGGGCTGCAGATGTCTCCTTTTCAGCCCCAGTTTCACACCCCTGCCCTGCTCTGGGGGGGTGGGGGGGGTCAGAAGAGTGCAGCCTCAGACCGTGAAGGAACAATGGCTCCTATTGTCAGGCCTCAGCGCCATCCACAACAAGCACAGCCTCCATCACTATCCGTGCGGCTGAAAGTCGCCTCTGCGGACGCTGAATCGCTCAGAGGAATCGCTGCAGACGACGATCGGATGGAGCCTTCTGGCTCAGATAACTTGCGTCTCGTTTGCACTCTGCTGGCTGCGTTTTTCTGACAAACCACTTACCGTGTCCTGGGTGAGTGTGTTTTCTCTCTGTGTTTGCAGGAAGAGTGGTTTTGTCAAAAGACGCCTCAAGCTAATTTGAAGTCAGCCCGGCGTCCCCCCTGTGGTTGTTTTTTGGCATTTGACATGTTTAAAGAGACGCTTTAGTCAAGTGCATTTTTGTTTGTTTATTCCTTCCTCTCCTTAGGCTTCTGAGCTAATGGAGGCAGGGTAATACGTTGCCCTTCAGTAAATGATGTCTGAATTTACTCGTCACTGATAGGAAATTAAGATATCACACTGTTTCTCATCCTAAAGTAAGACCTGCTACACGCTCACTTGGCCGACTGATGCAGTCATTAAACATTTTAACCTGCGTACCTGAATTGTCGCTACCTGGTTCTCAGCATGTTACATGTTTCCTGCTTATAAATATGTACTTTTTTGGCTGCAGAATCTTTTTTTTTTTTTAATAAACCCCCTCAGAGGTCAGCTCAACTTCATTTAACACTCAACAAAGGCAGAAAGATGTTGACAACTCTCCCCTTGAAAGCGCGAGGACAAAAGTGCAGTAAATATGTATGTATGCCGAGCGGCTGCAGACAGCATGTGGGACGACACGTACTCTGCCGCACCGAGTACGATGCAGCCCGCAGGCTCTCTGGTTTATTTTGGCAGCCTCGTAAGGGTTTCCTGAGGAGCGTGTTGTGTTTGTCTCTCTGAGAGTGTTTGTTCATGGATGCAGAACACACTTGAGACGTGTGTGTCATCATTCCCTGGACCCTTTCTTTCTTTCTTTCTTTCTTTCTTTCTTTCTTTCTTTTTCTGGTGTTTTTGTTCTTCACAGCAGAGAGAGAGATGCAACATCCTCCTCCTAACAGAAATACACACACACTTTCCTTCACATACACACCCACAATCCCTTTTATTGTCCCTTCTGTCTACTGGACCTCAGCAGTGCTTTTTATAAATTGTATTTATGTACTATTATGCATTTTTATGATCACCTGTGAAGCACTTTGTAACTGCTGTTTTGAAAAGTGCTATATAAATATAGGTTTAATGACTTAACGTCCAGTTTGCAGGTCAAACCTGCAGCAGCGTGTCTGTCTGGATGGGCTGTTAGAGAATATCGAGAACAGATCACTTTACAGAAACACACCAGATGTGTTTTACTGCTCATTTATTGCATTAGCTGATGGTTTTAAGCCTTTTTTTCCCCACTGTAGCAAAACCGTAATGGAAACCACAGCAGTTATCCCTTCAGATCTTTTCTTAAAAATAACATTAACAATCCAGATTTTATTTATTTATTTTTTTGTTACACTTAGATTTTATTAGAAAATCTTTTTTACATGGAAAAACAAGCACAGAACGACGACATCATTGCCAGACACCATGACACCCACATCACAAATGTCATTTATTATGGACAGCAGGTCTTTATGCAGCTTTACGTAATGTGCACATAATTATCCGTGATTGGCAAAACATACAGCAAAAGAAGGTTTTAAGGAGTGAGGGAGCCCTTTCCCTGTCCATCCCGCAGTGTATAAGTCATTTCTCTTTTGTTTTTCCATCTCATGAATCTCTTTGATGATTTGAAGCCGGTTATTTTCTGGAGGCAGGTCGGCCTCTAAACATTTCCGAGTGATTGTTTTATTTGCTGCTGCAGTTCATATTTTCAGGAAGTATCTGTCACTTCCTTTTACTGACTCTGGCGGATCGCCCAAATAGTGACACCCGTGTTAATGCGTCCACAGATGTGCAGCAGGATTCTCCAGATGTTTGTGCATGGGTCTAAAAATTAATCCAGATAAGAAAACTTGTTCTTATTAAGCTTAAAGAAAAGTAATTTAATTGTACATCAGATTTCTACACACAAAACCTGGCTTAACATGTTGATTTGTGTTTTACAAAAACACGCTGAATGCATTTTATAGTTGTACATTTGAAAACACAGCAGCGTCATGCAAAGCCAGGATCAAGCTGTAATAAGAGGTTCACTTCCGTAAGCTTTCTGCTGTATCCCATGAACTTCCTCAGGAGTGGAACTGGCTCAGCTGTCGTCACTGGTGTTTCTAGTCATCATACAGGATTGCACACACAGAACATTTATTTACAAATATTGCTGTTTGTTTAAGCACCACAGGCCCTGTGATGATGTCCAACATCACATGTCTGCTGCTGCTGCTGCTGCTGCTGTGAGAGAGGAAAACAAGAGAGTGTTGGGTCTCAGGGTTGCATTGAACTGTCTGGTACAAAAGCACTGTTTGTCTGTGTGTGTGTGTGTGTGTGTGTGTGTGTGTGTGTGTGTGTGTGTGTGTAGACTTATACAAGAGTCCCTGCTTATGTGCAGTACAGCAGGTCAAACGCAGACTACACCAGGCAACTTGCTCATCAAACATCATGTTTATGATCGTAGTTGTTTCAGATGACCGCAGTCGTCTGAATCTTTTGTTAAAACAGCTTCCCTCTGCTCCGGTTGGAGCGGACAGCTGCTGCCTTTGTTTGGACTACGTTTCAGGGCCATTTTGTCTACAAACATACAATCTCTTAAAATACACCCACACTCGTCTGTGACTGAGCCCATACAAGCCGGTCTAGTCAGCGCAGTTTTATTAGTCAGCTGGGGTTTTTAGAAACAGAGCTCTTGTGTCTGTCGTCCTTCAGTCAGGGTGATGAGAAAACGGTTCCTTTCTGTTAACAGTCAGCCAAAAAAGTGGTATTGATGCTCTTAAGCCAGACTAAACCAGATAGAGAGGGCGAGCCGAGGATAAGTGGAACAAAATAAGATGGTTTTAACCAATTTAACCAGAAAAATACCAAAATTTCAAGCAGATTCTGTCTGTCTCAGCTGTGTTCCTGCTGCAACAGGGAACTCATTAATACAGTAAACTGCTGAGCTGCTGATTGTACTTCAGAGATCCTCTGAGTCCGAAAACAAACTGTTTAACTTCTGACAGTTTGCACTGTAAAAGGTGTTCTATGTCAGATTTTAACACCATATTTTCAAAAGATTAGAGTTTTTTTTTTAAATTATCAAAAGAAACACCAGTGACTGAGATACTCATTTATCTATTAAATGTATCTTTGTGGTACTCATAGTCTGATTATGGGTTATTTTACTGTGAGCAGTGTGGTTGATGAGTCTCTATTCTAATCTTTTATCATGCAGCTACAGAACTTTTCTGTTGCTTTAGTGTCTTTCATGACATTATATCTGGTTTAATAAAGTAAAGTGATGTTCTTGGATCAGATTGTTCCTGATTTTAATCAAAATGTTGCAGGTTGTAGATTATTACATCTTAGGCTTTGTATTGTACTGTACCAGTGTAGAAAATACATTTTACAGAGGCTTAAATGAAGCAATGTTCATGAAAAGTACTGTACTTGTACTTTACTGGAGTATTTCCATGTTATGCTGCTTTATACTTCTACTCCACTGCATTTGTCTGAAAACCAGTTACTAGTTACTCTGCAGATCATGATTCTACATATAAAACGTGATCCATTTATAAAGTCTGACAGCTGGGATATTAAAATAATATTCCAGTTATGTGATACATATTTTTGTTCTTTTACTTACTAATACTGTTGTAAGAGAAGTCGTTGATCATGCTGGCTGATTTTTATCTTGTGTTTCAGCTCTACGATAAGATCAACACCAAGTCGTCCCCACAGATCAGAAACCCCCCCAGTGATGCCGTGCAGAGAGCCAAAGAGGTTAATACACACACACACACACACACACACACACACACACTTTGCATACAAACGACAGTTCGACACGCCGCTGCATTAACAAGCAATCTGTGTTCGTCCTGCTCCTCTCCATACGATGTGTGTGTTGATGGATTTGACGTGCTGTTGAGATGACAGATTTCACTAGTTGCTGGCTTTTTTCTCTTAAACCGCTTCAGCTCACACTCCTGCCAGTGCTCGGGCTGCATTAATCCTCCGGGCCTCTCGCTCACTAAAGCTCTAACTCACCGCTGCTGTGGATCATTCTGCTCACCTGCTCTGTTCAACTGAAATTTCATTCTTTGGATATAATCTTCATTTTAAAAATGTATGAAAGTGATTGTAATAATCAAAATCTTCATCAAAGGTGGGACAGTGGAGTCTTTGGTCTCATGTGTGACTTTAAGTTCACGTCAGTCATATATTATATAGAGTGCTCCCTTTAAGTGAATGTAGCTCTCCTTTTGTCACATCTTGCTCTTTGCTGAAATGCAGTTAATATCGGATCAATGTAATCCCGAGCTGTCACCAGAGAACCTCATTTATTTGCAGCAAAGGTTTAAAAGGTCATTTCCGCCATTTGAGCGAGTTCTGCCGCCCACGGGACCACGAGAGCAATTAAATCCAGAGTCATTTTCCAATTTTCTAGATGATGAGAGTCGCTGGTAGAATCAGTTAAGTCAGTTTCTATAATATTGACCTCAGCGTCGAAGCCGGAGAGTGTTGCTTTTGTGCTTTTTCGCTTGCAGAAGGTCCGGACCAATGGGACTGAAGCTGGATTAAACCTGACGTGAGGGGTTAATGATTTGATACATTTCAGCATCACATTAACACGTTGCAGCATATGATCACAGACAGTCTGATAGTAAAGTACTGAGTACCACTAGTACTCCATTACAAGTAAAAGTCATACATTAAAACCTTATATAAGCTAAAGTTCTTGTTATTAGCAAAATGTGCTGTAAACAGTATGGACCCTGTGAAAGTTAGACTATTAATTATTATATTATTGAATTTGTCGTATAATGTATAATGAAGGATAACGTGACATGAAAAGGAGATAAAGCACCACGAGAGACAACTGATATTTGATCCGAAGGATACATGAGCTTGGATATAACTTTAACAAAAGGCACATTTGTACTTGAGTAAATGTAATTAGTTTTATTCTGTCACTGTTCACGTCGATGTCTTTGGAGTGAAACCAGCTGGAGTAAGTCCAGACCTCCACAGACACCAGGACCCGGGTCCGGACCTTCGCTCTCTGAGGCGACGGGCCAAACGCCAACCTGCCGCCATGCTGCTGAGTTTGGTTTGCAGCTACACTGAAATTATATTGACTCAGGAAAATGAGATAGAAATAGAGTTATTCAATTATTTATGTTCAGTTATCGAGTCCTGTGTGAGCTCCCTCTCAAACTTCAGCATCCTCTCGTTTGGTTGTTTGTTCCTGATCCGTCGTCAGAGCCGCCTCTTTTCATTAAGATCTCTGGCTTCTGTGTTTGACCTTCCTCATTAGAGATGCTGCACACACACACACACACACACACACACACACACACACACACACACACAAACACAAAACACCTATAGTGTATCCGTGCTTTATCAGCGTGGCTTTGCTTTCTTACAGAGAGTTGCATTATGGTCTCCGGGGCCTGACCCGGGTCGTGATGAACTCACACACACGCCGTTAGTTTGGGTTTATGTGTTTACCTCTCGGCAACCAGAAGCAGGATGCGGACTGGAGCTGGCACAGATCAGTGGCGTGCTTTGTGAGCGTGACGCGCGCTTGTGCGTGCAGGCGGGAACACAAAGTGCTGCCGTGTTTTGCTTTGTTGAGGGAGCAATTAAAAGAGGCTGAACAGTGAGGGAGTGGGCGAGGGCTGGCGTCTCGAATCCCAGCGCTGTTAAGACAGGGGAAGCCATTTAAGGGGAGCCGAGCTCCGTTTTATGGCGCTTTGGTTCATGTCAAAGAGACCTGGCTAATTAACTCAGCCCGTGGTGCACTGTGTCCGAAAAGTTAAGGCCCCTCTTGGAGAGTCTGGTTCACATTTTCCTATTTAAATCAGTCGAGATGGATCCAGGGTTCTGTGTGGGTGCGAGGGAGTGAAGCAGCGTTTTAGTCCCGTTGTTGCAGACTTTTTTATTTATCTCCTGTATCTGCTTTTATTAGTTTTTCTGACTGTCTCTGCAGAGAGCCAAGCCTTGCAGACACCACAGCATTACAAACATTCTGAGCTCTGCCTGGATTCAGACCAGCAGACCAGCCTCGCTGTTTTTTTCAAGCATCTCAGGGTAGAAAGTTTGATCCGCCTTGGAGTGAAAGGAAAGGAATCATATCTGCCTCCTCCCAGCAGACGCTGAGTGATGGAAGAAATGAACACACGTTCTGGGAGATGTGGGAATATAGAGAGTAAAATGTTTATAAAGAAGAAGAATCACAATCAGACAGGCACAGTGAGGAGAGGTGGTCTTCAAAGATCGGTGGACTTACAGCTCTTTGACCTGGATGGTGTTACTCCGTATGGAAAACTGTAATTGTTACCTTGACAACAAGTACTTCTTAGTTATTCCAATTTATGCTTAACTGGCAAAAATAAAATAACAGCTACAACAGCAAAGGCTTTTCTCACAGCTGCGATCGTCTTTATTTCACCTTTAAAGGACATTTTAATTTTTCTTGCTGTTTCTTTCTAGGAAACACAAGACTGTAAAGACTAACTTTGGAAGATATCCATTGATTTGTCCGACCCTGGCTGTTACAGTCTCTAATAAACATAAAAAATATATTTTTCTCCAAACAAGGAATGTGGATTTTACCCCCAATCACTTTTAAACACATTAAACACAAATTACAGATTTATCTTTAATAGTCAGTGTGAACAGGAGGAAACAAAACCTGTTTCACTGTACATACAAGCACCTGACTATTATTTTAAGACAGTCCTGAAAAAGTGTGAACTTATCCTTTAATACTCCGGTTCTGCACATATTTATCAGTTGACATACATTCTGGGAACGTGATTTAAAGGATTTTATGAGAATAACATTTTGGCTTCTTTGCGTTTGTCGTGTCATTACAGCACACATAATACCATTTATATGGAAATATAAGTATAGATAAAGATAAAAGATAGATAAATCGTATTTTTAGTGACAGAATCAAAGAGAAAAGTGAGTTCACTTCGAATTTTACCTGACTGCAATAGTCTGATTTTCTTATTTTTAGTCCAAATGAACTTTAAGCAGCAGTAATCCTGCTTGAGGAACTCTGGCCTCAGACTGCTGCAACACAGTTTCACCTCAGATTAACTCATCATTTAATCTTTGTTGTGCCTTTAGGGACTACCCCCCTCCTCTTCCTCCTCCTCCTCCTCCTCCTCCTCTGCTTCACCTCTCTGTCTCTTCTGATTCACTCTGGCTGACACTGAAATGCTTTGAACCAATCAGACTGCAGCTTCCAGTGGACTCTTGTAGGTTTTTGGGCCCAACAGAGCAGCGATAAGGTGCTTCAAACTTCAACAGAGCTCTGTTCTGACTGCACTAATACACTTTTTACAGTTCTTTCTCGGCAGCGAAGTAACCCGCTTTGGCTGTAGATACTAATCTCACAAACTACCCTAATTCACAGCCCTTTCAAATCGGCTGGCTTTGATTAAAGGCCGGGGCGGAGTCTCACTCCCCCCCCCCCCCCCCCCCCCCGACGTCTGTCATCACTGACCTTTAAACTTTCCAAAGAGGACAGTCAACAGCTTGAATAACCCTTCTTCCTGTGTCTTCCTCCACTTAAGAGTTCCACCCAAGACGAAGCAAGTGGCGCTTTGAAACATCTGGAATATGTAAGAGCTCAACACACCACTGCCGTGTTCACATTACTAATGAGCGGAGCATGAGGCAGAGCTGGAGCTGGCTGGGACTGAGGGGGAGTAAAAATCGGGATAACATCCAAGGAGGTCGCTGCTGTGTGGCAGCTTCCTGTTCCTGTATCATCCAAAAGTTGTGTGTCTACTTGTGTGACTCAAATATTTGCTTGTTTAGATGAAGAAAAATTCTCAGGGTCCATATAAATAATAGGAAATACACATAACGTCTGACGTCCGTACACACAATAAGAATCAACAAAACCAACAAACCCTTAAACAAAACGCCACAATAACTCTTAAACCTGTATACAATAGAAACAGTTGCTCTACATAATGTGATCACTTCTTAAAGGAACTGAAATGATCAATAAAGCACAAATAAAAGCGGGATGGAGAGATGTTCAGGAGCAAAGAACAGCACCACATTCAGCTGCTTCATTTGCTGTGTAAATAAGTACAATCTCAGTCTTTTATTAAAGTGTGTTTTACTGTTTTCCAAGGTCAAACCTGTCTGATGTCTGAAAAGAGCAGCAGGGTTCTATACAGCTTCTCTGGAGGTTTAGTAATGAAGATATTTCACATCAAACAAACTGTTCTGTCCACAGCGAGCCTTGTTCTGTATGGGCACTGAAGTGCAAAGCGAGCTGCTGTGTTCGGTGCTACCTGTAACCTGTTTAAATGACTTTCTGTTGGACCCTACCTCCCCAAACACCAGTCCAGACCCTGTGTGTGTGTGTGTGCGCGTGTGTGTGTGCGTGCACACCTCAGCTGCCAACGCATTGCTTGTATAACCTTTCTTCAGTCAGGTAGGCCCATTGAGATCGATTGAGGGAAGAGAAAAACAAACATATCCAGACAAACAAAAGCTCACACAGCATCAAGGACAATCACAGACATCTCTAAACAGATGCAAAGCTTTAAAATCCCTCGTAACTCATTCCATGGAAGGCAGTTAAACAGGCCTGAGATCTGATCTGGTCAGCAGCGGTTTTAAATGTGAAATACTGAGGCGACCTTTATAAATATAAATGCCTCAAGTTTCATACAGTACAGAGTGATGAGGACGATATTTATCTCCTGTAACGAAGCACAAAGCACGATGATAAACTGTATCGGGGAGTTTGAAGGTGAAGCGAGCAGCACGCAGTGAAGCACAGAGATGATGATAATTTCCTGCCCTCGAGGCAAAAACGTGTTTTATTCTGACGTAAGAAACCACATTTTTTTATCTTTAGTTTCTGTGCCAGTTGCTCCACATGCTGCTGTCGAGCCAAACTCTCAGTTATTTAAGAAGAAGAAGACTGGACCATTTCAGTCGCAGTCCGTTTCAGCGTATGGATGGTAGGGAGATGCCAACTGGAATTATGTGTTATGCGGTACAAGCTCGAGACGGCAGCGTATGGTTTTGATATGCCAATGAGTGCCGGCTCTTGAGCGTAACAAGCAAATGTGATTTATTTTTTTTTAAGGATAATGAACACCTGAACACACACACTTGTAAACTGCACACCCCTCTGATTGACGAGCGCATCGCAACTCCACAGTGCAGGTTTCAGTAGTACTCACACAAACACACACACACACACACACACACCCTTCCTCCCCCCTCAGAGGCCTCACCTCCACAATGCCACATTCACCAGTCAGGCGCAACATAACTGAAGCTGACATCAAACCGAAGTCACGTCAAAAGGGCAGGAGGAGGGGCAAAGGACCGCTCTCCTTGACTCGCTGAGTGGCGTCCGAAGTTGGTCTCACATTGGCCGTGGAGGTGTGGGAGGAGGCGTCGGGGGGGGGGCTGTGAGGTTGTTGGGTCGCTCTCCGTCCTCTGTCCGAGGTGCAGCAGGTACAGTGCGGTGCTCAGGCGAGACTGTATGCCTGTGTGAGATTTGGGCGTAAAGAAGAAGAAGAACTGTGGCTTAAAAACAAACTCTTGTGATGCTCGTTTCTGTCTCTGCGTCTTCAGGTACTGGAAGAGATCTCCTGCTACCCAGAGAACCACGAGGCTAAAGAGCTCAGACGGATACTGACCCAGCCACATTTCATGGTGAGTCAAACACACACACTCAACTCTCGCCTTTGCGTCCGTCGTGCCCCTCACAGACGGGCGCAGGAGGCCTCTGAACAAACAGCAGCCTTTCCCCCCGGATCTCCACTGGAGACGGGCACTGTGGGCCTCAGCGGCTACGTTTTGCAGCTTTTCAGGCACTCTGACTTCTTCTTCCTTCACTCTACGGGAGGTTAGAAAGTTCTAAAAACAAAGAGACGTAGATATGAGCAGGCGGTAAACCTTTTTCAGCTTTATTTTCTACGCCGCGGTATCAGTCGGAGTGATAAAATGGTTTCAGGTTCTTCCGCTTAACCCAAAGAAACATTCATGTGGTGAACAGATACACTAGGTCACAGTGGGTTTCTTTAGTATGTATTTGAACATCTGAACAATATTTAAGAGTAATTCTGCTGGGATAAATGTGTGTTTCAACTGTCTGCGTCTGAGGATCTGAGCAGCAAGGGTTAATCCAGTCAAGGGAAAGTCACTCCAGGGCTGTCAGCAGCCTCTTCTGCTAATCCTATCACATTAATGCGTCTGATTTCCTTCTCTGATCAGTGGCCAGCTCAATATCAGACGGACAGACCAACGGGGGGGTGGGGGTGGGGGGCTGTGATGGGTGGGGGGGGGGGGGGGGGGGGGGGAGGAGGAGGGAGAGACAAAGGAGAGAAAAGTGTATCAAAAGGAAATGATAAGGAGTGAGAAAAAAGACCAGTCATCAAGGTGAAGAGTGGGTCCAGACTGGGAAGTGGGAGAGGGGGTGGGGGGGTGGACGGAGGTCAATAAGGCGTGTCTGATGCGATGTGCTGTGTCGGGTCAGAGGCCCGGCTCCCTCATAGCGCTACAAGAGCGTAAACTGACGTGGGGATGGAGAAAAAAGAGGCCTGTCGTGTTCTGCATTCCAACGGGTTCAAGTGGGAGCGAAGTGCAGACGCCACCGGTGAGCCGGGGGGGGGGGGGGGGGGGGGGGCGTCTGGTTAATGAGTGGGTTTAAATAGTTTCAAGGAACAGATGCTTGTTTTTTTTGTTTATCAACATTTAGGGGAATACGATTATAGGTTTTCTGTCCAAAAGTGAGATGAAAAGATGGACGCCACTCTTTCGTCCGAGAGGCGATTAGCTTAGCTTAGCATAAAGACTGGAAACGGGGGAAACTGCTAGCCGGGCTCTGAACCACGTCTGAAACTCTCTAACCAACAAGATGTGTGTTGTTTGTTTAATTCAAACAACTAAATGTAAGAATGTGAAGTTGTGGTTTTCGGTGGGTTACGTGACTGTTTCGTGAACTTTGGTATTAAGTCTCGTCAACATTTTCGGTGGGCAGATAAAAGAGTGGTACTGATCTGAAAGTGAATAGGGGTTTTTCCCAAAATATTGAACTATTCCTTTATAGACAAGACACGCAAACCTCTTGAATGACCAGAAACAGTTCTGCTTAACGTACAGATGTGAGAGTGGAATCCATCTTCTCATGTTTAGCTCTTGGAAAGAAAGGGAATCATATAAATACTGAACTATTTCTTCAGGTTTCTTCAGGTTCAGAGTATAGCAGTGTAATCCTGTGGCTCCTTCAGCAATTAATGCCACTGCATGACTTCAGGAGTTTCTGTCAAAAGAGAAACCTACCGTACAGTGACCTTTTGAAACGGCCTTTTCATTTCTCCAGCTTTATTAAGAACATCTCATCTTTCATTTGAAACCCTCTGCTGGGAACAGGCCAGAATGCTCAGGCATCTTCTGGGCGTTTGTGAAATCCACAGCAGAGTTGAACACTGCAGGTTGTATTGAAGAGTTTCTTCTTTCTGCAGAATTCAAGCGCAGTATCGGTTAATCTTAAAATCTCCACCCTGTCTCTCTCTCGCTCTGCTTCTGTTATCTCTCGCACTCTCTTGCACTCTTTCTCACTTATCTTATTTAGTGCTGCTTCTGTTTTTTTGCTGTTTTCTCGCACTCACTCGAGCACACCCACACGGCGGGGAGGGATTAGTTAACCCCTTAACCCCGTCCTCATTAGGACACAGTCACACACAAGCGTAACTTCCTCTGTGTCTTGGAACATGAAGTTTCTTTTGTGTGTGATGTAGTTTGACATGGAAGTTAGAGACGCTGCCATTGCCTTCATGTCTCTGCCTCTCTGATCTGCTCTCCTTCCTCGGGAATGTGTGTTTGACTGTGCGTGTGTGTGTGTGTGCGTGTGTGCGTGACGCAGAGGGAAGACCGTGACAGGTTTCCCCCTTTGTGGAGGTTTGATTGCTGTCTTCTGAAGTTCAGACTGGTTTGTTAACGTGCCACTCAAGGGCTTCTGTGGCTGTCAGAGGAGTGGAGTCAAACGCTCTGTGGGTGTGAGGCACCGACGGGCTCCGCAAGACGTGCTGCTTCGGCTCAAACCAACAGACAGGCTGCGGACCAAAGGCACCTATGGAAAAGGGGGAATACCTTAAACCGTGGCAGATAAAGTCGTGATGTAAATCCCTCCTGCTGCTCAGCGGTCTGACTGAAGTCTTAACAGGAGATGATTCTGCTCTCTGTGGCTTGATGTCTTTAAAACACAGTGCATTGTCCTGGAGTGATACTTCTACTACAATACTTCTGGGGGGATCAGGAGACCACCCACTTTGAGTCACATACAAGAATCAATGCAGTTACAAAACAAGGGTTCTCTCCTAGGCATTTACATATTTTGTTGAGGTGGATTGCGTTGAAGAGTTTTTTAAATGAAATTACACACCACATTACAACAGCCGCCTTCCCCTGAGACTAGGAAGCTAGGAAGGAGTCTAAATTAAGTTCCGGGGACATTATTTAACCCCATAAAAAGTCCCTACTCGGGGGGTAGTGCTTTCCAATAGGACAGGTCGAGTACTTGGAGCATTTTATTTCAGTCACAAACCAATTTGGTCTTTGCTGACGGTGAAGTCCAGTTGTGTAGTCGCATGCATAAATTGCTTTTTCCTATGTCAGCGGACTACTTTGCCTGATCTTCTCGGGTCTTTAGACCTCGGTGGAAACAACAATATCAACAACCTTTATAGTTTCTGGGACTACAAGTTCCCAGGCGCTGTGTGTAGAAATGCAGCTGCTCATTTAGTCTTAGGCCCTGTTTTTGTGGATGTGTAAGGACCAGTGCAAGCGGTGCTCAGACCATGTGGTATTTTCCTGAAATTTAAACTGGCTTTGTGGCATCCCACCTGTGCACCGCAGCACAGGTGATTCATTCAGCACAAAGCAAGCTGTTGGTATTTTGGTGTAAAACATGTCTTAGACTTTGTGCCGAGAACATCAGTCTGCTGCCAACCTGACGATTTTTTCAACAAGAGCAAGTACTTGGATCAAATGTGCAGCAAAGAGGGAATAATCATTAAAACATAAATAAACTAATTTAATTAAACATTCCCCAGCCAGTAGTTTAATTTCTGTCGACATCAAAAATGAACGCCAGGCTGCTGCAGAGTAACCACACACATCAGCCAAACTGTGTGTTTGCGTCCGCAGGCCTTGTTGCAGGCCCACGACGTGGTGGCCCACGAGGTTTACAGTGACGAGGCCCTGAGGGTGACCCCTCCGCCCACCTCGCCCTACCTGAACGGAGAATCACCAGAGAGCACCAACGGAGACATGGACCTGGAGAACGTCACCAGAGTCCGCCTGGTCCAGTTCCAGAAGAACACGGACGAGCCAATGGTACGACATTATTTACTCTGCTCACACATTCGGCCTGAGGTGACACCGGAGCTGTATGTGTAGACCTTGTAGGCTGCTTCCAGATGTACATGTGTCTGTGTGTTACTGCAGGGTATCACGCTGAAGATGAACGACTCAAACCACTGCATCGTCGCGAGGATAATGCACGGCGGGATGATCCACAGACAAGGTACAATTCCCTCTCACAGCTGACATCTGTGCCTTCACTTTGATAAAGGGCATTTTACAAATTGCCTCCTACAGGATGTATGACTCATGGTCGTGAGCCGTGCCTTTCAAATACAGTAGAAAGCAGTTATGATATATTCTAAGTAGTGTTTACTATAAGCACAGCTTTGTCTGCTGTGAGCCAATCAGTTTGACTATTTCATGCGTACTGATTCACTTCTAATGTCAGATGTCACCAAATAACTTGTCTGGCCGTGTGAATATTTCATTCAATTCAAAAAACAGGGTTTAGTTTGCATAAAATATCCTGTTGTTATTGGTGTGAATGCTGAAAGCATTATGTTATTCTACATACATTCTAAAAATGTATTATTATTCTTCTTCTCTACTCATTCATAATTTCAGCTACAAACTCCATTCAAACTTGTAAAAGTTCCACATCTTTCGTACATTCAAGGCATTCCAACATTAAAAACGTTGGAATGACCATATCATTCATACTTTTTACACAACCTCATTTCAAAAATCATGAAAATTTCAGCCCTTCTGACATGTTTCCATGAGTGTGTGTGGTGGAATGTTCAAAGCTAGAGTGGGGACCTACCTGGTCGAGTGGGGAAGAGATTGAAACTCAACTCAAAAATTTCTACTCAAATTGCTCCCAGTGCCACAATTTTCACTCCTCATACGTGATTTTACATCAGAACGTAGGAAAATTTGTTACAGTCGCAGAAATGTGGCTACGGTAGCAATCGGACCTAAACTTTTGGCTCTACGACTCCTCAAGTGACAGGTGTACCAGCCAAGAGCTGCATATACTGCAATGTTAACTGAGACCAGGAGGTTGAGGAGGGGAAAAGTGCTGTGGCCATCACCATGGCAACCACTGACTGCAGCCTGACACACACACACACACACACACACACACACACACACAGACAGACAGACACACACAGACAGACAGACAGACAGACAGACAGACAGACAGACAGACAGACAGACACACACACACACACACACACACACACACACACACACACACACACACACACACACACACAGACACACACGCACAGACACATACACACACACACACACACACACACACACACACACACACAGACACATACACAGACACACACACACACACACACACACACACACATACACAGACACACACACACAAACACACACGCACAGGAGTTTTACATTTTTAGAGTTTTTTAAGCATTTTTCAAGTCTAATGTCTCATTCATACTTTTAGGTGTGACCTCAGTTCAAACCAGAAAACCAGTCTGAGACAGCAGTTAACAGCAGTTGGTGGCTGTTACTGTGCATTAACCTGCAGTAGTGAATCCCAGGGCTCAAACTGTGGACCCTTAAACTGATGTTAATAAAGTATAGGACGACTGGGGATGCACAGCTGAAGGAAATCTCCTAACTAGGGCTGCTTTACACGCACACACACACACACACACACACACACACACACACACACACACACACATACACACACGCACAGGAGTTGCCATTTTTTGACTTTCTCAAGCAACATGAGCAATGAGATTGGGTTAGATATCTTATTCTCATGTTAACCTCCATAAAATAACCAGTCTTATCAAGGACTGAGACGGCAGTTAACAGCAGTTGGTGGATGTGACAAACACACACACACACATTTTGACATTTTTAGTCTTTTTCAAGCATTTTTCAAGTCTAATCTGCTCATTCATACTTTCAGGTGTAAACTCTATAAAAACCAGAAAATCGTGAAGATCTTTTATACATACTCACTTTTATTCAACTTTTATCTGCAGTCCAGTTTAGCTTCAGCCTTTCAACAAACATTCAGCTATTCCACATCTTTCAAATCACATCTTTGTACAGATGATAGTGTTGTTTTTTGTCGTTTTTGTTGTTTATAGTGTCTTTTTTTTGTTGTATTTCTATCGTTTTTTTGTTGTTTGTAGTGTCATTTTTGTTGTTTTTGTCACTTTTGTTGTCGTTTTTGTTGTTGATAGTGTTGTTTTTTCTCGTTTTTTCATCGTTTTTGTCGCTTTTGTTGTCGTTTATGTTTAAAGTGTGTTTCTATGTTGTTTATAGTGTCATTTTTTGCCGTTGTTTTGTCGTTTTTGTTTTTTAGTGTCATTTTTTGCTGTTTTTGTTTTTTTGTCGTTTTTTGTTTTTCTGTCGTTTTTTGTTTTTCTGTCGTTTTTTGTTTATAGTGTTGTTTTTTGTTGTGCATAGTGTCTTTTTTTGCTTGTTTTTTGTCGTTTTTTGTTCTTTTTGTCGTTTTTGTTTATATTGTCGTTTTTTGTCGCTTTTGGTGTGGTTTTTGTTGTTTATAGTGTCGTTTTTGTTGTCGTTTTTTCATCGTTTTTGTTTATATTGTTTTTTGTCGCTTTTGGTGTGGTTTTTGTTGTTTATAGTGTTTTTTTGTTGTTTACAGTGTCGTTTTTGTTGTTTTTCTGTCGTTTTTTGTGGTTTATAGTGTCGTTTTTTGTTGTTTTTGTTTATAGTGTAGTCTTTTGTCACTTTTGTTGTCGTTTTTGTTGTTTATAGTGTCGTTCTTTGTCGTTTTTATCGTTTATAGTGCCTTTTTTGTTGTTTTTGTTGTTTATAGTGTCGTTTTTGTCGTTATTTGTTTTTGTCGTTTTGTTGTTGTTTTTCTGTCGTTTTTGTTTATAGTGTCTTTTTTTGTTGTTTATAGTGTCGTTTTTGTTGTTTATAGTGTCTTTTGTTGTCGTTTTTTCATCGTTTTTGACACTTTTGTTGTCGTTTTTGTTGATAGTGATGTTTTTTGTCGTTTTTCTTGTTTTTTGTTGCTTTTGTTAAAGTGTCTTTTTTTGTTTTTTGTTGTTTTGGTCATTTTTGTTGTTTATAGTGTCATTTTTGTTGTTTATAGTGTCGTTTTTTGTTGTTTATAGTGTCGTTTTTTGTCGCTTTTTTCTTATTTCTAGTGTCGTTTTTCTGTCCTTTTTTTGTTTATAGTGTCTGTCGTTTTTCTGTTGTTTATAGTGTCGCTTTTTGTTGTTTTTGTTTTTTATAGTGTCGTTTTTTGTTGTTTTTTGTAGTTCCTAATGTCCTTTTTGTCGTTTTTTGTTGTTTATAGTGTCGTTTTTTGTTGTTTTTGTCTTTTTTGTTTATAGTGTCGTTTTTTGTCGTTTTTGATGTTTTTCTGTCGTTTTTGTTTATAGTGTCTTTTTTGTTGTTTATAGTGTCGTTTTTGTTTATAGTGTCGTTTTTTGTTGTTTATAGTGTCGTTTTTGTTTATAGTGTCGTTTTTTGTTGTTTATAGTGTAGTTTTTTTGTCGCTTTTTTCTTGTTTCTAGTTTCGTTTTTTGTCGTTTTTTATTGTTTTTTTGTCCTTTTTTATAGTGTCTGTCGTTTTTTGTTTATAGTGTCGCTTTTTGTTGTTGTTGATAGTGACGTTTTTTGTCGTTTTTGTTTATCGTGTTTTTTTGTCTTTTTCGTCGTTGTTGTCGTTTTTTTGTTTTTTGTCATTTTTTGTTTATAGTGTCATTTTTGTTGTGCATAGTCTTTTTTCCTTGTTTTTGTCGTTTTTTCACAGTGCGTTTTTGTCGTTTTTTCGTCGTTTTTGTTGCACATATTGTTGTATTTTGTCGTTTTTTCTGTTTATAGTGTTGTTTTTTGTCGTTTTTGTTGTTTATAGTGCTTTTTTGTCGTTTTTTGTTGTTTTTGTTGTTTTTTGTCGTTTTTGTTGTTTTTTGTCGTTTTTGTTGTATATATTGTCGTCTTTTGTCGTTTTTGTTGTTTATAGTGTCGTTTTTTGTTGTCATTTTTTCGTAGTGTTTGTTTTTTTGTTGTTTATAGTGTCGTTTTTGTTGTTTTTTTGCTTGTTTTTTGTCGTTTTTGTTTTTGTTTACTCTGCTTCAAGCAAATTCAAGCAAGCAATCCAGTTTAGCGCCAGCCTGTCAACAAACATTCAACTATTCCACATTTTTCATACATTGTTGATATTATTCCACTTTTTGTGCTCAACTTCAGCAATCTAGTTTAGCGTCAGCCTTTCAGCAGTCAGCATTCACACTGCAATTGCCTTTTCTAGTTGTTACAGTCTAGTACAGTCTTGTGGACTGTCAGAATAGAAACAGTGAAACTCGTCTTTCATCTTCACTTAAAGAAGAAACAAAAAAACAGGCTGAAGTGTTCAAGTGTGTGCATTTTAACAGCTGGTTTGTCTGTGCTTTCGTGGTCAAAGGCCACACTCGGTCTACTGTTTTATTATGACTGTAGCGTTAATTAATCCCCAGTTGATTGTGAGTTGAGTTTTTCTCTACTATAGTTTCAATGAGCAACTTTTAAAAATGCAGTGCGGCTCCGTGAGGAGGAGAATGGTTTGATGACGTTTTTTCCTTGTTTTCCTCTCAGGAACGCTGCACGTAGGAGACGAGATCAGGGAGATCAACAGCATCAGCGTGGCCAACCAGACAGTCGAGCAGCTGCAGAAGATGCTGGTGAGCGTGTGTGTGTGTGTGTGTGTGGTCGGTCCTCACTTTCTGAGACTCCTTCAACGGCTGTTTGAGGATTAAGACTTGATTTTAAGGTTCAGGTTAGAATTAAGTTTAGGTTCAGGTCAGGGTAAGGGTTGGGGTCAGGCATTTAGTTTTGATGTTTAAGTTCAGGGTAAGGGGCTGGGGAATGCATTATGTCAGTGAATGTCCTCACAAGTATAGCTGTACAAACTTGTGTGTGTGTGTGTGTGTGTTTGTGTGTGTGCATAAGTGTGTTACAAGCTGAGCTAAAGATAAAAAAAAACTCCCAATATCTGTGTGTGTGTGTTTCCATCCACAGAGGGAGATGCGAGGCAGCATCACCTTCAAAATAGTGCCAAGTTATCGGACGCAGGGCTCCTCCTGTGAGGTAACACCTCCTCCTCTTCCTCTTTTTCCCCTCTGTACTGCTGATTGTGAGATCCTAATTTGATTACTAACTGCTCGCCTGGTTACTGTGCGCGCGTGTGTGTGTAACCCAAGTATGTCGAGTGTATGGTGTGGGGGTGTGTGTGTGTGTGTGTGTGTGTGTGTGTGTGTGTGTGTGTTTTTTGCTGTGTTTTGCTGGGGCTTGATCAGATATTCAGCACACCAATTTCACAACCAAGATACCGGAACCTCCCTCCCTCCCCCCCCCCCCCACCTCCCGGCCCGGGAATGAGCCACACCTCTCTGTGTGAAACCCCGCCCTGGACAAAATAATAGAAACACTTCAATCAGTTCAATATCTGCAGATGTCGTGTCCTGTTTTCAGTAAAAAATGCACACCTAATGCATTTTTTACAATAAAACAAACATTGTTGACACACACACACCACTCACTTGCACACAGGGAGACAAAGATGCACGTGGTTTAACCGAACTCAAGCACATGGATAAATATGGACGACCAAAAGACTTGAAATGCACTCATGAAAAGAAACGTGCACCCTGAGTGGCCAGCTGTCCATTCACATACATGCATTTTCAAAAGGTGTGCAAGTAAAAGTTCAGTTGTGTCTACCTGCCTGTAAATGTCTTTAATTTTCAATGATTATATAGTATAATATAATATAGTATAATATAATATAGTATAATATAATATATTATCCCCACGGTTGGCTTACCTATTGTTTGATTACCTATTGTTTATTTATTGTGTCCTGTCTTCCTCCTGATGCTTTGCTGCTCTTTGGGCCTTTGTCATGGTGTTTTGCAAACCACTGATCCACAAGCATACAGTAATATAAGACATATACTAGTTTTTATATTTATAGCAAAGAGCACAAAGCGCTTGCCAGCGGAAAGAAGGAAGTCCAATTATACAGCACTATAAATATCTCTGCATAAAAGGAGTAGAAACCAACAAAAACCATCTCAGCATACCAAAACTAAATGGAAGGAGTTCTGTATCCGAAGCACCAGTAAATCAAAAGCTTTATTGCCCCTTGTCGTGGACTGTGGAGCAGTTTAAAGGGCTAAACCAGCCGATCTGTGAGGCCTTCTGGGGACAGAAGGGAGCCTGCTAATGTAATCTGGCACCTGGCCATGTAAAACAGATGTAATTAGTCTGATTATTTCAAAAATGGACTGAAAAAGACTTTGGAAAGCAGAGTAAGGATTCTAAAATTGGGATAACATGGTTATTGTGGTTGTCTTTATTTAGGCTAAGCTGCCGCTGCGACACAACAGGACTTTTATTTTGAAAAGTCATACACACAAACCGCACCTGCTTTGATTTTTGCAGTTTTTAGTTGAAGACAGAAATAAGGACGACCAAATATAACAAACATAATTTACAAACCAACATTTCTCATCATCGAAAATAATTTGGAATTATCAATTTCTACACCAAGTTGATTCGTCATTTCACTCCTTAATTATTCATTTGTTTACAGGTTCTTTACTCATTGTTTCTTTTCTGCCTATAAAAAAACTTATTTGAGTTGCCATCTCATCTTCTCCATTCACAATTTTCACAGTTAAAACTAAATAGTAACAGTCATCACATCTGAGATTAACTCTCAAATCATTAAGCATTTATTTAAATTGCATTTTCATCTCTTTTGGTCCTCCAGCACACTGAGATTTACTGGAGGCTTTGAGCAGCGGTGTCTGTGTTAGGGATGACCTCATGGTCTGTGCTCAGTCTGTGATGTCAGTCTGCCGCCCCCCTGTGGCGATGTAAGGACGCGCAGGCCTGATGATGATGATGATGATGATGATGTTGTCTCCCATGTTTTGTTGACGCATTTCACTACGTCAGCGCTGTGGTGGCTCTCTGTTGTGCTCTCCATCGCCTCCGGTCGCTGCCCAGAAATGTGTGTGTGTCTGTGTGTATGTGAGTGTTCATGAATGTGTGTGTGTGTGTGTGTGTGTGTGTGTGTGTGTATATGTGTGTGTGTGCCCTGCTGACCTGTGTGTCTTATTTCAGAAAGAGTCCCCCACCACCTCCAGGCAGTCCCCTGCCAATGGCCATTCCAGCATTAACAGTTCTATCTTGGTAAGGACCCCCCACCCCCCCGCCAGAAAAACCCCACAGACAGACCCACAACCATCCCCCCCCCCCCGTGCGTCTCATTTGTCACGTTGATGTGTCCTGGTATTTTTCCATGTCTGTGTACATGTTTATTTCTGGGGTTGTGCTTCTTCTGTCCTTCACTGCGAGCTGTGATTGTTACAGTAGCAGCAGTGGGATTAAGCGTCAGGCGTCTCGTACAGCAGATCCCCCCGACTCGATCCCGTGTCATCCCCCCCACCCCGTTCATCTGTCTGAGCCAAGAGGCTCCTGAGTCCGATATCTCAGTTAACAAATTGGTGTGCCTCATGACGCCTGCTGCGTGCTGCACCTCACCGCTGACACAGCGCACCCGGCCTCCTGCGGCCCGGGCGGGGGTCCGGGCTCCCGCTGGGTGTCACACCGAACCTGATCAGGCTCTGCAGCGCCTTTGTTTCTCCGCCGACAGACACTGTGCTGGTGCTGATGCTGCAGCTGCTTTGGCTGGCTTGCTCCGCTTGCTTGGTTGCGCCGCAGCCAGATCTGCTTCAACAGATGAGAATCCCTCTGCTCTGTCCTCCGCCCGCCTCTCTCTGCTGTCTGCCAGAGCAGTAGCTAGATCGCAGATGAATGTGCATGCACAGTTTCTCTGAAGGACATCTTTTGTTGTAGTTTAAAGTGTGTATCTTTGCTTTAACTATGTCTCTCTGTCATCAATGGTTTCCTCCCACAGGACCTGCCGTCCACCATTCAGCCCAAAGGTCGACAGGTGAATAAAAGCCACCCACTCACTCACCTGCACTCACCAGCTCCTTACACAACGCTTGCATCCCTCCCCTTTGCTACAGAAGTGTGTGTCTCGATTTCTCCCTAACCCTCTTTTCTGCTTCACAAAACTCATCACAATAATTTTGATTCATTTACAAGTTGGTTGTTTGGGCCGATTGATCCCCAGGCTGTTCAGACTGTCGCTCCCGACGCGAGCGGCCGAGGTCCAACCTCTTTTTAAACCTTTTTGGGACTATTAAAGAAGACATATTGGATTTTGGGCCCACTCCAAAATGCATTAAATTTAAGCTCTATAATTTACACCAGAATGGGCTGCAGCTGTTCAGCTCTCAGCACCACAGAGAGGAGCAGACGGGATGCATCTGGATTCAAATCTAGCTTTGTTTGAGGGTGTTTTGGGAAATAAGACTTTATTGGTTTGAAGAACATAACGCTTCCCTTCAAGTCCAAGAGGAAAACAGAGTCGAATTAATGCAAATGCAACAGTGCGTCCGTGTATATCCAATTAGTGTGAAGGAAGCCACAGATCCAGACCCAGTGTGTCACCCACAACACACACACCTTCGTGATCCTTCTCACCTGTACACGCCTCCCCTCCACAGACACACGTGATCACAGTGTACAGGACGTCCACTCGGATGGGACTGCTGCTACTAATTCTTTACCCAGCTGATTAATCTGTCAGTTATTTTCTTGGTTAATTGAAATAGTTTGGACTATAAAATATCAGAAAATTCCAAAGTCGTATCTTCAAATTGTTTGTTTTTTCTGGCCAAGATGTTTGATACAAAACAGATAAAAGCAGCAGATTCTCACACTTAGAGGCAGAGTTTTGGCATTTTTGCTTTATGAATGACTGAAACAAATTATTTGAGGATCAGAATAGTTGGCGATTCTTTTTCTGTCGCTCGAGCCTTACACTGCAGCAAAACCCACACTTTAACTGTATGCTCGGTAATAATGGCACAGGCATTGTTGAACCCTGCACAGCTTGGAGATCGGCCCTAACCGCTGATCCTCAGTCAGATGTGAATTCATGCTGGTTGCAGCAACAGTTGGAGGTATGAACAGACAGCTGTGAGAGCAGGAGTTTAATGGGCAGCCTCTACCTCAAGCCAACAAAGATTTATTGTCAGCATAACAATCCTCCATAACTGTCATCTCATCCCATCACAGTATCTGTGTGTGTGTGTGTGTGTGTGTGTGTGTGTGTGTGTGTGTGTGTGTGCGTGCACCACCCTGACATACATCACTGACCCATGATCCAACATTACTCTCAGACCCTCACTCGTTTAATGCTGTGAGATCAAGTACCGACAAAGTGGCATTAAAGGCTGCTGTGATGTGCAGCAGATGCTTCCAGCAGAGGGCAGTAGAGTCCAGAACAGAACAGAAGCCTCTTCTGTCCGCCGGCAGCCTCACAGCTGCAGGACTTGATCTCAGCACCATTGAATTGTCTCATAGTTTAAGATGTGATGACAGGAGGTAAATATCCAAAGTGTCAGGCGTCCTTTCTGTCACTCTACAGTAGGAGCTGTACCTCCTTGTCCCGTCTCACCACCATCAACCCCCCCCACCCAACCTCCTCTCCCCCCCCACCAATCTTGGCCGCCATACTGCTGTTTAGACTTTACATAGCCGTTTTTGCTGCATGATGTGTGTGATGCTTTCAAATCCTAGATTGTATCCAGACCTCCAATCAAGGACAAAATGTCTGTTAAGGTAAGAGACAGCCTCTCCCACTCCCCCCCCCCCCCCCCCCCCCCCCCCCCCACCCCCCCCACCATGAAACAAAAAAACACAGTAACTACTGTTACACTTTACACTTCCACCAGCTCACCTTCACACAGAGTGCAGATTAGAAAACAGCGACAAACGGCTGTGAGGATAATGACTGTTGTTTGGAACTAATGGACACATAAACAATGCCTGTGCCGTAATTACCCGTGTGTTGAGAGGCTCATTAATAGCCCAGCAGTGTCTGGCTTTATCTCCCTGGAGAAAACCCTCCCTTAGAAACCCCTTTCCAGCCTGGCAACCAAAACTCCCCCATGCACCCCCCCCCCCCAATACCCCTCTCCCCCCGAGAGTCCACTGCTCATTACATCCGTCTGAGCTGTCACAAACAGAAAACACACCACCGGCCACTCTTATTTTCCTGCCTGTCAAATTTCTCTTTCTTTCTCCCGCCTCCCAACACTCACTTCTTTATGAGTATGTTTCAGAAAGCCCCGAACACCACCACCTCCCCGACCCGTCCCTCAGTCGGCTCCCTCGTCTTACCTCCCTTTTTTTACCGCCACAGATCTACGTGAGGGCTCAGTTTGAGTACGACCCCTCCAAAGACGAGCTCATCCCCTGCAAGGAGGCCGGCATCCGCTTCACGGTGGGCGACATCATCCAGATCATCTCCAAGGACGACCACAACTGGTGGCAGGGCAAGCTGGAGAACACCAAGAATGGCACGGCGGGCCTCATCCCGTCGCCAGAGCTGCAGGAGTGGTGAGGGGGGTGGGGGGACACTCGCAGAGAGGGGTCACGGTTACAGAGACACTATTCCTCCACATCTGCAATCCTTCGGCTCAACACTGAATCTGATTTGACGCCATTTTGTTTTTTTGTTTTTTTAATAGGCGAGTGGCGTGTATAGCCATGGAGAAGACCAAGCAGGAGCAGCAGGCCAGCTGCACCTGGTTTGGTAAAAAGAAGAAGCAGTACAAAGACAAATATTTGGCAAAGCACAACGCAGGTACACCACGCACCTGCACACTTATTCACAATCACATGCATGTGCACACAGAACAACCTGCTGCAGGCATGCGTGCATTTCACATAATGTTCACATAAGTGCGAGTGTGTGTGGGCTTGTGAGCATGCGCGTCCGTCCGTCCGACTGTCCGTCTGCAGACTGCTGCTGTAGCAGAAATCCTATACGAGCGCAGGGGCAATTTAAGGGAAATGCGGGCAGCTCGTTGACATGGACACCATGTTTGAGCCAGCAAATCTCTGCATTTTCAGGGCCCAGTTTTAAATAGCACACCTGCATGCGAATGTGCACACGTGCAGAAGGCCAGAAGTAGCCTTGGCAGCAGATATGTTTTGCGGCATCTGGACATAGATGTAGCACATAGATTCCCCACTCAGACATCTCTGCCATGTGTCTGGTTGTGTTGTGGGGTGAAAACTCGACCAGAGGATGGGCTGCACCTCTTTGGTCTGCAGAAACTCTTTTACGTTGTGATGTTGCTGGGAACAACTGCCTTTTAATTTAATAAGAAAATATCAAAACGAAGCCTATCACGTTCCCATGCAACATCTTAAAATGTCCAATTGTTTTGTCCAAAAATATTCAGTTTAGTTTCCATTTAAGCTTAAAAAATGAATAAATTAACGAAATAGTTTCTCAGTCGACTGATCAAATTGATCGACTGATTATTTCATCTTTATGTTTCAGGATGAGCTGTTAGAGGTGAAGAAAAAATGAGAAAAATGTGAAAAGATAATAAACATGAAACAGAAACTTGAATAGTTTTTCTTTTTTATTATTGAATCCATCTTAGAGTGACAACACTATGTTTCTTTGTATGCAAGTATTGAACTGAGGGATCATGTGACCCCTCGGATTGATCTTGGGACCTCACAGCAGTGCAGGGTGGAGATGAAACGTGGCGTGGGATCGTTGTCTCGGGTGTCGGTAGCTCGTGTACTCGGCGCTTTGCAGCTCCTGTACAGTCGGTGCACCGAGCAGCAGCTGCGCACGGCTGCATTTCGGCGCCCACGTGTGTGTACATGCAGACTGAGCAGCAGCAAAGGTTTAAGGTCACACAGTTTAAAAATTGGGTCTTCAGAGACCAAATCCTACAGCTTAGCACCTAGAGAGAGAAACCAGAAGCAGATTGTAGACTGTTAGAACACAGAGAGGAGAGAGCCTTTGTTATATGTCACATCTGTGAATGTAGTCTTGATCACAGGATTACGGGACGAGACGATACTCTGTGTGTGTGTGTGTGTGTGTGTGTGTTGTATGTTTGGGTGTATTGATCCGCATGTCCACACCTTGGCTGATACATCTGTCAAAGTCCATTTCAAAGGAATCGCCGAAATATTCTAAAGCATGCGACACAAAACATGATGGTTATGTTCCTGAAAGCGTGAATGCATGGAGTCACCTGAACTTATGATACTTCTCATAATAAGACATGAGCACGCAGTTCATGTTTAACACTTCGATCCCATCGTCTCATTCAGCATCCATCAGTACTAACTGGGGTTGAGATTCTGGTGTTTCCCATGAAAATCTGCTCCCTTCACCTGGGAAACATTATGAAAACTGTTGCAGCGCCGCCACCACGTTCACTAGGACGAGATGGAAAACCTACCAACAAACAGAAATGCATCGATATTTGGCTTGTATTTATTTTGTGATCAAATAGTCTCTGATGTAAATCAGGAACATTTCCATACATGTTATATCTGCAAATGCCTTTATTAAACATAAACAGACATATATTGAGCAGTTTGGGATCATTTGCTAACTGAAAAAAGGGTTAAAACATGTTTATATTCACCAGACTAAGGTATTAAGTATTTTGAAGTATTGTTTTGGCATCAGGTGTCATATTGGCGTAGTTATTAAAAATAGGCCTAGTTATGATCTCAGGTCAGCACTGTAAAGGTGGACATGAGCGCCCATATAATACATGTTAAAACTGTAAGGATCAGACAATGCTGTATGACTGCTGTTGTTTTCCCACCACAGAGATGAAATATCACTCTATAATTTACACATTTGAGAATATAACATCAAATTACAACATTGTATGATAAATTATCTGTTTAATTTATGGCAAAAAAAATCCCAGTTTTCCCAGGAGAAGAGTGAGATATTCCTGGGAAATGATCCCCTGAACACCTTGGACCCTAACCGGCCACAGTCCGTCTCAGCCTGTCGCATGTTTTTACCACATCTCAGTTCAGCTGGTTCACAGTATTTTGTATAATGTCATCTCTGTGTCCGTTGTTGGCACCGTGCGGTGCTGCACGGCTGCTGTTTCTTGCTGTGTGTTTGTGTAACGTTTTGTAATTCTGCTGTTGTAACCGAACCATGTTATGACCCCCTCCTGTTCATCTCTCTCGCTTTCTCCTACTGAACGGCATCTCTGCATGTAAGTAACAACCAGTGACAGCAACCAACTCCTCTCTCTCTCTCTCTCTCTGTTTATTCTATGAACCCTGTAGATTAAATCTGCTGTCACTGCCAGCGTTTCACTTTTGTTTCTGTTGATACGGTCACAGAACAACAGAAGGCTGAGACAAAACTGAAACCATGTAGCTTAGAGTGTGTGTGTGTGTGTGTGTGTGTGTGTGTGTGTGTGTGTGTGTGCTGTGATGTTCATCTTAACCCATTTTTCTAATCCATGTTTGGTGGAGTGAGCTCATTAGCAGACCCAGACAGTAACGAAGTCTCTGGTATTAACTAACACACTGAGTCCGGTCGGCGTGAGCAGCAGCTGGTCTGCAGCCGCCTGTTGCACCAGAGAACCCAGTGACTTCTGGGTATTGTATTTCACTTGTCAGCGCCCTGTGTGGAGGCTCGTGTTACAGAGGCTGAGAACACATTGTACAGTGTACAGCTCTCCTCGAACATGTGATACACTCGCAACACAGACGACCTGCAGTTTCCCTCATTGAGTGTGGCCTCTGTCACACAGAGAACTGCCCAGCGTTACCTCAACTTCTGTATTAAGAAAATACACTGAAGTTAAACTACATCTTCTGTTCTGTTGCTGAATAATCTGTGCAAATTTAACTTAATATCTGGATGAACAATATTCGGTAGACAGAAAACATATCAGCAACTATCTATAATTAATGAATAATTTAATAAATTATCATTTCTCTTGCAAAAACTGTCTGGTTCCAGCTTTTCTAATGTGAAGCTTTGATGCTTTTCTTTATCATAAATGATCGTAAACTGAATATATTAAACAGACACTCTGAATGTTTTTCACTATTTTCTGACATTTTATAAGCATAACAAAAATAATCAGCAGATTAAATGATAATGAAAATAATTGTGAGTTGCAGCAAATGTTTTCTACAAAATTCCCACAAAGGTCTGTCCTCTGTTGTCTGAATACACATGACATGAATCTGGACTCATTATCCAACAGCACACCTGAATCAGCCTGTAAATAACTTACCTGCTGCTGAAGTCCTTTTATTTTTATTATCGATTGATCTGCCAATTCGCTCTTTAAATTGTAAGAAAAAAGTGAAACTTCATAATCTCTCAAACTGGAATATTCAGATTGGATAGATAGATATTCAGTTTACTATCGTAGAAGACAAAGAAAAGCAGCAAATGTTCACATATGAGAAGTTGGAACTAGTCAATTCTGGGCATTTTTTCACAAAAAAAACCATGAAAGGCTCATCTGTGATTAACTGACTATATTTTCAGCACTACTTCAGACTGGATGATACTTTCAATCAAATTTATACTTTCAATTTTTTCAATATTATTATTTTACAAACAAGTTCTTGTTACCACACTTTACATCCGTGAGGTTTGGATAAAAAGTTAAATGCTGTCATCGCCATGGCAACTTTTCTGCAGCTCTGCAGAAATCACATCAGTTGTTTCTTGTAGCACCTTTTATGCAACCAGGCAGAGAAGCTTAACAGCACAGTCGTTATCAGACTTTTCATTGCATATATATCTGCTGTTCTGGGTCGTCTCAGCCTTTGTCGTCAGCCGTTTTCTCCGCCTGCTCAGCTTCACTTAGTGTCGGAGCACGCAGGTTATTTTAAAGGAATCGCCATCACATCACAGATCATCTCCGCTCATTTCCACTCACTGTTCTGACGTTAGGCTCGTTGCCAGTGAGGTTTCTTAATCTGCTTTGTTTTGATGAGTGACCTCAACTTCCTCCTCTCCTTCACCACATAGTTACCAGACGTGTTTAAGACTCCTGTAGTTCCCCTCACGCTCCTCTAGAGCGTCTAGCTGCTGTCTGTCCCGGCACACTCCCCTCCACATCCTCTCACTCTCCTTCTGCCTCTCCCTCCCAGTGTTCGACCAACTAGATCTGGTCACGTATGAAGAGGTCGTGAAGCTTCCTGCTTTCAAGAGGAAAACGCTAGTTTTGTTAGGTAAGTTCAGCTGAATGTAGCAGCAAAGACGAGGGGGCGTCTGTCCTCACAACTGACCTCACTGACCCTGTGTGTGTGTGTGTGTGTGTGTGTGTGTCTTTGTCAGGTGCCCATGGAGTGGGCAGAAGACACATCAAGAACACACTCATTACCAAACACCCCGACAGATTCGCCTACCCCATCCCACGTAAGACACATGATCAAGGTCCTCCGCATGAACGCACCTAACAGCACCAGCATGCACGCCAGGAAATATAAACGCTCTCTCCCACAGACACGACCAGACCTCCAAAGAAGGACGAGGAGAACGGGAAGAACTACTACTTCGTCTCCCACGAGCAGATGATGCAGGACATCAGCAACAACGAGTACCTGGAGTACGGCAGCCACGAGGACGCCATGTACGGGACGCGGCTGGAGACCATCCGGAAGATCCACCAACAGGGCAACATAGCCATTCTGGACGTTGAACCTCAGGTGAGTGTGTGTGTGTAGATGAGTGTGCATGCATGCATGAATATATATATATATATATATATATATATAAATTAAAAAAATATAAATAAAAGGACATTTTGACCTCTAACACCTGTTCTCCATCAGGCCCTGAAGGTCCTGCGGACAGCAGAGTTTGCCCCGTACGTCGTCTTTATTGCCGCACCAACTATCACGCCAGGCATCAATGAGGTAGGAACACACCAAACACACACTCACAGGGAAAAGAGGATGTATGTTAAAGGACAAGGCTGCTGATATTGTGTGTGTATCAGCCTGATATATCTTCATCGTTGTCCAAAAACTACTAATCAGTGATGAAATCCAGTCCTGCTGCCCCAAATACTCACTAGAGCACCAAATGTGAATTCATCTGAAAACAGTCCTGAACACTGCTCTGTTTCCTCCTGTTTGAGTCACTAAACTACAGTGAGCAACTGTTAAAGGAAATTATTTAGCCTTTATAAAAATGAAACTATATAATTATGACATCTGCAGTAGGAACAAATGTTTTTTTATCACCAGCCTCTGATCTGCATGACACGTTTCCCTCTTTTAAAGTGATGCATTTCATCCTGGCCTGTGAAATGTTTTTGGCTCCGTCAGTCGTCCTGCCGCCTCCTCTCTCGTGTGTCTGCCTCTCTCATTCCTCTCTGCACTCGTTTATTTTTTGCATGCTGCATGCGTTTGTTTCTTTGGCACCCCCCCCCCCACCCCCCTCAGATGCCCCGGTGGTGTCGGACGCTACCAGTAAGTAAAACCTGACAGCATAGTGACCATGTAGTGCTATTTTTAATTACGTGTGTGTGTGTGTGTGTGTGTGTGGCCATATGCTTGTTTGGTTCTAGTGGTCAGTGCCTTCTTTTGTTTTCTGATTCACTTCCTCCTCTGCTGACTGAAGGCTCCTACATCCACACTGTGGTCACCAGATAAACAGGGCGGTCCATTGGGATTAATCGCTTATTTTTTTTCCTCTTTCTTAAGACTGAAGCTTGTAATATCAGGATCTCCACCGCCTTCCGTTTTAGCGCCACACTTCGTCACATAAGTCAGCCGCCACAGGAAGCAAAGGAAGCGCAGCATTTCTAAAATGAACGTTTTCATTTTTACAGCACTAGTGATAAATGTCTGGTGAGCTGTGGTGCCACGATGTAAACAGATGGTTGGTTCCTAGACATAGATTAGACAATTATTTCTTTATTATTCGCTTGTAAAATGGCCTTTTTTCACATATTCCCAGAGCCTACGGTGGTGCTTTCAATTGCTCAACAGTCGTAAAAAACAAAGATACACAATTGACCTTGTTATAAAGAAATAATGCTCACAAGTTGCAGAGTGTTTGTAATTTTTGCTCGATAAGTCACTTAATTTTCTGTCGATGAACTAATCTAATTTTGTCCTTAATTTCGGACAGTTTAGTAACCAGTTTACAGTCGGCTTTCTCCTGTAAGAGGATTTCTTCGGGGAAATCAAAGGTTCTCTGTAGAGTTGGTGACATTTAGTAGTTCGTTCGTCTTGTGCAGTTAGCACTTCTGCACACAAGGTCCCACTTGATCCACAGTCCTGCCAGTGGTTTCATACTATCCCACTGGTCCACAGGCGGCGGTAACACAGCAACAAACACAGGGACGAAGAGACTACAGGCATGTAAACACTGCAGGATTTAAAAGGCTTAGAAAAAAAAACGCTTTGACACAAAAGTTTTCACGTTTCTGGTCTCGGATGGCTCAGTCACTCAGCATGTAGGGGCCTTAAGGATGTTTCTGAGTGCTGCATGTCCTCTCTCTGCCTTCATCAGTGTCTGACACCCTCTGTTCCTCCTCCTCCTCCTCCAGGACGAGTCTCTCCAGCGGCTGCAGAAGGAGTCAGAGATCCTACAGAAGACCTACGCCCACTACTTCGACCAGACCATCATCAACAACGAGATCGACGAGACCATCAGGCACCTGGAGGAGGCCATCGACCTGGTGTGCACCACCAGCCAGTGGGTCCCCGTGTCCTGGGTCTACTGACCGCCACCCCCCCCCCCCCCCCCAACCCCACCCCAACCCCACCCCACCCCCCGACTCCCACCATTCCCTCTTCAAAATAAGAATAAATAAAATAACAATTAAGAAACATCGATGGGAAACCTTCTCTCTACACTTCACTTGATCTAAAAACCCCTCAGCGTCCTGTGAACGCGACCACAGCAACAGAAATCCTCCCGAACGCCGTGCGAACAACCTGCGGCGGTTAATTATTGGACTCCCACCCCGACAGACGACCTAGTCATAGTGTTGTATAAAAACAGAGTAAACTAACGTGAATATTGTCATGTCTGTACTAGCTAGGAGGCAACATTTCTGTAGACGTTTGTTTTAAAGAGACAGTACTGCGTCCCCCCCCCGGGTCCCATTGTAGTCCTGCTGGGTGTTGTAGTTCACCATGTGTAGAAGGACTGTCAGTGTGTTTTCTGTCTGTCAGCAGACCGAAGTCAAAGCACACAGACGCACTGCGATGTGTCCTCCCCTGTAGATCACGTCAGCGGCCCTCATCGTTTCTTCATTCCTGTTCTTTTCCAGGTGGTAACATCCTCTCATGACTCTGTCCTGCTGTTTACAGCATCTCACACACACACACACACACACACACACACACACACACACACACACACACACACACACACACACACTCTCCTACCTGCCAGGTACTGTCTCTTCTAAATAAATCCATAAATGTTTTAGAGATTTGAATGAGGTTATCATGCATGTGGACATTTGCAAGCTTCCATGCTGTCAGTCAGTCAGTGTTCCCCGTGTCCCTCTGTAAACCTCCAAGAAGACATATATATATATATATATATATATATAATATAATATATATATATAAAAACATTCCAGCTGTTTGGAAGACTGAACTCAGCCAAGGGAAGCAAGGGGGAGGCAAGAAAAAACTAGCAGCGACGGAGCCGGACGTCGACTTGACACCTATGCACATCCCTTGCATTTCGGGTGACATTTCTAAACCACAGATTTCTAAAAATAAAAAAAGGATCAACCATGTAGTGAGATGTGTTTGTAAAAAAAAAAAAACCTAAAAAAAAAAGAATCAAATAAAAGTCTTGATTTTTCTCTCTTTGATTTGTCATACACGCAAAAAAAAAGGAAGAATTTCAACTTATTCCTCATTTGCCATTTCAGAAGTGTGATGTCCAGGAGTTTGTGTTTCAATCCAGTTTAGAAATCAACGGGAGGTGAAATGCTGATTTTTATTCTGAAACTGTAACTGTCTGCAAAGGAAGTGTACACTATACGCTCTGCAAAGGTGACCCTTTGTGAGGGAAGAGGAGGAAGCGTGTGCATCTGAGTAACCATGTATATGAATATGACAGACTGCCCCCCCCTCCCACCTGTGTAAATGACTCTGCAATGATAAAAGTATTCAGTATGAACAATTTTTTAAATATATTTCCTTTCATGTGTTGGAAAAGTGAACCTTGGAGTGGCTCTTCTTTTTTTTCTAGCACGACATGAACCAGATCTGCAGACTGAGCAGGTATCACACAGCAACTGATCATCAGCTTATTGATTACAGCTCAATCACACACAAAAACATCCGCACCGTGAGCAGAGAACTTAATGTGACAGATAAAACTGACAAGGCTACTGTGGTGGCAGAAAGTGATATTAATTGGAGGTAAAATAAAATTATATTATCTATAAATTGATTATTTTCCATGGTGGCATTTTTTTGTCCCATAAACAAGTGTTAATGAATAAGTAGTTGTGGGCCGCAATTGATTTATATAATTTATATTATTATGGATGCATCTGTTAATTATTTGGTCTATAAAATGTCAGAATATAATTTTAAAAATGCCCATTTTATTCCCCAAAGCCCAAATTCAAGACATATTTAAATAGCTTGTGTTGTTTACTTTCGGAGAAGACAAAGAAAAGTAGCTGATATTTATTTGCGGAGCTGGAACCTGTTCAGTTATTAAAATTCAGTTATTAAAGATGCAGATTAATTTTATGTCGATAAACTAATCGAATAATCAATTAATGGTTTCAGCTCTTCACTAAATACACTAAGACAAGTACTGTAGGCTTTGAAGTTTTTGTACTTTACGTGTATATATATATAGGTATAGATATATCTATATGTAGATATAGATATCTATCTGTCTGTCTGTCTGTCTATCTATAGATAGATAGATATATCAGATCATTTTTACATTTGCAGATTAAGTTTTCACATCAGGTTATTAAATTATTTTTTGTTATGGATTAAAATACACAAACATGTGTAAAGCAGCTCCACTTTATCCAACTACAACATTAAAGTGCTGCTTACATGGATTACATGATCCAGTAATATAAACTGACAAAGGCTGTTCTGCACTATGAGTACTTTTACTTTGATACTTCAAGAACATTTCGTTGTCAGTGTGTCTATTTTTATTTGTAGTGGAGTATTTTCACAGTTTGGTGTTGCAGAATTTACTCGAGATAATGATCTGAATATTTCCACTGCTCTTATTAAGTGATTAAACACAAGTTAAGAGAGAAAAAATACCTTTAGTCTGTGCAAAAGGAGGCCTGAGACTAAGAAATGAAAGCCACATGAAGTTAATCTAACTGATAATCAAGTTTGTGGATTTCTTTTCTAATAAAAAGTTGGATTTAAATACTCACACTGTGGCCTCGAATTATCCTGCAGGAACGCTGGCAGGAATCCTGTGTGACATGAAGGAAACTTACATTAATAATATGCAACGTCTGTTTTATCACAAAAAAAAATAAGCGTTCCATTTATCTGATGGAAGCAAAGCAGGGCTGCAACTAATAATTATTTCCATTTTTGATTCATCTGCCAGTGAATCACTTTTTCTTTTGGTTTATAAAATAATGGAAAGTGCTTGTCACAAGTTCCCTGAGCCCATATTCAAGTTAATGTTATTAATATTCCAACTTAGAGTCCAAAGTTCAAAAGATAATCAATATATTATCACAATAAATAATAACAACAATAATAGTAAGAAGGAAAAAAAACAGAAAATAACTCGATGATCATTTTCTTCAGGTCAACATGTGATTTTAGCCCCGAATCAAAGTGAGTCTACTGATCCATAAAAAAGACTCTCTGCTCTTCATGTTGGTGACTGTCGCAGTTCAGAGTGAGCCAGGTTTGGGAAACCTGAAAACCAGATTTAACCAGGCCACTAATTTTACTGCAATAAAAGCCCCAGAAAGATGAACACACACACACACACACACACACACACACACACACACAGAGGCTGTACAAACAGAGTGGAAACAAATGGATTATTGAGGGTAAACAGGGTCATTAACTGAGTCGAGAACTGCACACAAAGTGACACGAAGCCAAACAACACATCACTGAAGAGAAAGTGACACAGCAACACACTGCAGGTACCACAGCAGAAAACTGACCAGAGCCCAAACATTTAATCAATCACCAGTCAATGGATCATTTATTATTTGTCTTTGTTTTTATGGGTTTTTATGAGAAAAATTACAAATTCTTCCAGTTCCATCAACTGCAATGTGAATATTTGCTGCTTTTCTTAGTCTTTTATGAAGCAAACTGACATCATTTGGATTTTTTGGACTGTTGATCAAACAAAAACACATTTGATGACTTTGGTCAAATGATTATTGATCAAATGAGAGAGTGAAGTAAACAGTCCGGCCTGCGATTCGGTCCTGGAGCTTATGTTATATTTCAGGTGAATGAGCACTCAGCTGACCTCAGTCTAGCGCTGCACTTTGTGATTTCAATCAATGCAAGTGAGTGATTAGAATGACCCGCAGCCCTGTGTAATACTGTGTCTTACTGTTGCATAATCCCACAGCATTAACATGTGAACAAAAAGCTGCTGTTCTGTCACCTCAGCAAGAGGCAACACTCAGGACAGCCGGAGGTCGCTTCAGACGTAAACGTTAGAAATCAAAAGGTGCACAAAGCCACTTTATACTTACCAGTCATTTGTCACTTCAAAAATGTACAATTTATTTATTAATTTTTTTGAGCAATTTGATATGATAAAGTCTTTTGAAAATAGTTTGTAAATAGAATATGAATACTTTACTAGTTTGCTATATATGTTTTTTTTACCATAGCATGGACATTTAGTAATAATTTGATGTAAATTTACTACAGACAGACCTGTACACAACATCCATCTAAATAAAAAGGGTATTATCAGAATCAAGTTTATTACCTTGAAGGTTTTGTTATACAAAGAATTTTCTTGGTGTTATGCTGCAGGTGTCGTACAGTGACACACACACACACACACACACACACACAGTGAAGATGCAGAACAGAAAAAGATTGACTCACATACTTGAAGACAAAGGACGTTCCCCTTTTTTCTTCATGGAGGCAAAGTGATATACTGTGGATCTATATAGATACACTGATATACAGCTTATCAATAACATGAACACAGTGACCATTATGTGTGTTATGCAGTGCTGGAAAGTAACTAAGTACATTTCCTCAAGAAAGAAAGATTGACAGAAAGAACTCGTGCTGATGATGGAGTGTTCATTTTGCAGTAAAAACCTGTGCTGGTGACAGAGAAAGTTTATCATGAACCAAAGTAAACACAGATGGTGTCATTATTCTATAACCAGCACACTGAGCAGTCAGCATCTACCTCACAATGACCAGTTCAAGGGACTTAATGCTACATTTCAGAACCAAATATTGTTCTTTTTACTCCACTACATTTAACTTTAGTTACTTTGCAGGCTCAGATTAATGACACAGTATAATCAACTAATAAAGGATGTAATGTTTTAGATTAAAATCATTCACAGCTACCCAGCAGTATATAAAGTCATTAAAATGAGCTCCACCTTCACCAGCGGCAACATTAAAGTGATGAACACAGTAATGATAACGAGTACTTTATTTATATTTATGTATAATTTTTACATTATAGTATATTTTGATACCAATACTTTTGTACCTTTACACAAGTAAAAATTTGAATGCAGAACTTTTACTCGTAACAGTATTTCTACATTGTGGTATTACTACTTTTACCTAAGTTCACGATCTGAGTACTTTTTCCACCCATTATTTTCTAGTTGTATTAAAATTAACTAGTTTGGATAATAAGGGAGTCCTGTCTTCTTACAAAAAACAAATCTGCATTTTTTACTAAATGAGGGCAGACAGGGAGAGTTAGTTGGAACACCTCTAATCTTGAATTCATGGGCCCCATCATCTCCAATCCGTTTCCCAGGAAAGTGCCGACGTGTTGATTCCTGGAAAGCACAATGTAATCTGGTAACAATCACTGGGAAAACAAAGAGACAGTGCTCAACTAATGAACCACCTCCAGACCTAATCTAGAACGTCCCTCAGTCGGCACATGGCAGGTCAAAAGAAAATGCAAAGATGTGTAAACTTTGTTTTTGTAGAAGTAGTTTGAGAAAGTGATTTTGGTTCTTATAAGCTCAACACAACCAACTGAAATCAAACACCGCAGCTATCTGAGAACACTAGAGCCACTATTGTTCCTTGTTAAAATTCTCTCTTTCCAGGAAACTTTGCACCAGTGACGACTTCTTCTGCAACACCTCTGTCATTCAACTCTGACCCGGCAAACTAAAGACTTCCTGACTGCAATCTCCACTCTCTGCAGGATGAGAACAGCTGCATGAGAGCGCTGGTTAAATGAGAGCGATGAGATGCAGTTGTCTTAGTCACGGCCTAATCCCACATTAAAAAAAAGGAGCCAACAGGCCAGCGTGCAGATTAACTGCTGTTTCACAGCTGAAGGGTCGACTCCTCGGCCGAGGCTGGAAGGAGTCACTGAGCAGAAGTTCAACAGCAAATGTCTTTATTTTAGAAAAATATATCATGTGACAGAGCGTTATGTCTAATAACACCACTGAACCGGATCACTGGCTGTCAGACCAAACTACCAACAGAGAAAACAGCGGCTGCTGTTAGAACACACAGAGCACATCAGTGGATAGAAACCTTGCAGAAAATCTTGCAAATCACTTCATTCATTAATTAATTAGCATTGAAGTGTACCTGGAAGCGTTTCTTATTCCACAGAGACCTGACATGTTTTGAGACTGTTCCCTCCCCCTCAATCCACAGCCTGACATATGGCGATCACACCCCCTGTACGGAGAGAGATCATGTCCATAAGAGAGAAAAAAAGCAGTCCATGCACTGGAGGCAGAAGTGATGAGAGTCCCTCCATTACGGCGCAGCACACACAAGCAGCAGCGACTCTGAGCCGCACAGTAAGAAGATTAATGCATTTATGGAAAAGCTGCAGAACCTACATTTAGAGGTGAATGAACAGAAATGAGCAGAGAGGACATCTGTTTAGACAACTACAGGAACTCTTATCTCCTTTAACTTTACACATAGATGTGAATGAAAATACAAAAAAAAAAAAAACTCATGACAGACTATGTAATGCTATGAATCTTACATATTAATTAAAATTGAGTATTATGCAACAAAAGGTGGAGGTTCACATGTACATTTTCACCACAGTAATCCGCAGTTTGAAATCAGCCACCTCTGTGACCGTACAGCTGATATCAGACGTGTAGGTTCCTCTTATATAAATTCATCTATAAATATCATAGATTAGATTACAGTGTATAAGCAGCTCATGTGAACATAAATGCCACCACGTCAACATCAATCTTTCTTTAAAAGATAGCTGTAAAATATTCATTTACCACACAGGAAAAACAGAAAGCCCAAATCCTGCAGTGTGTGTGTGACAGAGCAGACTCACACATGCGAGGAAGAGTATTCCTCAACACTTTCACGGATAAATGTCAATCTTTTCTCTCTCATCGGCAATTTGAAAAGCTACTCCTCGTTTCTGCGGGTCAGGAAGCCAAAAACCCGTTTCTCCAGAGTTCTCAAGTGCAAGAAAGGTGGTAACGAACATGTGACTGGCCAATCAAACCCAAGAAGAGCCACACTTGAAGGAAGCAGAGAAGTGATTGGCCCGCCTGGGCCCGCCGCCCTTCACCCCCCGTGGAGAGCAGCCCGTCCTCCGGCTCCAGCAGGGTCCCGTTGCGGAGGCTCTCAGTGCCGTTCCCCATCTCCTCCCGGAGCTCCTGCTGGAGCAGCTTGGAGATCAGGCTGTTGAAGCGGTTCTCTGTGGTGGAGGCGATCTCCGAGGAGGCCGTGGTCAGGTTCAGCTCTCCGGGGTCCACGCACGTGCCGTTGGCCCTGGCGAAGACCACCTCGCCGAGGTCCAGCCCCGCCACGGAGGACGGCGAGGCGCAGGGGATGTCCCGCACCAGCTTGTAGCTTTCCATCCACTCCTTCAGCCACTCGAGCGAGCAGTCGCACTCCCAGGGGTTCCTGAACAGGTACAGGCGGCCCAGGAAGTAGATGGGCTGGAAAACCGGGAAGGGGAGGTTGGTGAGGTTGTTGCTGTTCAGGTGGAGCGTGATCAGGCTGGTCAGGTTCTCAAAAGTGCCTTCCTCGATGTACAGCAACTGGTTCCTGTCCAGGTACAGGACCTCCAGCTCCACCAGGTCACTGAACCAGGTCTTGGACATGTTGATCAACTTGTTCCCCCCGAGGTTGAGCATCTTGAGGCGGCTCAGGCCCTTGAAGGCGAGCCGGGGCAGGTCAGTCAGCAGGTTGTCGTTGAGGTAGAAGTTCTCCAGCCGCACGAGGTCCTGGAAGGCCTGGTCGTGGATCACGTTGATGCGGTTCTCCTGGAGGTTCAGGTACCTGAGATAAGGAGACAGATGTTTCTTCTGACTGAACGGAGTTCACAATAAGTCGCTCACAGAGAGACGAAATCAGCACCTCAACCCAGGCGGTGCCCACCCCCCATTCAAGTCTTGAAAATGCTCGAACATCCAGAAACACAGCAGGACTTTTACTTCAAGAACGCCGGCTGTTTGATTCAGTAGTATCATAGTAGTATTCAAAGTGTATTTGTAGATCTACTTTTTGTTAATAATACTAAATCACAACACATGTAGACTCTACACAGAGCCAGACGATTGGTAAATGAACCCTGACAGGGACTTACCTGAGGCTGCTCAGGCCCAGCAGGGAGTTGTAGGCCACCGCCTCGATCTTGTTCCTCTCCAGGTAGATGTGAGTCAGGTTCTCCATGCCTCTGAAGGCTCCGGGGATCCTCCTGAAGTTGTTCTGGAAGCAGAGTAGCTCCCTCAGCGACACCTGCTCGATGAAGATGCGGTCGGGGATGTTGAAGAGGTTGCAGTCCGACATGTCCAGGCGCACCAGCTTCTTCAGCCCCGCGAAGGTCCGCGTGTGAAGGTAGCTGATGTAGTCGTTGTGCGCCATTCTCAGGTCCACTAAGTTGGAGAGGCCCTGCAGAACAGAGGGTCGCCATGTGTTTAATGTGCAGGTTTTAATATGTAGTTTCAGGGGCTGCTGTTCGATTCACAACTAAAGCTACAGACAGCGGATCAGATTTAATGGTGCTGATTCTACATTAATAAGACAACAGGACTTCTCTGCAAGAGAGGTTCAGGGTTCAGGTCAATACAAGCAGATCTGGAATCAAGTATTCAGTTCACTCCAATAATATAATCCCATTATAGTGGCATCTAGTCATGCAGAAAGTTTTGGTTTTATTTTCATTTTTGCTGTTCAAAAGCACTGAAAAAAAAAATAAAAAATTCTAAACAGATAAATCTTTAGTAGAAAATACTTCCTAATGACAACTGTCACACAGCAAAATCTGTGTATTATCCCCATTAACCAGGTCACTGTTTCTGCGTTAAGCCGTTATAGTTCTTCCCAAAGTAATTCTGTGATGGTTTGAGCGCCACCATTTTAATTCCATCCACTTCCATTGTTTTGGAGTTGCAGCAAATTTCTCATAAAACCCAGGCAGATAAAACCAAAAGTATGGGAACCAACCCTTTAACATGGTGGGACAGGCCTTTTAAACTGCTGCTGTTTTGCCCAGTTGCTGAGCATTATTTGGTATTAAAGTCTAGTGAACAGTGCAGCCTGGTCAGATGTGTGTCTGAAGAGTTACTTCTGACTGTATAAATTCCTAAAAACATGCCATTCATTATTTCTGTTTTCACACAAACCCTCAGCAGACCTTAAAGGCTCCGGGGGTAATGAAGGAGATGTTGTTGTGGTCCAGAGAGAGAGACTTGAGGGAGGGCAGGGTGCCGAAGGCCCTCTCCGACAGGAACTTGAGGCTGTTCTTGTCCAGGTTGATGGCGGAGGCCTCGCAGGGGAACTCTTTGGGCAGCTCAGCCATGCCGGTGCGGTCGCAGAGCACGCTGCAGCTCTTCTCCTGGGTGCAGGTGCAGGACGGCGGACAGGCCCGAACACACGCCCAGCGGGCCAGCACCGCCTGGGGCAGCAGGCACAGCACAGAGACTGGAAGTGGGGGGCAGGAAATATCAAAGCTGTGAAGTTACAATGACGCTGTAGATCTGAAACCACCACGAGAGTCTGTCAAAACCAGATTCTACTGCAGCAGGATTTGATTCAGTTTTTGGGCAGAATACTACGGACAGGAAACTTCCACAAAAATGACTCAAGATTTACTGTATTTCCATTTCCATGTATAAAAACAAACAAAAAAAAAAAACACATGAACTGACAGCGATTTTAATTTGTTACTGTGAATATCTACGAGTAACAACTTGTTTTTATTGGAATATTATCATCAAGAACATAAACTGAGGCCCTTGTTATTCTCTCTCCCGCTCAGACGAATGTTCGTTTGAAAAGTATGATTTTGGCGCTTAAAATCGCTTTTGTGGCGAGATTTAGACGAGTCGACGGACGCCGCTCTCATGTCCGGACGGTAAATATGAAGCTACAACCAGCCGCCGGTTAGCTTAGCTTAGCATTAAGATTTTGGTGCTGCCCAACGATAGAAATCCACCTTTTAGTTTCATTCTTTAAAAAAAAACAAAAAAAAAAAACAACAGAAAACAAAAACCATGGTGGGTGGACTGGGACTCTTTCTCCCAGGTTAAACGCTCGCAGCGGTTTCTGCACGCTGGTGGACGAACGCCGTGATGTTTGAGTCACGTCGAGCGGCGGGTCGAGAACCTGGCAGGTCTCTCTGCCAGCTGCTGGTGAAACGATGTGATTAAGAAAGAAGAGCTTACATCACAGATTACAACAACAGGTATCGTCTGCGCCTGGAGTTCACCCTCGACTCCAGGCGGCGTTCGCCCGAGCTCGGCCCTGCCTTTGAGCCTGATCAATCGCTTAAAGAAGCAAACCAACCTGAGTTTCTTCATTATTATTAATAAATGAGGATAAATGAGGACTTTTCTCGTGAGACCTTTTTACAGCGGAGGAGTGAAGGGATTGAGACTGACCGGTGAACGTGATGACAGTCATTACTGGAGTCTCTCATCTGGGACATGCCAGGATTAACGGAGGTCTGAAATGGCACAAAAAAAAGAGCACAGCAGGAAATAATGATGAATTATATAAATGTGTGACAAAGCCAGTTGTTGGGAGTCTGAGTGATGCAGTTTCAGCTCAGTTTGACTCAAACTTTAACAGGTAATGAGGATCTGAGATGGTCTTTGTGGAAGCTACAGAAAGACCCACCGCCTAAAATGTAAGAGCGTGCAGAAATGGAAGCGACATACCTGCAGATCTTTCCGGACAGGTGCATCCATGTGTGTGGAAAGTCACTGTCCAAATACAGGCGTGTGCGTCCATCCTGTCCATCCCATAACAGTCTGCACGACACATCTACGACGGCACAACTGAGCAGGACCACTGGACGCTTCTGCCTGACACGTTCCCCGGCTAAAGTCTACGTGGTTTGTGTTTTTACACTTCATCCTCCCCCCTTTATTGTGTGTCTTTTCCATCACACACACACACACACACACACACCAAAAAGCCATCTCTTAATGGCAGTCAAATCCCCTGGATGGAGCAATGGATGGAGATGGGCGGTTCGCAGGATTACAGAGGTAAAGCTCTCAGATCAAACGGCCGAGGCAGAGCGGTAACTTAGAAACACACAGATTACACACACACACACACACACACACACAGAGCATGAAGTTGGACATAAGATCAAATATGAGAAATGCAGATGTTGAAATGGATCAGGGGATCAGCGCGCCATCAGTGATGTGATCTGATGAGCGAGGCGATCAATAGTGTTCGTTGATGAAGATCCCTGTAGGAACAGGCTGTACAGGCCGCCGCCCTCCTCCAGAGGGCCGAATGCCACTTGAACGTCCCTAAAACCTAGTTCTCAGGATGACACAGAAATTATACAACGAGGCTTTAATGGGCGTCACTGGGTCAGCGGTTATGAAACCTACTCAGCACATTAGACACCATGTGATCTTTCAGGAGTAACGTGGAAAAACCTCCCAAAATTGGGGTAAACATGGTTTTCATGTGGGATGAGCGACATGTAACCACTGCTTCTGTCGCCTAAAAAGCTCCCACAGATGGCAAAAGTACAGAGAGACCATCTGTGGAGCCATAAAATACAGGCCAGGTTGTGTCTTTTTTTTGGGTTGATTTACCCTCATAAAAAAAATAAAAAAAGAAAAGTCACCTGAGAGTTCAGCACACTTGCCTTACCAGCGTTTCTGCACATGGATCTGGGTCGTCGGGGAGATTCAGCTCAGCTCAGCTGCAACACCTCTGAAGCCAAAACTCAAACACTACACCCACATCTGACTGCTGGACACGTTCCAAACACACAGGGCCTTAATGTGCAGCTACAGGAGAAAGGCAGACATTTTGAATTGCAGGTGTTTCTAATATAACTAACGACAGGTCTGTTCCATTCAGGTGTCCCAGGCGGCCATGACACAGAGCACAATACCAGGACCCTGAAACTGAAGCAGCTAAATGGAACGCAGCCTTAAAAGGAAACTTTTATTGTTTGCACCTGTGCTTTTCCTCATGACTCAGGTCAAAAGGTCCCGTCGGTGAGCTGCAGGTGCTGTTGTCAGGCGGTGAGGCCTGGCTGCCAAATGTGGAATGTGGTTCAAGTCTGGTGTCTGTGTGTGTGTGTGTGTGTGTGTGGGGGGGCTTTTATTTATGTAACATTTGAAATGTCATGAGTTCAGCACCTTCTATCATTGCGAATCACCCAGATGTCTCTGGGTCACTGACCCATGTATTAGTCAACTTAATTGGGTGTTGTCTTCAAGTGGACATGTCGAATTAAATCGCAGCCTGGAAGCTTGCTTTTTTTTCTTTTTAAAACCAAAAAAAAAAGTTTAGTTTTGTGCCATAATCACTGAGGGACTTCCTCCAAACTGAAGTTGGAAGCACAATATTCCCTCAGCATCTTCATATTCTGTAGAAAACAGATTCCCTTATGCAACCTTCTGGCACCATGCTACTTTATTAGGTTATTTTACAGACTAATTAAAGATACGACTTGTGATCTCCCGTCTCTGAGCTGTTTGCTACAGAACACTGAGTTTTAACACAGCTTTGGGAAAATAACACAACCGACACAGTTAAATTTACAAATGAAATCTTTATAATTTTTTCCAAAAGAAATGAAGCCCATCCATCTATACCAAATTGAATTTGCCGCCCGGCCACCTTGTATCCACACAAGGCAGCAGGCTGCTTGCTACAGGTCTTCTCTGTACAACTACAGTAAACAAGTCTTCATGAAACATGCTTGATTTTTCCAGATACTTTTGCATTCAAACATTTTATTTTGGTAAAATCATACAATTGCACAGCTGAGTATTTCCCATGCAGTGCAGTAGCCTAGAAGCTAATACAGAAAGCAAAGTCTACATCTAAAGAGCTCTCGGGTTCTCCGCACAATGTGGAACAAGTCTCGGGTTCTGCCTGCAACAACTTGCGCAGAAACCTCCGGTTCACCCCGAACAATTCCAACAGCTGCCTTGGAAAAAGATCGATGCTGCAGACCTGCTCCACATCCGAGGAGAACTCGAGAGGCGTCATATATGCAAATACAACAATGAGAATAAACCACATGTTTGTTTCTTTAAGGATTGCCATGTGCCAGACATTCACTGGAGAAAAACAATTATCAGGTCAAATTAGAGTAAATAATCAATAATGCACACAATTGGAGAATCTGAACACTTCTGCACTGATATGCTTAGGAAATTTATTTGCTCTTTTGACAGCTATATTCCAAACCTTGGCATGTTTGTTCAATTCCATTTCAAATTTTGTTGACCAATTATCAAGATCTAATAGAGATGACCGGCCCTGAGGAGGCCCTGAAACAGCTGTGGATATTATTTACTGAGTCCAATGTATCTTTAAACATTAAAAAGCTCACACTACCCCGAAATATATAAATTTCACGCATACAGGTGACATTCAACATTCAAGTGCCAGTGTTTTTTGTACTGTCTTTTGGTCAAGTTTCTGAAACTTTCAAAGAATCACTTTGAGGCTTACAAAAATAAATATTTGTCAAAAATGCTTAATAAATTACACAAAACTAGCAGCAAAAGTAGAATCTAGAAATCTGTGCAAATGGCTAAATTCCCCCGACTGCTAAATCCCCTGGTCCCAAATAAATCCTGGTTTAAACGTTGAGAACCCTTCCCCTTTGTAAACAAGCTGCGTTTTTCACAATCTCCTCACACACAATATTTGGAAGCTTAAGGACACATATCCAAGACATCTATATAAAACTCTAGATGTGCAATAAAAGAACTTCTGTAAAACTTGATGGGCACGACGTACAAGGGCCTACACACCTAAATCAAGTAGCACCATTCAATCTCAAGTTCTCAACACTGTCAGTGCATCCGCTTTTTAGTTCAATTTCTTAAAAAAAAAGGTTTCAAGGCACAACGCACCCGATGAGAAAATTGGGAGCATTTTGAGGTGAAACGCTCCATCTCTCCTCCTCTCGATGGCTGCTCCTCTTTGAGAGGAAAAGCCTGCTCTGGCTGCTTTACGAAGCCACAGATTGTTTTTTTTATTATTTTATACATGTCTGAGCAGATAAACTCCCAGAGGACCTGACAGTACTTTAATGTTCCATAAGGAAGTGGACACCCCCCCTCCAGCCGTCCTTGGCCACCTCCACAGTTACACTATGCAGCAATGGAAACCAAAGCCACTGACGATGGCGATGCACTGAATACCGCACCCCCCTCCCACGCCTAACCCCCGTTCCCCTACCTCCCCCCCTCCCAAGTGGTCGGAGTGCTGCTCTACCCTGCTCCGTTTCATTGATAAACCTCAGTGATCATTCAAATGCCTGTCTCTTAAAGATGAACCATGCCTCCAACGCAGCTTGAAAAGAGAAAACGTTTGTAATTAAGTTAAGCCTGCGACTCAGTTCACGTGTCTTTCCTCCTTGACCAAAAAACAAAACACTTGCAAGCGTGGAATACCATCTGGGCCTCATGGTTGCCGGTCGATTCGGTAAACACTAACACCACGCTATGCCCTCCCGATGCTGTGGTCCTTTATGCAGCCATTTTGAACTTCACTTTCAAGATGGCAGGCATTTTTTGTTTTGATACATATTTGTAGAGAAACAATTCAAAAAAAATCAAAAAACTGACTCAGTTTTTCAATTTTGCACACACCTGCACCAAAAATGTCTCAAGTAAAAATAAACAAAAAACACCGTCCACTTAATGTAGCTAGCACTGGGTAACATACTAGCTGCCATAACACTGTCAAGTCAATTGAAAAATGTGGAGTAACAAGTTCGAGCAGTGATTATTCTTGTTTAAACCTCAGCAATTGTTGGCACTGAGCTTAATGACTTCTGTGTTTCTTAAGATTACAATAGGAATGGCTATTTCAAAGACTATCATATCCATAAAAAGGAGCCTGTCCAGGATAGAGTGAGCAAAAAAGAAAAACGAAAAAAGAAATGTAACTTTGTCCCTAAGGATTAAAATGCAGTTGCTTCACAGAGTGGCCCAGTTTGTGGTAGACATAGTAATGGCTCCGTTAGCTGTTTGACTATAGAAAAGGCTACATGATGTTCCTGCAATAAATTTGAAGTTCAAATGGAATCATGACTCAGAGCCACAATACCCCAGTGTTTGCCAAGGTTTGATTAAGTCCAAGCTTATTTTACCTTCCTAATATTTTTCACCAAACAAAAGAAAAAAATAAAAACTAATTTAGAGCTCTTGGCCAAGTTCATCTGGTGAAAAGAAAACATAAGATTTCCTGTTTAAATTCCAAAGGCACAGTACATTAACATACAAATGATCCTCAGGTTATTCAATTGGGTTTTTTTCCACAAAAAGAACAAAAATACTTTTAACAATGAAAGTCCGAAGTTGCTATCGGACTATGCATGTCAGCATCCATGCTCACTCTGAGGTGTGCGAATCTCTGCGGTCTCCGGTGCATTGCACGTGCTGGTGACTTTCCTTTGCGTCGTGCTGCACTTCCTTTTTGAGAGAAGCGAATGGCAGAGAACCAGGGTTGGTAATGTACTGTGTGTCCGTGAAGCTACACAGGGAGGGTTGTTATGGTCTGGCTTAAGTTAACATGTGGTTTCCATTGGGTTGGGTTGGCATGGCAACCTATTCCTAGGGTGTCTAGTTGCCCCACCAATCCACACTACCAGAGTGGCTGTAATTTCCTCCGTAGCCATCATTGCTGTAGAAGTTGCCACCAAAGCCACCTGTGAAGGACAAGAGACGTCAGTCAGACATTTATTTGAATTAAACTGGCTTGTTTTCCTATTAGCTTTACAGTAACTACATGCAATAAGGAGTTTGCAATTTGTAAGAAGTTACTTTTATGTTGTTTTTGTGCCCGAAAGCACAAATGTTGCAAATACACGAAAGTTCCACATAGACGTGGAAAAATACTGTTTCCTTACCTCCACCGAAACCACGGTTTCCTCCATGGCTTCCAGGGTTACGTGCTCCACGACTGTTACTGAAGCTTCCAGAGCCACCAGGCGTCTGACGGTAGTCTCTAGCTCCGAAACCACCAGAGAACCTACACAAGAACATGCGTTAGAAGTCATGGTACAGATTTTCTGCTATTACAAATTAAAAGATCAGTGGTTTAAGATGTTCTGTTTAGCCCCGGACATTTGTGTACGTTCTGTGTGTGACTGTTACCTCTTAGAGCGTCCACGGCCGGTGCTCTTGTGCTGGTGCTCGTAGGCCAGGCTCTCAAGCCAGGAGGGAACCTCCTGCTTGGCCTCCACCAAAATGTCCAGCAAATCTTTGGTTATGTTGCTGTTTTTGTCGTTAAAGAACGACGTGGCCAGACCTGCACAAAAAACAGAGCAAAGGAATGATTATACAGAGCCATTCAAATATTATGGGCAAATAACAGGCGTAAAGAATTTGGTAAAAAAAATATAAATAAAAAAAGGGTTCATACCAAGGTTGCCCACACGTCCCGTACGGCCAATACGGTGAACGTATTCCTCAATGTCACTGGGCAAATCAAAGTTAATAACGTGCTTCACATTGCTGATGTCCAGACCTCTGGCAGCCACCTGGAAAAGGAGGTTGGAAGAAAAATGTTTTAAATATCAAGATCTGATGAGACCACCAGACACCAACTTAAAGTCAGAGTTTCATTTTGGAACAAAATGTGCCAACAATGCTGCATGGCCCAGATTCTTCCAGGGTTTTGTCCAAATGTGAATTGGAGGAGGAAATAAAAGCTTGCAACCTCAACATTTTGCACTTTTTTTTTAGATAGATCCTGTAAGAAATGTTTTTGAGCTTAAATTCAGGTCATTTGCATCCTTGAACTGATCAAACATTTGGCTCATTCCTAGTGATAATACAGTAAATTTGTGCACACACACGTAAGTTGAATGGGGAGAAGGAAGGGTAGAGTCTGAGTAAAGATAACTTACAGCTGTAGCCACCAAGATGGGGCAGCGTCCGGACCGAAACTGATGCAGAGCTTCCTCTCTGTCTCTCTGGGATCGGTCTCCATGGATGCTGGTGCAGGCGTAACCCTCGTGGTAAAGGAAGTCTTCCAAAGCATCTGCTCCTTTCTTGGTTTCCACAAACACCAGAGTCAACGATTCTTTTCCTGTGTAGCCGGAAAAAAAGCGGACAGGACAGGGAAGAGAGCAGGATAAAAAGCACGAAAGGAGAAAAAGAAAAGAAAAATCATTTATAACTGGGGAACAAGGCTATGGATAGATACTTTAACTAAAAGATGGGGAGGAGGAGGAACTTAAAAAACTGACACTGAAAAAAAAGAAAAAAAAAGTCCCAGATCATGGAGGTGAAAGAAAAAAAAAAAAAAAAAATGACAACTTAAAAATGGAGACAGGGGTTGCATAAAAAGCTTTAAATTAACCATCAACCATTAATGACACCGTGGCTTTAGTTTGTGCACTGAAAATGAATAAGTTTGTTTAAACTAGAGAAGTTGTTTTGGCCCCAACCCGAGTGCTTTAATATCTGCCGATCGGATACTGATATTTACTTAAGTGTTGATTAAATATGTATCTGACACATTGAAATAACAGCGGTAGCCTTGTAAATCCAGCACTCTTTTTTTTCATGAGCTACTTGATCCAAATACTGAGAGAATGTGACTCTTGAACACTTAGTGGTGTTAACATTGACTCTTACCTCTAAGTCTTTGGCTGCTTACAGCAAAGTTTAATGTTGACCTGTTGTCAGGAACTTGAATTGATGTTAATTAGTGTCCGCTGGTATGATCTGCAACGTCATTAAAACACTAGCAGGTCGAGGTGGACTCAGTAAAGTAGCTGAAGGATTTTGATCAGCTTTATTTTAGCCGACTGACCCTTAGGATCAGCTCAGGACAGTTTAATCATTCATTGTTATTTAGTTACAATCCATCCATTATGGCATTAATGGCTACCAAAATAAAAGCTTGAGATAAAAAAAAAAAAAAATGGCTGGTGTGATGGTAGGACAGTTAACTCTGCAAATGTTTCCTATGCACTCAATATACATCCATCAAAGCTCCATCCTTTTCATATTAAGCCTGAGTAGATTTATATAAACCCAATCAGCCAGGCTAAACTGTTATGGTGGTAACAATTGTTGACACCCCTGCTTCCCCAAGCCTCCTTTGGTTGACAAAAGCCAAGTGTGTGCTTTAGCCAGGCTGTCCATGACATAAATTACACATTAGTTGGCTTTTTATAGCGCCAGTTACCATGGAAACGGCACAACCGCAATGTGCGTCACTTCTTTGGTGATAAAGTGAACATACTAAGCACAAGACTTCTAAATTATACTAGGAAGGAGTGGAAATCACAAAAGACTGGTCAATACACTATTAAAATACTCATGAATGTGGTACTAATCATTGCTATTGCCTTACAGCAGTAAAGTGGTCTAAAGTTGATCTACAGAGGCAGTTGTATTCTGTGGAGTGGCAGGTTGGTGCTATTACATCTGTCACAGCCATATGACTCATGGAAACTGAGAGCTACTTCTATGACAACGAGCCAACATGATCATGTCGAGCCCGCTGACCTTAGCGCCGGTGTTGATAACACTGTAACACTACGCTAAAAAAGGCCTCCCCTTTCAGTGAGGAGAGATGAGTTAAATTGCACAATTTGAGCAATAATACAGTGTACTGTAGGTCCTACAAGCTCTTACAGGAAATGAAAGAAAACAAAAACTGAGGCAGCATGTCAGCTGGGGGAGTGGAGGGACAGGATGAGGTGATGTTTCTGGCTTTTGGGTCAGAGTGAAGTTATGGTATGTTCATACTTACCAGGTTTTTCTGGAGCCTCTGTCACATTTTCCTGAACCTCACTGGGAATAACTAAGATAAAACCAAACCAGCCAGTAAATGTGAGGCTGCTCAGTACACACAAATAACAGCTTTAGATCATCATGAGAAGCAAACACGTGAACAGTGATTTCAGTGCCCTTCTCACCCCTGCATATCTTATCTTTCACTGCAAGGTTTTTCTATAATAAACAACATTTGTGAGCAGAGATGTAGCAAAGTCAATATTAGCTTGATATGGGGCAGACTGAAACACAGGATAGGGGGTTGGACCTCAATGTCACCTTCACGGGAGGGGAAACGAACTAACGTTTTCCTTATTGTGTATGCGTGTATTTCTCACCTGTGGCATTGAGCAGGTCAAGAAGGAAGGACCTCTTGTCATTGTCTTCTACCCAAACCACCTTCTGGGTGATGTTTTCTGAAGTGGAACCAACACGACCCACTGCCAGGAAAATGTAGTCCTCCAGGAAGTCACGGGCCAGGATCTACACAAAAAAAACAATACAGATAAGTATGCATATATTAATCCCATTAAGCAAGATTCTGTATCCCCTTTGTTGATTGTCTTACATACCTGGATCTCCTTGGGGAAGGTTGCACTGAACATCATGGTCTGGCGGATGCCTTTAGGCGGCATTGTATCTTGCTCCACAATGCGTCTGATCTGTGGCTCGAAACCCATATCTAACATGCGATCAGCCTCGTCCAGGACCAAGTAGCTGCAGAGACACATTTCATATTAAATTACAATAAATATTGGGAGTCATATTAGAGTTTCAATCAATTCATTAATCTTAGTGTGGCTCTCTGTGTTATACTGACTTGCAATAGTCCAGACCGATCTTGCCCCTTTCCATCATATCAACCAGACGTCCAGGTGTGGCCACCAGCAGGTGACAGCCTCTCTCCAATTCCCTGATCTGCTGGCCAATATCTGCACCTCCGTACACCACGCAGGGACGCACACGTGAGCGATAGGCAAACTAAAATGTAAGAACAAAGGCAAACACTTAAACTTAAAGATGCATAATGAGCGTTCAGGTAAACAATGTTATGTTCTGTGATTGTGTCAGTGGGGTCAGTTGAACGCGTGGATCTCACCTTTCTCGCCTCGTCATAGATCTGCAAAGCCAGTTCTCTGGTGGGAGCCAGGACAAGGGACAGGGGGTACTGCTTACGGCGGCCATACCTTCCATTGTCCTGATGGTAAAAGAGACCATGTTTATTAGAACAAGTCAAAATGTAATGCAGGATGTGTTCAGTTATTGTGTGTTTTCTTTCCACCAGTACCTGTCCACCACTCTTGGCAGCCTGCAGGGCATCTCCTGGACCGTCAGCGTAGATCTGACTCAGCACTGGCAGCAAGAAAGCAGCGGTCTTTCCGGAGCCTGAAACAAAGCAGGGATCACACATTTAGACTACTTAAAACTTAAATATAAATACATTGAGCCAAAAGGTAAAACATGAACCACCCATCAACCTTTAATTTCCATAAAAAAAATTTTTTTAAAAACATAATTACTCACCAGTCTGGGCGCAAGCCATCAGGTCTCTCTTGGTCTTGATGATGGGGATCGCATGCTTCTGGACCGGGGTTGGACGAGTGTAGCGACTCAGGTTGATGTTCCCCATGACAATCTCCCCCATTTCCACATCGTGGAACTACAGAATCAGACATTAGTATTAAGACAAAGTATTTGTCTATCAAACAAACTATTAAAACCTTTAAAATTTCAATGAATCCATATAGGACCGCCATTATGAATATGCAAGCACCGCTGAATATGGACTTACACTTTCAATGTGGGGTGGGCAGTTGCTTCCAGTGGCCTCCACGGGGATATCATCATATTTCTCAAAGTTTATGCCAGTGTTGCTCGCAGCGAAGAGCTCACTGGAAAATAAGGTTTGCAAAAGTTTAGGCCAAATGCAGATGCAAGACGGTCGTTAGTTTTGTTATTTGCGAGAAGAATCTCTTACTTTTCCAGGCGTTCGTTGGGCGCAGTGGGCTTGGACCAATCATCAGCCTGGTCATCAGCCCAGCGGGTGTTTCCTCCTCCAGAAAAGCCCCCACGTTCATATCTGCACATATGCACAGTGTTAAAGTGTGGAGCTAAATCATTTAATACAAGTGAATCTGCACATCTGTACTTTCTCCTTCAATCAGATAGCTGTGGATAAAACAGCTAAACTTACAGTTTATAACACGTAACTCTATAGGAATATGCAGTAAAAGTAGCAAGCTAGGTGAAGACTTCAGAGGCTTTGTGTAGTCTCAGGTTTATCAACTCAACTAAATACTCAATTTTTAATTACAAATAAAGCAATGGAGATGTCACAAAACAAATTACCAAATACACACTCATTCAAGCATGCTCCAAATTAAACTGAACACTTCACATAAAAACATTACAAACTTTACAGACTCAAAAACTGAAAGCACTGAATATCATTAAATGGAACAGTTCTACACACCTTCCCCTTGAGCCTGACCCACGGTCATTGAAGAAGCCAGTCTTGGACCTGTCAGAACGTCCCCCAAAGCTGTTGTATGCGGCATCTCTTGGGGCTCCTCCCCAGCTGCCCTCTGGTTTCTCGTAAGTGCCAAACCCTGTAACGATCAAATACAGCCTGTCAGCAAAATGCGTTTTTTGCAAACCAGCTGACAAGACGGCATCAGACGCCACCATTTTCTTACCAAAAGCGGGGGATTGTCTCTCTTAAAGGCATTTGCCTTCAGTTGTTTGGGAACTCATTCAAGCCTGAAGTTATTGAAACTCAATCAAGCCATGAATTTATTTATTTTTTTAAGATTTAGTGAACAGCTAAATTTGTTATTTACAATTTACTGCAAACCCATTTAGCATATGGAGAGTAACAGTGTTTTGATATTGTAATAACTGTTTGAACAAGGGTGGGGGAGGGCTGAGTTTTATCTAAAACTACTCTGCCGTCACTCTAGAGCTATAGCTGGACATTATAAAAGGCACGACAGGATTTCCCCACCTGCATTTTGAAATGGTTGATTAAACGAGCCTCCACCCCTGTTACCACGGTAGGCGCCACGCCCACCTCTATCATTGCGAGGGGGTCCTCGCCCGCCAAAGCTCCCATTTGTGCGGTTGTCATGGTAACCATTCACAAATCCATTGCTGCGTCCACCGTCCCATCCAGGTGAATCTTCACGGGAAGACCGTGGGAAAAAACAGAACAAGAGGCTTGTGAGGAAGAGCGTAATGCATAAAGCAAGTACTCCTAGTCCTTACTAATAGCCAAAAGTCTCTCTCCAAGCGCTGACCTATTTGTAGCCTAATAGGCCCCTTTCACAGCCACCATTTTGAAATTTCATTGCAGGGGTAAACACAGGTGCAATTGAGTACACACAATTATGGCCCTATTCCTTTTAGTTTGGCCGGGGCTCTGATATTGCTCACTGGAATGGCTGTGACACAATCAATAGAACGGGACCATAATTACTTTCGTTCAATACTCCTGCGTTTACCCTGCTATGACATGTCAAAATGGCGGCTTAAAAGGGGGCCTAATCACTGATAGGTAGGGTGCATGCAAGCAACTCCATCGACTGAAAGCTTCAGTAATTATCAGGAAAAAATGCTGCAACATTTTAAATTATGTTGTCCAAGATAAAAAAGTAGGCAAAAAAGGCAAAGCAAGTTCTACACGTTCGAGATTGAGAAACCTCAAAAGGTTTCAAGTTAAATATATATAATCCACTGACTTTAAAAGTAACAGCCCAAACACTGGCTTCATTATTTCTGCCTTAATGGGACAAGTACCACAACAATCTGCCCAGCTTTGGATACTGGCTGTGTAATCATTCCCATCTATGGCCACACTGTTATCAGTGGAGGCTGGTGCAACAGACTGTTCGCGCGATAAGGCTTATCAAAGCAGCTAAGTCTGTGCCATAAGAGCACCAAGTGGCTGACCAGCCACGCAGTTATAGTCTCATGGCCTGTGGAGAACTGCATTAACATCCATCGTGGGTGATGCGATCACGGGTGGACAGCCGACAGTAAAAGTGTGAACGCTCCCAGGGTTTGCATTTTTGGGATGTGCCAATGCGGATTGAGGGCACATTCAGATCCAATCGCTCAGACCACATTTGGAGGTGGTCTGGGCCGCACGTGGCCCAATTCTCAACAGTTTGTACGCCAATGTGTCCTGTAAAAGATCTTACCTGCTGTAAAGCTATCATTTCCATGTCTGCTGAAAAGGCAAAGAAAACAAAACTAGCCGACTAGCTGGCTTACTACACAAGTATCAGGATAATATCCACAGTGTCCGTAACATCGCTGTTCTTCACTTCAAAACGAGAGAATTTACCTCAGAATCAGTGCATCGATTAATGTTAAACCAGTAAAAACGTCTACAATTTAATATACGCGCCTTATATTTAGAGTGGCCTAATTAAAAGACCCCTGATATGAAGCCTGATATTCATAGTTACATTGTTTTAATATATTGTTAGTGTGATTATGAGGGTCTGATGCTGTTGACGCAGTTTGTTGATCACTGACATCAGTTCATATCGGCTGTATAACAGGCTGCATAAAGACAACACATTTGATCAAGCAAAATTATGTACTAGTTTATTTGCATATAAAGTGGGAAAGTGAGATCCGTGAGATCACAAGGGGTCACTGAAGCTGATTTTAATGCCAGGTGTGAACTGACGGAGGGCCTCAGGTTAGTTTTACTTTGACCACTGACTCAAATGGTGCCCCTTCAAGTTAGCACAAGGGAAAAGACACTGATCTGTGTTTTTTTTGTCTGATTGAGTAATTAAATTTTGATTATCTAGAAAAACAGCTGTTTTTTTGGGACCCCTAAACAGATTTGAGCTCTACTTTGACACCTACAGAGAGATAAATTAAACACATTAATTCACTTTTTTTTAAAAACCTGCATCAGGATTTGTGGTAGAATTTAGTCACTCAGACTAGTATGGGACAAAAATCGTGCAGGTTCTTTGCAATGTCAGATCGAATAATGCAGGTTGACATTGCTCGCATCAAACCAAACCACCAAAGTAAATAAGACCATTTCTAGAAGTACTAAGTATTTAAATAATGCAAGTTACATTTTGAATGCAATGTTCACTATTGAAATCACGTACAATAGCCCACAGTGACGAATCATAGCCACCAAACATTTGCATAACATCAGATCGACCACATCACTTGCAGCTTACAAGTAAAAGGCTTAAATGGTTTTCTTCAGTTGTTATTTATGGAAGCTTTGATGACAAACTCGTCAATGGCTACCTGAATAATTCTTTGGCAAAAAACAAAAAAAAATTAAATCAGGAAGGGAAAAAATAAATAAGGCTGACAAGTCAGACTATATTAACAGGGTACAGTTTCAAACCTCATAAGAATGAGCTACAAGTGGTTTGGTGAATCCCACTGCTGGGAGAAGGAGAATATGTCCCCCAGCACATCCGCACATATTTCAGGTGAGTCATCAGGGCGAATGGGCCACCAGGTGTGCTGCACTCCAGGCAGCAAGTTAACGGCATATTGTACAGATGCTTGTGCAGCAACCACAGCCTGTTCAACTTCATGTTGCAAGATTCCTTTGACTTTATACCCAAGAGCTATAACTGAGTATAAAATAGCTTGGAAAGGCAAACACCAAGAACAACACACCTGATAATCAGAAACAAACATCCCTTTTCAGACAGATGCTACAGGTCATGTGCCAAGGAGGAGGAACGGTTAGGATTTCTGTTCCTTCACCAGTGCACCAGTAGATTTCAACAGTTATTCTGACTTCTCTCACACACACACACACAAAATCACCTGCAGCAGTCAGTTGTTGGAACAAAAGCCTGCAAGCACTCATGTTGTCAGCAGTGTTCAATAGGGCCACTAAGTACTTCAATAGTATGACGTAGCTGGACACAAAACTACAAGATCTGCAAAGAACTCAAAAGAACTGAGACTTGTGATTAACGAATAGGATGCAATTATTTCAATGTGGCAATGCACAGCTCAGTTTCGCTGCAAAATAAAACCTCTATGTTGATTTCATAACGTGGGGTTAAAGGGTATCAATGGTTGGACAATGCAAAAGACATATGCCATAGGTAATTCTTTCACAGCTGACATTGTCTCATTATTAGTAGGACAGTCACACTAGTGATGCAGTGCAGTCTTTAATGCACCATTACCATGCATCACAAGCAACTTCATTTGCAAGCTTTGTCAAGCGCTGTGTTAGGCCCAGATTTCTACTGCTTTTATTTCAAGTGACCATGACAAAGCAAGGGCACATTGACTATGCCCCAGTGTTCAGCTATATACACCATGAAACTCTGGCCAACAAGTAAATGGCATGGCATGCAGGTCAAGGTATACCACTTCTGTTTCGCCAACCCCCACTGTAGGCATGGTAAAAGGCAAGCTCTTGAGAGGCCAGTCTTGGGTAACCTGAGCAAAGGTAGGGAAGCAGGCTATAAAAAGACTCGCCCATAATTACTGGCTCATGCAGTATGAGTGTTGGGCTTGACTTTACACTAATAGTTACCAATCTTACAGTCATCCCATCCTGAAGTTAAGTTATTTCTTTGTCTTTGCTGACACTCTGCCTGCCATGGTTGTGGGCACTGTTTAAAAGGAACTTAGGGGACATTGCAGGTGAAATATGGGCTTGAATATACAGTGGAAAAATATAATTAATGAATCTTTAATATGATTCAAAGGATAAAAAAATTAAACTCACTATAGTTAAGAAAAGCATTAACTCAATAAGCTTATGCTCATATCAAATTGTTGTTGTAATGTTGTTCACATCTCATTTTGAATGCAAGCATCCCAGCAGAGAGAAGCACATCATTTAATCATGAGCCCAGCATTAACTCTGACTAAGTGTATAGCTCTAACCAACCCTCTACTCCTTCGCACTGGCTTTGCTGGTGTGTAAAATGGCTATTTCATGCATCTGAAAAAATGCAGGTTGCCCTCAGCGAAAGCAGACAGAAGGGACTTACAGAGATTTACTGGTGCCACTGAATAACCGCACTGTCTACCAGCGGAATAAGCATTTCCTGCTGTGGAATAAGAAAACAGTAAAACGAGAAAAAACGTCAAGTGTGCAATGACACAGATTCTTTTTGAAGTATAAAATTATCTGACAAAGTATGCCAGAAACAACATGCGTCTGGATTTAAAGCCTTTTAAGAGGCTAAACAAGTACAGAAAAAAACTCAACCCCCTCAGTCTGGCTAAAAAAACATTGTTAAGTCTGTAAATGTCAATACAACCAACAAACCAACCACCCCCCCAATCCCCTTTCAGAGCAGTCAACAGCTAGCACTTATGTTGTTCACACGTGACACAAGAACATGTTTGGACAAAGATACCCTTTGAAAACTGTTACTATAAATGTTTTAAGATTTGCCCCATTCTCTTACTCATTGGGCAGCCTGGGGGTGAAAATTCCAGGCTACAGCCATTTTACAGTACCGCTTGCCCTACTTTATCCACGCCAATAAAGGTTATCATGCACAGACAGAAAAACCAACTTGACATGGCTTTTTTTCCCCTCATCGTGTGCACTAGTAAAAATGAGAATAGTGTCCTAAATCATGTGGTCTGCAGAACCACCATCTTAGTCTCGACTGGTAAAGTTCAATGAGTCAAGACAAAATATTGCCTCACCAAATTTCTTTCTCAACCGTGCTTGCTTTTACCATGCTCTGATGGGTTTTTAACAGGAAGAGCACCACAAGTCAAACCGTGCGTGTTGATGGTCCGACTGTGGCTCTGTGGGTGCCTGTTAAATTGAACTCACCGTTTTTGGAAGCCTCTTTGTTTCTCAAGTGAGGTGGAATGTAACGCCCTAGGTGGAGAAAACACACACGGGCCACATACGGTTAAACACTCGTTTACTAAAACTGGCATTGTTTTAAGAACTACAGAAGTTGTGTGTACAAGATACATTACTTTACAGGCCTTCCAATTAAGCTGTCCAGGTCAAACCACTGTCTTCCTCAAAGATAAATACAATGCAAAAGGGAATATCTTCCTTGCTTTAAAATTTAAAATAATCTTATATTTGTTGGATAAAGAAAGGTGTTTACACTGAGAATGTCTATAGCCAAAAGAAGGTACCAAATTGTAAAAATAACACATTACATAAGGGTGGTGATAATGTTATCAATCATGACATTGACATCTTTAAGTTTTATTACTTACTGCCAGTTCCTCCGCCTTGTCCGTCAGGAGAGTTCAAGTCTAGGGCAGCAAGCTACAAAAAAAAAAAAAAACAAGTAACATTAATACAATTCGGTTGAAAATCACACGAGAATTCACTAAAGAGCCCGAAACAACAAACAATGAGGGTCAAACAACGCAATGACTGCCGTCGAAAGGCCATGACAGTTTTATCGTGAAACCGGAGATGTTTGAACAGAATCTACTTTTATTTAAATGGTCGCTTTTACACTTTCACCGAAGCCGCCATAACTGTTCCCGTTTAGCTTAGCATGGCTGAGCCGCGGAGCGACCCGGCCGACGGCAAATGTTGACAAAATAAACAGATACGGGAAAAAGATATAATCTGCGGTAATACGTCCTTATCCAAATATATACGGCCTGAATGATTTATTAAAATAGGACGCCACAGCATTTCAGAGACATTAATGGTTCCTAAAACCCGGCTGCCAACATTTTCTCCTGCGCCACGTTTCAGGTCGAGGAGGCCGGACTAGCCGGCTAACGCAGCTACGGGACACCGGCAGCTTCCTCAACGTCACGTAACCGTTTAAATGTCCGTTAATTTTCGTGTAAATCCACGACAGACGGGCTCTACGGTACATTTGGTTCGGTTTGAAACGACTGCTCGGTGTCTGAAGGGGGAGAGGCGGCTCTGTGGGTCGTGTTGAGGCGGTCCGCGGACACTTCGCAGTGACGAGCTCCGCCATCACAACCCGCCGCCTCCATTTTAACCAGCCGCAGCGTAGCTTAGCTCCGCGCTCATCTCCGGACAAACTACATGTGCGTAGCGGAAAATCTCCACAGTCACACGGAGGGAAAAAACAAAGCAAGGAAGCAGTAGACAAAGCACTCACCTGCTGATCTAGACCGTGTGGATTATCAACGACCACATGACTCATAACTAAAGAGAGTATTGGGGATTATTTCTGAAGAGAAAGGATTTTCTTTGTTAGCTCGACCGGCTCTGCTGTAATGTTAACTTCTGTATAAACTACGACCTTGAGCCCGACGCTTACTTATAAACTTCCGCTACACGATAACGTTCACTTTAAATAAATAAAACGCCGATATTTGTTATAAATATAAATTCCGTTCAAGTTTCCAGATGAAGTGCTGTGGAACAGGAACCCCCTCCCGGCAGCTTGGTCGCGGTGGAATGAGACACCGAGTGCGCAGGTAGCGCGAGATATCCCCGGGCCAACGGCCGGCCGCGCAAGTCTCGCGATGTTTCCCCCCTCTCGCCTCGGAGTGGTACGGTCCGTGTGGAAACATGAGAGCCGTCATCAGGGCTGCTGTTCCTGCCTGGTTCCTGCCTGGTTCCTGCCTGGTTCCTGCGAGCCGCCGCAAGGAACTACCGGTGCGTCATGGAGCCCAAACCTGCGCACTGCTGCCAAAACACCGGTGTTCCTCCACTGCACCGGGACCGGGCATCAATGGACTGACCGGGGCCTGGTGTAATAAGTGTATCTGGGTGAATTAGGGGTTTTCTCGTCAACGTTATCAGATAACTTGTTTAACTTTTTTGGGGAAAAAAGTAATAAATGTACAGAAAAAAGACTAAAAACAACATTTGTAAGATTAGACTTTAAATAAACAGAAAGACAATATAAAAGAAGTATATACTAAGGATATGGATTCAGGAAGATGATGAGCAACCTCCAGGCAGGCCACACAACCTGGAAAAGGGCAGACTACATATACACACAGACTACATATACACACAGAGATCAAAAGTTACCATAAATACAGAAGGAGAACAATAATAATAAATTAATTTATATAGCACCTTCAAGAGCAGGCGTCACAAAGTACTTCACAATGAAAACAAAAAGGAAATCAGAGACAGACTAACAGATACTAAAAACAGACATCCAGCTGAAAACACAAGGCAAAACAGAATAAACACAACAAATTAAAGAAAAGCAAGTGAAGAGAAGAGGTGTATCTCTCCTGAAGCACAGAGATGCAGGTCAGATATATAATGTATATTGTCGTTTACATAAACTGGTTCCCTTTTGTTCCAAATGGAACGTGTGACCGCTAATCGTAAGGTTTGAAAGGTCAGGAGGGTCAAGGATAAGCTCAACCAAAGCCCTCCCCCATCCTCCCCCATCCCTTCCTCTCACAACCCCCCTCCCCCTTTCTTTTCTCTAGCCGTGTGCCTTCTGCTCTGCATGGTTGCAGGCTGTGAGGCCTGTTGCAGTCATTTATCCCCCGCTTTATGCCAGCCGGGGTAGTGTGAGGGTTGAGAAGACCATATGCTGCGGGGATAAGGAACTCCAAGATGTGATTTGCCAGTGGGAGAAAGGTGAACAGGGGAGAGGTTCCTGACATGACAAAGAAAATCCACCTCTTTACTCTATCTCCAAGACTCCTCGAGTACATTTAAAGGATTATGAGACAGGAGAAGGGGCCCACTCTGCACTGTACAACACTTTAAAGTGCCTTCTTGACTTTAACACATGCTTTTACCAACCAGAGTCATTGTTTGGGCCTCTATGGTAGGTAAGGCAGGTACATCAGGGCGTGTATTTGCACTCATATGTCATGATCCATTAGTCATTCACTGACGTAAGTTGTATTTCCAAAAAGGCAGGGCAAGCACCTAGGTGGACCTACCTACTCCAAAAATGTTGCTTAACTTGAACAAAACTGACAGAGTAGGTGTGAGATGGAGATCCATTTCCTGAACTTGTAGCGTTCATTATGTGCTGTATTTTCACTGAATATATGTTTACGAGCGTTTGCTTTCAGTGCCTCTTCTCTCCTGTTTTAGGAACATTTGAACTCTATGTTTTTCAAGAAGCAATTTCAAGAAGTATTAGTGGACTTTTTAACGTGTAGTCCACATAATGGACTTCTTGAGATTTGTGGCAGGACTTGTGGCCCCATCTGCTGGACAAAATATATTTTGTCCCTACAGACATTCTAAACTTCTATTATGCAAATTAATTTTGTGGCAGAATCATCTGCAATTTCATACTTTTATCAATTAACATGAATATTCTAAACATTTACTCATCAACATGAGTAAATGTCTTCAACAACTAGTCCCTTTTGGTGAGGACACTAAATAATTTAAATAGTCAAATAAAGACAGATTTGTCATCCCATTAATTCCACCATCTCACTGTAATACCAGATGTAACCATTAATCAAGCAGTTCAACCTGCACATTTAGTTTTTGCTTGAACTGCTGCTGTTCTATTCTATTTGTCTGCCAGCCAAGTTCCTCACCTTCCTCTCCAATATGAGCTTTCATCTCCAGCAAGAACATTTTCTTTTATTTAAATGTGACACAAGTGACATAAAAACATGACGTGAAGGAATATGAAAAGAAAAACATGAGACCAAAGGAAATAAAATAAAAAATAAGAGGGAGAAAAAACACAACAGAAAACATTTTGATAAAGAGAAAACAGCTGCTGTGATAATCATAGTGTGTAGTTCTGAAAACGTTAAACTATCATTCCTTTAATTACACAATGTGGCCAAAAGTATGTGGACAACCTTGTCTACCCCGCCACAAAAAGATGACAGAGACGTCGTCTCTGAATGAAACTTCAGCTTCACTGAATTCAAACCAGAGGAAAACTTTATTGAGACAAAAAACATAAAAAATACTGATTATAAAAAGACAGAAAGATCCTCCACCTCAACACACACGCACACACACACACGCGCGCACACACGCGCGCGCGCACACACACACGCACTGTAGTGAATCAGTTCATCTGTCTGTCCATTGACTCCCCTCTATCCCATGATGCATTGTGTCATGTCACCAGCCAAACATGTACTCCATCGCCTTGGAAACGAGACTGTCGTCCTTCCTGGGCGTCTGTCTGTCGGTTACCACCTAAAGTCAGATACACATGTTTAGTTCTCGGGTCAACCATCAAACAGTTCAGATTTTCAGAATGGACCCGGAGTGAATCCTGGGGTCATAGGTCACCTGGTAGTCGCTGCCAGAGCTTCTGTAAGCGGCGCTGAGCGGCCTGATGGCAGAGCGAGGGGTGGAGGGGAGGACGGAGGAGGAGAAGGATGTGGAGAGCGGAGAGGAGACGGCTGCGCAGCTGTCCATCACGCTCTGCAGCAGAGAGAGAAACAACGTCACTGCTGTTCAGCTCCGCCTCCGAACACCTGGAGTGGAGGACCAATCGGACGGGCACTGACCTTGTCTATGCAGGGTTTCACTCCCACCATGATGGCGTCACCAAACACTTTTCCATCTTTGGACAGAGCTTTCCTGGCCTGAAGTCTGGACTGATACTGGAGGTGCATCCAGTTGCCGGGAGACGCCATCTATCAGTAGATCATCAATATTCACATCAGCACGCCTCTAAAACCTGAGCTGATTGTGTAGCTGTAGGTTTCAAAGCTTCTGGCTTGATCAGGATGCAGGAGAGTACTGATCCGATATCAATGCTCTCTTTATCACAAAGTCTCCATGTGTGAAATCTATATAACACTTACTGGGATCATTCTTATACAAAATAATGTAAAGCTGTAAATGTAACTTTAAAACATAACTGTAATTGGAGCTTTTTCTGCTTGCGTATATTCTAACTGCATTGATCATTGTTGTGATGCGTAACATTAATGGAGACTGTCCTCTGCTCAGCTTCATCATGTACTCCTGCAGCCTTCATTTAACCGTTTCACCTGCGCGTGGATCTGCCTTCCGACAGGCTAAACTTCAGAGAGCTCCTCCTGAAGCTCCTCAAGCTAAAAGCTTGTTGATAATAAAAATTTAATGGCAGTCCTCGTTTCTTAGATAACAATCAACAGGACAGGACCGTGTGTGTGTACTTGTACATCTGTCTTTGTGAGAACCAATTTGAGTTTTAGACCGAGGGAGTGAGGCTGGTCCTCGCTTTCAGACAGACTTCAAAGGGCTGTTTGAGGGTTCAGACTTGGCTTTAAGGTTCAGGTTAGAATTAAGTTTAGGTTCAGGTCAGGGTAAGGGTTGGGGTCAGGCATTTAGTTTTGATGGTTAAGGTTAGGGTAAGGGGCTAGGGAATGCATTATGTCAATGAATGTCCTCACAAGTATAGCTGTACAAATGTGTGTGTGTGTGTGTGTGTGTGTCTCACCGTGTGTTTGAGGATGTTTCCGTACTGAGCGAACTGCAGCAGGATGTAGGAGGCCGAGGCCGGAGGAAAACTAACACAAACACACACACACACACACACACACAGTTCATGCATATAGATTATGTTTTACAGGATATTAAGCAGTTCAACAGTGTTATTACTATATTTAAAAGAATAAATACCCAAACACAGTCACCCAGGTCTGGTCCAGCTGGTCGTCAGATGACAGAGACTCTCCCTGACTGTAGAAGGGATCCACCTGAGCTGGAGACAGGCACAGCTGCTGCACACCTGGAGACAGAGACAGGTAGAGAGACAGAGACAGACAGGTGAGTACAGGCAAGGGGACAGCTGTGGTAGCAACTTAACACACCCCTAACCTGAACTTCTAAGAACCTGCGGGGCTTTGGGTCTAGGTAGAGCTGGGCAGTGGGAACAAAATCAAATATCACTATATTTTCTTGCCAAATACCTCAATATCAATATTGCAACAATATTGTCGCGAGGACTATTGGTATTTTCACAGAACATAAAAGATAAAATTTTCTGAATTAAAACACCGCCTGTAGATCCAAACACGCTTCCTTTCAGTGCTCACATAAAGCAAGTCCTCCTTTATTAATTGCCTGAAAGTACCCGGATCTTGCTGAAACTAAGCTCGATAATGTCTGAAGAGGAGAGCTGCCACTCTGTTTGTCTTGTTGAACTACAAATAAATCAGTAGTTCAGCAAACACCGCAAAACGGCGTTTGCTTACATTCATGTGAAAAAAGCCTCTAGTGGCTTTAGGGATGACGAGCGGTGCATGTTTGGAGCAAAGGAGGAAGCTGAGTGATGTTATAGGAAAGGAACAAACACAAACATTGGACAAACACTATTGTCTTAAATATCACTGGATGCTGCAGCATTAAGATTTATCTTCACTGGAACTAAAGGGCAGAACCGCAACCAGGAAAAAAAGCCCCAGAATAAAAGTCTGGGGGACAAGGGGGTCCACTGAGGGGGTAGCAGCAGCGATAGTACTGGTTTTTACCTGTTCCTGGAGTTAATGCCCCACGAGCTGACAGAGGAGACTGCATAACTGGAAAAGACTGAAGAGAGACAGAGAGAAAGATTTCAAAAATGTTAAGACTTTAAATGCTGTTTTTCCCCAAAGACCTACCAAACCTGTGCAACTTTATTCTTCTGAGGATTTGACTTGAGCAGATTCTTTTCACTGAGGTGGAAGTTTGTAGGACTTGAGTTAATGTTTTTTAGTTTATATATATATATATATATAACCTTTGTGATCGATAAATGATTGTCGAAGTATTAACGGATGTTGTATTACTGTAGGTGTTAGGTAGATCACATGTGATCGCATACAGTACTTTTTCTTTTTTAAGAAAAACTTACATTACGTTTGACTATGACGTGGTGAGTTTACTAGTTACAACTTCGCTGTTTGTGTCGACTTACTGTCTGCTGGTGCAACAGCGCCTGCGTACTAACCTGCCTGTGTGCGTTGAGGGGCGTCGTCACGGTAACCAGGTCGTCGTGGATACTCCGAACAGGTGGAGCTCCGCTCTTATCCTTTGGGGTGGGGACAACGGGCTGCGGGGCAGAGCCTCCTCCGCCTCCTAATACTGAAGTGCAGGAGAGGACACACATACAGATAAATCTCCAGCATTAACAGTGACCAGTTGGTCGGCAGACGGGCATCTACCTGCTGACCCCGGGGCGTACCTGTGCTCTCCACGAGGGGCGAGGCCAGGCTGAAGGGGCGCGGCTGCGGGGTGGATGGAGCTGGCAGGTCGCCCATCAGGAAGCCGGGCAGAAACTGAGCCCCAGAGGCCGGCTTCGGAGAGGTGGGAGAGCCCAGGGTCATGGGTTCAGTTCCCACTGAGAGACAGGGACAAGCAGAAGGGTTTAAACTGGTTAGAGACGAGTGGTCGCCATCAGCTGAACGCTCTGAGGTTTATTTCACTCAATAAAATATGCATGTGAATTACCTAATCCAAGACAAGGAGGCATACTGAGCCACAACAGTATTAACACAATTTAAATTTGGGTTCACATTGTTGATTGAGCAAAGACAGATTAAGACGGATTAACACTCAGAACTTGGAAAAAGAGTTAAACATCTTTTTTTGTTGTGCAGATTTTTCCATGTAGATGGACATTAGAGTTCATGTGTTGTTCAACGACCTTCTGGGTTTTATTTTGCAGAGTAAAACCGATGCTTGGTTCTGTAACTGTAGTGATCTTAGATGAGAAACACAAACCGGGTCCGTGTTAGTAAAAGTTCATATAACTGAGTCTGTTTGAATCAGGATCAGTCCGGTAGATGTGATCACAGTAACAGTCACAGATCTGCTCTCACACGATAAACACTTTAACCCGGGTTTAACCCGCCGACTGGCCTCTAATAACATGTTTTACCTGCTGAAAAGCAGAATCAGGGAAATATACATCACGGCTCGCGGCTGACAGGTTGTCGGAGCAGACAGGTGATACAGAAACACATGAACAACAACAGGACATTATATAACAGGCGGAACACACATAAAGACTTTATAAAACTTACCTTGGAACTCCATCTCTGCTTCGTGACTTTCTGGCCGCGATTTTCAAAAGCAGGAAGTGACGCCAGGCAAAGGGCCGGCGAGGGAGCTACCGCGGCTAGCGAAGCTAACGGATTCTCACTGTATTTCACTGATGTTTGAACGTCTACTGGAGCGGAGCTAAATGCTAACTGATAGCGTCCAGGTAGTTGAGGTGAAGTGGTTTCAAATCAGGTATCTCAGTCCGCCGCAGCTTGTTTCCGGAGATCTGAGACGCCGGTGGTGCGAGCCACCTGGAAGCTAAAAGCGCTGCGCCTCACAGGGTCACTTCCGGCGCGTCTAGATGACGTCAGTATAAAGATGAGTTCACGGGAGTTGTGTTTTCTATGTTGAGGCTGCAGTATGACAGTGATGAAGTGAGATTTAAGGTGATAAGGAAGGCTTCACATATTTGTCTGTTTTAAAACAAAACCCACACGTCCAAAATGTACATTGAAGCAGTTTTTGTTACAGTAATAATTCCTATTATCCAAAAAGGCCATTAAGATGTGAGAGAAGTGGGCAAAATGCATAGTCCTAATTTCATGCAATTTCTAAATCCAGTTTGGACAGAAAAAAAAACAAAAAAACAGTGACCAAAAACTGTTTCAATGTACAAACATGTGATTATTTTTTTTTTAGATCGACGTAAAAAAAAATGTTTTACTTATTTTCTGTTCACAATGTTGGGGACAGTTAAAGTAGAAATTCACTGTTTGCTGAAAGGACCAACAAAAGTTTAATATTAAACAAGACATTATGATAAAACAATTGTCATATGAAGAAGCATATACAATTTAACAAATATATTGTGAAATAAACCAATAACATATTAACATTCAACACATTTGTTTGAAAGTTGATTTGATGCCAAGACTTTTAAAATGCTCAGCAACTAATCATTATGCATGAAATGCAAACGTGGTTCCCTGAACGCACCAAACTTTTGCATCATCGGAATGCGGCCGAGTTTCGTCAAGTTACCGCAGCCAATGAAAAACGTCCCGGAAGATGTTACTATTCTGTTGTCAAAATAAAAGCATCAAGTTCGTCTGATACTCCGCTGGCGTTGTCTAGTATCTACACGACCTTGATTGTGAAATCCCCGTAACGGAAGTGGATGGTGCCGTGGTGCGGCGCTTGATGCCGGTCTGAGCCGGACTCTGATGCGGATCTTCGGCTCCACACTTTCAGAAGTTGAGACGCGTCTTAAGGTAACGAAGCTGCAGTTTTCACCGGGATGAAACTCCCCGTGGACGTTGAATAAATGTCCGTTTTAGCTCCGCGAAGCGCCGCAGGAAGTCGCGTCACGCTGCGGTGGAGCTAACCGGCTAGTTAGCAGCTTAGCTCAGTTTAGCTTATTTCATCTTTTCTGCGGAATCAAGAAAGAACAAATCTGGAAAATAAGGTTTGACCCTGCGGACACCCGGCAGCGTGAACACCCACCGGCTGTTTCTTACATTCGTTAATAACCGGGCTCTTTCCTGCTCTCATGCATGTGTTACCTGCTGTGTTATGTGTGTTTTACTGCTGCTTTTCTTCTGTAAATCCATCCCAGACGCACATCTGTCTTCTGAGGCCTGTTTCTGTCAAACATCTGTGTGAGTTTCTCCCTGTTTGTTCACGAGATCCACAGATGAACAGACACGTTGAGCTTCGGCAACGTTTCACCTGTTTTTACTGCTGAGTAGAAAATCCGTCTTTTATTTTGAAAGTGTTTACAGAGACGTTTCTTCTCGGTCGATGTTTTGTTTGGTGAAGAGTTACACCAAGACGCTAAACAAGGCGTCGATCCTCCCAGGACCCAGAATCAGGACAGAAAACTGCAGTTGTTTCATTTATTACACAAGGTGTCTTCAAGGATCGGCTCAGATCCTTCAGGTGCATCTTAATGAAACATTCACAGGCTGCATGTTGGTTTAAAGACTTATTACAAGGCTGTAATGTTAATATTTCTTAAATTGGAGTCACACTTGGAGCTGGTCTCTTAGACACAATAACTCCTTCAATGTACATGTGAGCATGTGAGTGTTGTATTGTAATGAACTGGATCTTATAAATAACATAACAGGAAGTTTTATATTTACAAGCCAAAGTAACACAAACAAATCTATTTTTCACACAGTGTTACTTGTACCTACCACTTTTCACACAGTGTTCAAAGCTGATTGGTTCCTCCTAATACATTAAGATGCAGGAAACATGAATTGGGAGCAAACTGCCCTTGCTGTCAGTGGGATATAAAGATGGGGGGGGGGGTTGTTAGCAGCAGACACTCCTCAGCCGCTCCCTTGCTCTGAGCCAATCCCCCCCAGCCACATGTGCAGCTGATACAGTTACAACACTGGTTGTAAAATGTGACGCTGTCCAATGATCCTATTTGTTATCTTTGCTTTGAAAGAAAGATGTTTGCACGGCTGCAGGATGTGATTCCGTGTCTTCATCACACAGCAGCTGTGGAAATGATGCTTGTGCCTGTGTGTTCCAGCTGCCGGGCCTCTGGGAGTCGCTGGTCACTGCGGTTGTACTGGGAGGACTGGTGATGGGGCACAGGGTCGTCCTCGGGGTCGAGCGGCCTCGTCCCGTCCAGTTTATGCTGCCGCCGCTGCTCCTCGTCATCCTGCTGGCGGCGGTTTGGGCGGAGGGCCAAGACTACTACAATCTGCTGGGAGTCAACAGGGAGGCCACGACCAGGGAGATACGGCAGGCCTTCAAGAAGCTGGCGCTCACCATGCACCCCGACAAAAACCCTGTGAGTCACTCTGAGAAACAACGAAACACAAACTCTGACACAACCGTTGATTTACCCTGAAACACAGACGTTTGAACCCTGCTTAAAACCACCCCGATTAAACCTGGAACTACCCAAAAACCCTGACACAACTCCTGGCCAGCGTAGGCCAGACCCTAATGATAAACGTTTTGTGTTTTAGGGCGACCCCTCCGCCCACGAGAAGTTCCTGCAGGTGAATCGAGCCTACGAGGTTCTGAAGGACGAGGACCTCAGGAAGAAATACGATAAATATGGAGAAAAGGGATTGGACGAGCAGCAGCAGGGGGGGCGCTACGAGAGCTGGAACTACTACCGATATGACTTCGGTGAGTCTGTAGTCACCTTGCCCACCTGTCACAAGCAACCACAGTGATTTTCTTTTCTTTTTCCAGGTCATGAACTAATTTTCTTTGAAAGCCACAAATAAACTTAATATTTAAATCTGCTTTTCTGTCCAGGTATCTACGACGATGATTTGGAGGTCATCACGTTGGACAGTGGAGACTTCGGTAAGAGCGACTGCTGTCCACCTCGGTTTATCTGCAGCCAGCGCAAAATGTAGTTGTACTTAGTAGCTCAGGCTCTCTATGGAAACGTGTGTTTGTCCCCACTGAGGTTTTCATGGCTGTACGATGACAGCGACGGCACCGAAACACGAGCGTTGAGGTGAAGCAGTTGAACCTGACAGGTCATCAGGGACTGACTGTAATGTTTGTATGAGTGTTTCAGAGGCAGCAGTGAACTCTGGAGAAATCTGGTTCATCAACTTCTATTTCCCACGATGCTCGCACTGTCACCAGCTGGCTCCAACGGTAATATAACACTAAAATACTTAATGAACACATTCAACTCTGAACAAACACCTTGTATGTGCACGTCTGCATAATTCTTTCTTTTTCCTTTTTGAAGTATCATTTTTACTTTGCTCATTAAAGTGATGGATTTTTAGGAAGTTTTGACATTGTCTGCAGTTGATGATCAGTGCAACAGACTAGTTAAACAAGTAATCCAACGTCCGTCTTTCTCTTAGTGGAGGGAGTTTGCCAAGGAGATGGATGGAGTCATGAGGATCGGAGCGGTGAACTGTGGAGACAACAACCATCTCTGCAGGAGCAAAGGCATCAACAGCTACCCCAGTCTGTACATATACAGAGCAGGACAGGTCGGTTTACGGTCTGATGACCGTTTCCTTATTGATCAGCTGCAGTAAAGAAAGCTGCACTGGATTAAATGAAATGTGGCTTGTTCTTCTTCTTCCATTTGAAAGGATCCATATCTTCTCTCCATGTTTTAGTTTTAACTGACGATGATGCTTTTCTTTACACTTCATCCAGCCGTTAACTTCGCATCGGAGCAGTCGTGTTTATTCAGCATTAACATTTTGTTTGTCTTTCTGTAGAGACCAGAGAAGTTTAATGGGGAGCGTTCCAAAGACAGCCTGGTGAGCTTCTCCATGCAGTTCATCACCACCACCATCACCCGGCTCTGGCAGGGTAAACCGCTGCACTCCTTCATCATTTATAGTCAACCTCTCGCCTTGTCCCGGACTTCTGACTGGAAACTGCAGTCCGGTCTGATTATCCGACGACTTCATATCTACAGCTACACGTGCTCTGACCCGTGGGCCTGGTTGTGTGTTTTCTAGGTAACGTGTTCAGGGAAATAGAGGACGCGTTCTCGTCAGGGCTCGGCTGGCTGATCACCTTCTGCTCCGACACCGGAGGTAACACACACACACACACACACACACACTGGAGTTTTTCCACATGCCTGAAAGTGTTGCTGCATGTCTGATGTGGGTTGAAACGTTCGGTTTAAAGGTTAGATGGAATCTGATTGTGAAACAGTAATAAAACAAACTTCCACCGGGTCCAAACAGAGAGAAAACAAAGAACATATTAGTCCAGAGAGTTTCTGTCTGCCTGGAAGTGTTGCTGCATGTCTGTCAGTTAAAACATCCTGCGTCTCTCAGGCATGTGAACGATGTGGCACAAATATGTTAAAGATGTTATGTGGACACGATGTTACCGAGTATATATCTCGTCTGTCATGTAGTAATCATGTTCTCTCTCTCTGTCAGATTGTCTGGAGCCAAGAACGAGACAGAAATTGGCCGGGATGCTGGTGAGAACACAGTAGTAATATTAACGCAGGGTTTCCCACAGCTGTGTACAGCCTTTGCTAATGTTGGAGGAAACTAATATGCTTTAAAGAAATAAAACATTAATTAATGTCAATTTAACAAAGCAAAGTCAACATATCTGGCGAAGTCCTGTTGATCGATCAGGGTTGAATATTTTAGGTTCCCTTCACTTAGTTTAGGTTGGATATAGAACAGCTTTTAACATCAGTTTCTCTGTTTTCATGTAATAAAATGATTAAACCTGCCAATTCACATGTCACACAGCAAGAATATACAGTAGACTGCCAGTTGACTTATTTACATCTAGTTATACTGTCCTCCAGTGGACCGTACATTATTATATTATTAAACAGTAAGTAAGTGTGTGTGTGTGTGTGTGTAGGACGGTCTGGTGAAGGTGGGGTGGATGGACTGCACCACACAGGAACAGCTCTGTGACAGTTTCCAGGTAAGGCTGCTGACACTACTACTGTAAGATACCTCCATGTTACTCTTAAGGGATAAAAAAACTCCTCCGTTTGGATTTATTTTCAGGTAAATATGAATTTGCAGTACCAGTAGTTGTTGTAGTTTTAGTAGTGGGGGTTTGTTATTTGTTGCAGGACTAGTCTCTAATCCCTCTGCTGTATTTCAGGTGACCAGTGGAGCGACAGCTTTGTTCCCACCTGGAAGTTCTCTGGATCAACAAGACAGCGTGCTGGTAAGACACAGAACACACGGCCGGCTGAATGTGGACAGTGTCGTACTGTCTGTAGTGATACGTGTCCTACTGCAGCACTGACCCAATGTGCTTGTGTTCCAGTGGCTGAATACTCTGGACAGTAAAGAGATTTACAGTCAGGTCATCAACCACCTGCCGGACCTGGAACTGCTGACCAGTGGCAGCTTCAAGGTACACACACCCTGCACTCTACAACACATGCTAAAAGGCTCATCCTGAAAGCATAAAGCATCAAGAAAACATAAATCAACAAAAATCTTATAATCGGATAAACATGCTCTTAATGAACGAACAAATGAATGAATGACTGACTGGTCTGTAACTGCTTGTCCACAGACGAAGCTGGCCCACCATCGCTGGTTGGTGAGTTTTACGTTTGGGGAGAGAAGCCCCGCCTCCAACGAGTACAAGAAGCTACAAGCATTCCTCCGAAACGACCACATACAGGTACCCGTCTGTCTGCATGTCCGTCTGTCTGTTTATCTCCCTGACTGCCTGTCTTCCTGTCTGACTGCCTGTCTGACTGCCTGCCTGTCTGTGTCTCCAGGTCGGCAGAGTCGACTGTATCTCAGACTCCGAGTTGTGTCTCTCTCTCTACATCCATAAACCGTGCGTCGCCGTCTTTAAAGGACTTGGAATCCACGACTTTGAGATCCACCACGGTCAGTAAGACAGACTGAACTTCACGTCCTTTTATCTGCCTGTCTCCTGTTGTTCAGACGTGCTGGCAGCGATGTGTCGGTCTGACCGTCCACCACTTTGGTCCAGACTGAAATATTCATGGTTCCCAGAGGATGAAGCCTGTGAACCACTATGAACTTTTCACCTTTACCTCCCGCATTTTATCACAAATATCTGTATTTTCTACACAGGCTTGTTACTTTAGTTTCAAATGCATTTGAGGAGAATTATCCTGCCTGTCTGTCTGTCTGTGTAACCTGTCTGTCTCCGTGTCTGTCTGTCTGTCTGTAGGTAAAGACGTGCTGTACAACATCGTGGGGTTTGCGAGGGACAGCGTTCGTGCTCATGTGACGACTCTGAGACCCGACAACTTCCCTTCGGACAGAAAGGAGCCCTGGCTGGTCGACTTCTTTGCTCCGGTTTGTAACTAACAGAAGAGCGACACACACACACACACACACACACACACACACACACACACACACACACACACACACACACTTTATTATTGATCTGTTCCATCTGCTCTGGTTGTGACTTTATAACTATTACAAGTTTCATGCTTCACGCGATGCCCCTGCCTGTCTGACTCCCTGTTTACCTTCAGGGCTGGCGACGGTGTCACGCCTTCAACACAAACACTGAGCGATAGTGAGGCAGGCAGGAACCACTTTGTTTCACGCCAGTTTAGTGCCAACGGGAGAAAAACAACTGTACAATCTGTATGTGCTTAACGATAAACTACGCAAGAGAGAGTCTGAAACCTGGAATTAGTTATTAATCAAGTTTCCGTCCAAACTTAGTGCAAATTCTAACTGAATTTGCCGAAAATTGGCTAAAGAAAATGCAAATTAAGGCGCATAAACAGCAGCTGGAGCTGTGCCATTAAACCACCACAGAAGAAAAGACACAATGAGGCGTCATTATAAGAACTCCGATCGAAGCTGAAACGATGGAAAACAAAGTGGAAAACATGACGAGAATCAGACGTTTCTGTTAGTTTCACGTGTTAATGTGAGGAAGGTTACAGCCTCCTCATCGCTCCACACAGATCGGATGTTTTCAGCTCTTCACTCTTCACGTCATCATTTATTCAAGAATCAAAATTCAAGATATGGAGAATTTGAGACGCAGCTTCCCCATTTAATATCATAAAACTTTAAGGAGTGACCAGGACTGCTCTGTTGTGCTGCACTGAACGAGAAAAAATAACCTGATCAGAGCAGAGAATGTAAATTTCCCCCCCACGAGAGACAAGAGAGAGCAGCTTTGTATTTGTAACGAGGGAGTTATTGTCCTCAGGCTGTAACAAAGACTACGACTCAGATACTAATTTAATAAATGTTTGACTCGTGTGTGCAGTGGTGTCCTCCATGTCGAGCCTTACTGCCCGAACTGAGGAAAGCTTCGATCCAGTTGGCTGGACAGATGAAGTTTGGTACCCTGGACTGTACCATCCACCACAACCTCTGCTCTATGGTGAGCACACACACACACACACACGGACTGTACCATTAGTTATGTGCACACCACAGACAGGTTGACCATGTTTTGTCTCTCTGTTTCTCAGTATAACATTCAGGCTTATCCCACCACAGTGATCTTTAACGGTTCCTCTGTTCATGAATATGAAGGACAACATTCAGCTGACGGCATCCTGGATTTCATACAGGTACGACTATACAGCAATTACATACTAATACAGCATGAGACACACTTTTTCTCGGCGGGGGGGGGTTCTCAGTGTAAAAGTCTGATTTGTTAAATCCAGAAAACTGGTTTCAACTAAATCTTTCTGCCTCTGCAGGATCTGGTCCATCCATCTGTGGTGGTCCTGGATCCTAACAGCTTCGCAGAGAGAGTTAAAGGTAAAACTAAAAAGACTTCCCACTGCTCGCTCACAAAAACTTTGTTCAGAAATGGCCTGGAGGAAAGGTGGATGAACTAAGACTGGTGTGACTCAACAGACCAGGTTTAGTTCTGGTCCTAACAACCACTGCTGTCACTAACTAGTTACTCGAGTCTCTCGTCCTCTGTTTTCTCCTGGCTGCAGGTCGAGCTGACGGGCAGGTCTGGGCGGTGGACTTCTACGCTCCGTGGTGTGGCCCCTGTCAGGCTCTGATGCCGGAGTGGAGACGCATGGCCAGGGTACAACACACACACACACACACACACAGTCTCTCTTAAAAGTATTGGAAGATCGTCCAAAACTCACTATTCCAGTATTTTTACTGCAGCATTTTTACAGATTACACAGCGGCACACTGAGACAACACTAAGGTCTCCAGAAGGACGACATACCTGAACTTTACAGCCCAACTGATACTGGATACATTTTCAAAACAATATATTGACTGACATTATTATATATTTTTTTATGAACACATGTTTTAATATTACTTTCCAGAGCATTCTACGCCTTTTTAATAAAGATTTCGACAGAGATGTGACAGGAAATAAGGGGAGAGAGACGGGGAATGACTGAAGGAATGTTGCCCTTCATGGTCGGCGCCTTTAACCTCTACGCCCCCGGGACGGTGATCAACAGTACACCGTGTAACTTGTTTAACTTGTGTCTCTTTCTGTCTGTCTGTCTGTCGCGCTCCAGCTGCTGTCAGGTCAGATCCTGTCGGGTTCAGTCGACTGTCAGCGCTTTCAGTCGTTCTGTCAGAGTCAGAACGTGAGGGCGTACCCCGAAATCCGCCTGTACGTCGGCAACTCCCGGCAGCCGGACCGCTACATGTATGTACCACACGTTCCAGTACTCTCTCTGTATGCACATTCTGTACACACTGCGGCATGCTGGGAAACTCATTCACCCTGAGTCAGATGAGGAGATGAATGTCATCTTTGTACATCTGGTTCAGAAATAGTTCCCACGTACGGCTGGACGCTGGTCCAGGGCTCTGTGTTCGCTTCTTGTTGAAGAGTTTTCCCGTCTCAGTCAGATTATTGATCCTGTCTGTCTGTCTGTCTGTCTCATCTCTTCAGGAGTTATAACGGTTGGCACAGAGATGCCCATTCGCTGAGAGCATGGGCGCTGGGGTGAGAAAACAAACTGCCTCTATTTCTTCCTTTCTCTGTCTCTCTGGTGTCCAGTGATTGGTTAATGTTGAGTGTTATAGATGTGTAGTTGCGTTAATGTCCTGTGTGTGCAGCTCTTTACCCAGAGCGTCGGTGGACCTGACTCCAGAGTCCTTCAGATCTCTGGTTCTGTCAGGTCGGGATCACTGGGTTCTGGACTTTTACGCTCCTTGGTGTGGACCCTGTCAGCACTTCGCCCCAGAGTTTGAAGTCCTGGCTCGGGTAAGAATCTTTTTTTTTTTAATCCAATAACTTTTGTTTGGTGGTTTGTGTCAGGAGAGGCAACACACGAACCAAACCAGACTCTTCCAGCGGCTTCAGGCTGTGGCGTGAAACACAAATGGACATGTTTTTTCTTTTTGTTTTTATTAAAGAGAGGTTTCCTCTGTGGTCCAGGCTCTTAGAGGGATGTTCTTTGTGTGATTGACAGATTCTTAAAGGGGAGGTTCGAGCGGGGAAGGTGGACTGTCAGGCCCATTATCAGACCTGTCAATCCGCTGGAATCACAGCCTACCCAACTGTCAGACTCTACCCGTATCTGGGAACAAGGAGGGTGAGGACACACACACACACACACACACACACACACACACACACAGCACTGTCTTAGAAATATATAAATAAAAGGGCTTCACTCAAAATGTCACCCTTCAGTTATCTCACCAGTACGTGAGACAACAGAATGAATCTCTTACAAACCCAAAGGACCTTATTCCTTACTACATTTTAAAGCCCAAACTTAAATTCCTTCTTCGTCAACAGTCAGAACAAGTGTCTTACACTGTGGTGTTCCTGCACTCAGTTTGACTTTGTTAGAGCAGCTTTAGTCCGAGTTTTCTTATCACGTACTGGAACAAAACGCTCATGTCTTGGTCACCAAGTTCTGGAGCTGAAGGTATGTTGACATCCAGTGAGGTTAGTCCTCTCGGTCATGCTTGAAGTTAAAAGCTATGGAAATACAGTATTTATAAATTGCCGTCATAGAAATTTAAATTTAAAATAGAAACAAATGTAAAAATCACACTGTTTGCAGATGGAGGCACAGTTGTGGTCTAAAAAGGTGTGTGTGTGTGTGTGTGTGTGTGTGTGTGTGTGTGTGTGTGTGTGTGTGTGTGTGTGTGTGTGTGTGTGTGTGTGTGTGTGTGTGTCAGCATGAACACAGCGGAGAACACATCAACAGCCGGGACGCTGGCACGATTGCCGACACCATCAGGCAGCGACTACAAGAGCTGTCGCCACGATTACACAACAAACAGAAGGTAAGTCGCCGTTGGCCTGAAACTCGCGGCACGGTGGACCAGAGGCTCACGTGGTGATGTCGGGTTTTTCTCTCTGCAGGACGAGCTCTGATCATCCTGGGGTGGTGCCACGAGGAAGACCAGCAATCTGATTGGTCAGGGCAGGACAGAAGAGGATTTGATTGGTCCAGCACGATGATCAATCTGTCAGCACTGCTTGATGAGACCATAGCTGTAACAAAGAGACAGACAGACGGACTCTGACTGTTACCTGCTGTGTTGAATGTACTGACATTTTCTGCCTTGTTTTTATTTGTTTTTGATTTGTCACCATTGTTTGTATTTACTCTATGAAGTAAAACTGTGGGACACTGGACATGTTACTGACACACACACACACACACACACACACACACACACACACACACACACACGTTTACATAGTGTTGTATTTTATTGTTCATGTACAACCTGTTGGACCTTCAGAATAAAACAGTGTTTCAACAGTTTAACAACCGTTACTGTTTTTATTGCACTTCTGTACCTTCTGTTTCTAGTTCTAACATCACAGAGCTGAAACAAGCAGTCAGTGAATCCATGATCAAACAGTGGAATCATCACGTCTCTAAAACAGTTACAACAAAAACTGAACATTATAACCATCACAGAGGTAGGACAGAGGTGGAGAGGACTGTATTAGTTTTAGCTCGGTGCACCTGACAAAGTCTTTTTATATGTCTAAAACAGAAAGGGCTGCAGAACACCAGAATGGATTGATCAGTAAACTGGGTTTAGATTAGCTCAGGATGCTTTGTTATCAGATTGATTGACAACCTGTCCTGGTGCATGCTGGGAGATGGATTGATGGGGTTAGAGTAGGGCTGTCAAAAGTTAATTTAACTGATTATTCCTAGATGATCAATGTGTTACTTGGAGTCTATATTGTGATAGAAAAATAAGCTGTCACAGGTAATATAAACCCTCAGGGTTGAGAAAATAGAAATATGGATTTGATTCACTGCTTTTGGTTGATTTTGTCTGTTGTAATTTCACATTCATACAAAAGTGATGATGGGATTAATCAAAGTAAATTACAAAGGCATTAGTGCTAAACTGAGACAGCCAGCCATAGTGTCTAATGGTTTGTAATGCTTGTGTGTTTCCAGTTGAACCAGCAGGAGACGCTGTCGCTCCTCCGTTCAGTCGCTCCTCTGGGAAAGACTTCAGCAGGAAACAAGAAGAACCTCACAGTCTCAGACTGGTACAGAAGTGAGTTTCACCACAGCACTGAGAACACCTACATGTGTATCACACTGATGATATGGTAAAAGAAAAACCTCCACGGAGGTGGTTGCTCAGCTAATGAGCGTGGACAGTTCATGTAGTTTGTTGTTGGCTTGAAAAGGTTTGAATGTGTTCGAAAGAGTTCAAACCAGCGACAGGCTGAACTTAAAGCTCCTGCACACTAGTTCCCAACTGAACATTATGTGAAAAATGTGTGTGCATGAATTTTGCACAGGAACAGTGAAGTCCAAGACCAAACTGTTTGCTTATTTATTCTATTTTCTTTTCATGTTCAGCAACGATCCGTGCACCATGTGAGTTTGACCGAGCGGCAGGATCATCGTGCTTCTTTTTGTTTACAGGGACAGGAAATCTTTGTTGTATCCAAGGGACTCTCTGCTGTTCCTGTTCTCATCTCCGACTCCGGTAATTCCCTCAATGAGATGTGGACCGGATGGGGTTCGTATGAGAAAAGGCTTTAGACTTGCTAAAGAAATCATTATCTCTGATGTCCATCCAGAAATCACAGAAATAAAGGATGCTTCAGATCTGAGAATCATCGTGTTTTCTTCAGCATCAAAGAAATCCAGTGATAGTTATCTGTACATCCATGGGTACGCTGCAAACATGAGCTGCTATTTTCAAATCACATGAACTTTTTGACCCGATGATGGCGCTCGATGAAAAGTCAAATCATCACCAAAGTTATTAGAATTCATCCTGGAGGGATCGTGAATGTCTGAACCAAACTTTATGACAATCAATCCAACAGATGTTGAAACATTTCATGCAAAACCACAAATGTGAACTTCATGGTGGCGTTGGAGGAGAAGTCAGTAGGATTCATCCTCTCTGGACCATGAATGTTTGATCCAAATTTCATGGCAATCCATACAACAGTTAAGATATTTCAGTCCGGCCCAAAGCGGTGGACCGACTGACATTTCTATCCCTTGAATAAGCTACAGTCATTGAGTCTTTGCATGATGCTGACAAAGTGATTTGTGCTTCACCTTTGTTCTATCATTGTTTGGTGAGGAGTAAACCGTGTATACTTTTATTGTACTGTGGGACAGTTTCAGCCCCATCGAGCCGAGGCTTCAGGAGTTTCTCTTGTGTTTTGAGTGTAAAATCCAGCCAGACACATTTAGTGGAGTAAGAGGTAGAAAGTCTCACAAAGTGGAAATACTCAAGTAAAAGACCACAATTTATTTAAAAATGTACTGTAATTAACTAAATGACCTTAGGTACTTTCCACTTCTGAATATTGCTAGACCAGGACATTTCTGTATCTCTCTCCCTCCTTCTCACCCTCTCTCTGTTTTGTGGGCAGTCGGAGGTCAGCATTGACGCAGCACTGCTCCATAAACCACTGGAACCACTTACTGTGTGTGTGCGTTCTATTGTTTCATGATGTGAAATGGAGCAGCAAGTTGGACAAACACTCGCTGAGGTATTGTGGGAACCAACCTGGTAGAACTCTGTGTGTGTGTACGGTCAGATTAAAATCATTGTGTGTTGGACTGTTGAAGCTTTGGCTGTGCGTGTTGGAGTTGGAGAGCAGTCCTGATCACAATGATTAACACGCAAAAGAATGTGTACATTTTAACCATTTAATTTCAAATTGAATGTCCGCAGCAGAAATTAATAAAATCCCCCCCCCAAATGTGATGCATGTATTGCATTGGATACACAAATGTAAAATGTGGAAAACTCTTAACAGCTAAAACACCAGAAATTAGCCCAAACCAAGGCAAAAATTTAATAAACTATTGGATAAAATGGCAGCTACACACCAGAGGATCAGACCAAACCGGATTAAAACACAAGTGAGTACTGGCCTGAAAACAGGGCTATGACTAGGAGACCAAAAAACAAGGATCTGTATTGCAGCCGGAAGGTTTTCACAGCGCTTCAATTATTCCACATTTTGTTATGTTACAGCCTTATTCCAAAAAGGAAATAAATTCACCCCCCCCAAAGAGAGGGAACCCCCCCACACACACAAAAAAAAAGTTTGTTTAAAATTTTTTATTCAAAGCCTTTGCTGAAACACCTTTGGCAACAATTACAGCCTAAAGTGTTTTTGAGTATGATGCTACAAGCTTGGCACACATTTTTGGGCAGTTTCTCCCAGTCTTCTCTGCAGGACCTCTCAAGCTCCATCAGGTTGGATGGGGAGCGTCGGTGCACGGCCATTTTCAGATCTCTCCAGAGATGTTCAATTGAGTTCAAGTCTGGGCTCTGGCTGGGCCACTCCAGGACATTCAGAGTTGTCCCGAAGCCACTCTTGTTATCTTAGCCGTGTGCTGAGGGTCGTTGTCCTGTTGGAAGATGAACCGTCGCCCCAGTCTGAGGTCCAGACGCTCTGGAGCAGGTTTTCAGCAAGGATGTCTCTGTACATTGCTGTATTCATCTTTCCCTTGATCCTGCTGCTGAAAAAAAAAACCTCACAGCATGATGCTGCCACCACCATGCTTCACTGTAGGGATGGTGTTGGCCAGGTGATGAGCGGTGCCTGGTTTCCTCCAGACATGACGCTTGGCATTCAGGCCAAAGAGTTCAATCTTTGTTTCATCAGACCAGAGAATTTTGTTTCTCATGGTCTGAGAGTCCTTCAGGTGCCTTTTGGCAAACTCCAGGCAGGCTGTCATGTGCCTTTTACTGAGGAGTGGCTTCAGTCTGGACTCCACCATACAGGCCTGCTTGGTGGAGTGCTGCAGAGATGGTTGTCCCTCTGGAAGATCCTCCTCTCTTCACAGAGCAACGCTGGAGCTCTGTCAGAGGGTCCATCAGGCTCTTGGTCACCTCCCTGACTAAGGCCCTTCTCCCAGATTACTCAGTTTGGCCGGGCGTCCAACTCTAGGAAGAGTCCTGGTGTTTCCAAACTTCTTCCATTTACGGATGATGGAGGCCACTGTGCTCATTGGGACCTTCAGTGCTGCAGAAATGTTTCTGTACCTTCCCCAGATCTGTGCCTCAATACAATCCTGTCTCAGAGGTCTACAGACAATTCCTTGGACTTCATGGCTTGGTTTGGTTTAGTTTGTGCTCTGACACACAGACCTTATATAGACAGCTGTGTGCCTTTCCAATTCATGTCCAATCAACTGAATTTACCACAGGTGGACTCGTGGGAACTTGTAGGAACATCTCAAGGATGCTGACACAGGATGCACCTGAGCTCAATTTTGAGTGTCATGGCAAAGGCTGTGAATACTTATGTACATGTTTTTTATTTTTAATAGATTTGCAAAAATCATTATCGGATATTGTGTGGAGAAATTTGAGGAAAAAAATTAATTTAATCCATTTTGGAATAAGGCTCTAACATGTGCAAAAAGTGAAGTGCTGTGAACACTTTCTGGACGCACTGTATTTGCCATATAAATAGGAATATTGAACCAAACCAGGGCTGTAAACCCAAAGAATGCTGGACCAAATCAGTGCGGAAATACCAGAGAATATTGTCCAAACCCGAGCTACAGCACATATTGGATTGAAACTGCAATGGGATGACCGTGCGTCTTTGCTTCTGCTTTTTCATTTATTTTCTGCAAATGCGTTGACCTTAAAAACTTGATGAAGTGCATCGGGGCTCCAAGCTGTTTGTTTTTGTCCACTTTCTGCCATCTAGTGTTGAAAAATCTCTTGACGCAGCTTTAACTGCTTTCAACGAGGTCAGCCAGAACGAAAATATTCTGTGTGTGACTGTTTGCTGTGTCAGCACTCAGGAACATGAATAGAGGCACTCAGCCCGAAGGAACAGACTACACCTTATACCAACACCAGGTGTGTTTTCAGTCAGGCAGTCAGCTGAAGTCAACGTGGAGGAGGGGGGAGGAGAGGGGAGGAGGGGGGAGGAGGGGGGAGGAGGGGGGAGGAGAGGGGAGGAGGGAGGACAGAGGAGGGGAGGGGGGAGGAGGGGGGAGGACAGAGGAGAGGGGAGGGGGGAGGAGGGGGGAGGACAGAGGAGGAGAGGGGAGGAGGGGGGAGGAGGGGAGGGGAGGAGGGGGGAGGAGAGGGGAGGAGGGGGGAGGAGGGGAGGGGAGGAGGGAGGACAGAGGAGAGGGGAGGACAGAGGAGGAGAGGGGAGGAGGGGGGAGGACAGAGGAGGAGAGGGGAGGAGGGGGGAGGACAGAGGAGGGGAGGGGGGAGGAGGGGGGAGGACAGAGGAGGAGAGGGGAGGAGGACAGAGGAGGGGAGGGGGGAGGAGGGGGGAGGACAGAGGAGAGGGGAGGACAGAGGAGGGGAGGGGGGGGGGAGGACAAAGGAGGGGAGGGGGGAGGAGGGGGGAGGACAGAGGAGGGGAGGGGGGAGGAGGGGGGAGGAGAGAGGCTGAGGGGGGGGGGAGATGAGGAGAGGGGGAGGGGGGAGGAGAGGGGGATAAGGAGGTGTAATAGCAGTAAATCCATGAAAACATTTTCTCTTCTCTCTCATGGAAACTGCAGCTGAGAAAACACTGCTGGAAATTAGTAGGCAGGAACTACTGGAAACACGCCTACACACACACACACACACACACACTGAACATACTAACAAACACACACACACACACACACACACTGAACATACTAACACACACACACACACACACACACACTGAACATACACACACACACACACACTGAACATACTAACACACACACACACACACACTGAACATACACACACACACACACACTGAACATACTAACACACACACACACACACACTGAACATACTTACACACACACACACACACTGAACATACTAACACACACACACACACTGAACATACTAACACACACACACACACACTGAACATACTAACACACATACACACTGAACATACTAACACACACACACACACACACTGAACCTACTTACACACACACACACACACTGAACATACTAACACACACACACACACACTGAACATACACACACATACACACACTGAACATACTAACACACACACACACACACACTGAACATACTAACATACACACATACACACTGAACAAACTAACACACATACACACACACACTGAACATACTAACATACACACATACACACTGAACATACTAACACACACACACACACTGAACATACTTACACACACACACACACACACTGAACATACTTACTTACACACACACACACACACTGAACATACTAACACACACACACACTGAACATACTAACACACACACACACACACACTGAACATACTAACACACACACACATACACACTGAACATACTAACACACACACACACACACACACACACTGAACATACTAACACACACACATACACACTGAACATACTTACTTACACACACACACACTGAACATACTAACACACACACACACACACACACTGAACATACTAACACACACACACTGAACATACTAACACACACACACACACACACACACTGAACATACTAACACACACACACTGAACATACTAACACACACACACTGAACATACTAACACACACACACTGAACATACTAACACACACACACACACACACACACACTGAACATACTAACACACACACACTGAACATACTAACACACACACACACACACACACACACTGAACATACTAACACACACACACTGAACATACTAACACACACACACACACACACTGAACATACTAACACACACACACACACACACGCTGGCTGTGTTTCATGCTGCTGCTCTGTTTAGTTAAACAACTTGACTCCCGTCAGTGAGAAACTCTGAAGGTCTGAAGGTTCAGCTCCTCTTCTAGTTCGGTGCTCGATCTGTATTAAGTGTCTGTTTCATCCTATATTTACACTGAGTTTAATATCAACCATTTAAACCAGTTTTTGTGGGTCACTGCTGTGTCTGAAGACTTTTAGAGCAGCAAGCCAACTTCAAGTGTCCAACCAAGTCTGCACACATGCCAGCAGCTGGTTGGTCGCACCAGGTCCTCTTAAGTTCAAACCTCGCCTGTTTCTTACTTATTGAACGCCTCTGCATCGTAGTTTCCCAGTTTTCCTGGCACACGTCTTACAAAGCAGATTTTTGTTTTATTATTTTCTATATTCTACAGTTTTCATGGCTGCAGTCTTGTGCTAAAGGAAGTTAAACACAGTGAATTGACAGTGAAACAAACACCAACAGACTTCAACTTCGATTATGTCGTCTAAATTAATTTTTAATGGTTCAAACTGCTGTGAAGAGTCTAGAGTTCATAATATCGCAGTGTTAGTATAGTTTACTGATAAAAGTAGTGTAGTATTGAGTGTTAGTGTGTTTACATGAACAGAGTTACTGTGTGATAATGAGAGTACTGTTCGTTAATCAGAGGCTGTGTTCACACAGCAGGAACTCCAGTCTGCTCTTTAAAATCACAGTGAAATGAAAAAGGACTGTTTAAAAGGCCATTCTCACTGAAGACACTTTGACACGTCTTATTAGGAAAAGCACAGGTGTAAATAATAAAATGAAAGATGGTTGAATTCCATTTAGCTGCTTCAGTTTAAGGACTCTGTCGCAGCCATTGTTAATAACACATGTGCCTTTTCTACTATGGCAAGTCAAAATGGCTGCTGTGGAAAAGGACTTTTAAATAACTGTATTGTATTTGATAAGAATGCAGAGTCTGCTGGACTCATTCATACGAGTGAAGACCAGCCGGCTGCAGTGCGACGCAAGAGAATCACATCCCATAAGAAACAATCTCCTCTTCTACACTTTTCTTTATATTCACTATTCCTGATGGTGTAACAGTGTTTAACAACACAAATGAGGCAGATTTTGCTTCGTCCTGCCACTGATCAAAAAAAATGTTCAAAACACTCATAGCTATTACCAATTTATTTATTTTTTCCCCTGGATGCAATTTTGGCGCACATTTCCCTTGCTTCCAGTGGGTCTTCACACTGCAACAGTAAAATGTAGAACATATGTTCCATAGTGTTAAAGGTACGGTGACATTAGTCTTTAAGGTAATGAATATTGACGAGAGCGATCACAAACTGTAAATGGTCTTTAACTACACTAGAATAATAACATCTCCATTTCCAAACAAAGTGGATCAGTGTCTTTATTGGCTGACTGCACAATCAAAGTTGAACAATAGTGAACTGTGAATCTGCTGGAGACGCATGCTTGGATTTGTCTGCAGGTTTCAATAGAAATTAATGCAAATATTTGCAGGTCTGAAGTGTAATGTGACCGTACCTTTTCCACCCCCACCACAGCACTACAGTCCTCCCCAATATCCAACAGGAAATGCATCACATCAGTCTAACAAGCAGTGCGTCTCAGTAAGGCTGCATTCAGACCAAATCAGGCGTTGGCGATGAGCACGAGGTTGTGTGGTTGTGTCACTACATGGTCCATTTGTTCGCCGGCTGACGTGATTGGACGTCAGTTTGCGTTTCTCCAAAAGTTGAATTTGTTTTAACTTTTTGCATCATACCCCTTCGGTCCCCACCGTCGCAGCCTAAACACACTCACATTCAAATGAATGGGAGGACTGACGCCTGATTTGGTTTGAATGCAGCCTAATGGTTTAACTTAACATAACGCTGTATGTTACATGAACTGATCAACCAAAGAATAAAAGATTAAAACTGACAAAAGTGTTTGGAGCGCGCCATTCTGAAGGAATAAAATCTGCATTTAAAAGATGCTTTAAAAAAACCTCAGTTTTTCTTCTTCTGTCCTTAAATGATGAATTAACCATTGAATTTTAATTCAAATTTGAACATTCAATTTTAATTTCTATATGTATCTGCCATGATTTTTTTTTTGCTTTGTAATTTCTACACAGATCCACACAAAGGATTTTTGTTAAATACACGCTGTTTAAATTTACCAACTAAATAACTGATTGTAACCAAACACAAAAAATCTATAATTCTTCCAGTGGCACCCTCCATACTCTTCCTACAGTATTTACACACAATGTCCACTTTATTAGGTACACCTGTACAATGTAATACTATCCAATACAACTGTTCGGCCATAAAGTGGACTTTTATGATGCCTATAATGTTCAGTTTCTGTTGACACGGTCATCAAGGTGTTAATTCAATTATATGTTTTAGCATTGAGATCATAGTTAAAGGTGTTCTAATATTCTGCCCCCCTCATGTATGTAAATAGGGAGGACAGTACTTTAGAACCACCTCTCAATACGACACTGCCTTTAGCTATGACCTCAGTGATAAACATCTCATTACATTTACACATTTCCAACAATGTCAATGAAAATGTAACTTTATAAACTTCATAAAGAGGTTGAATTTTTGGCAGATTTGTTGTATTCAATAGCAATAGATTGTACAGGTGTGCCTCATAAAGTGGCCACTAAGTGCAGGTTTCCTGTCCAACAATTTGCAATATGAACATTTCTCATTTTCTGTTGTTGTGACACTTTGAGACCAGAGGAGGCGTCAGATCCAACAAAACTGAAGAAGCAAGTAAACTGTCCATCTGCCCTCATTCTGCTGCTGTTCCTCTCGTTGCTGTTCCTCTCGTTGCTGTCGCTCTCGTTACTTTTGTTGCTGTCCGAACAAAGCGTGAATATTATTCTTTCCTTTTTTGCAGAGTTCAGTAAAGTTAAGATCATGGCTTCAGATCTATCATAGTCCAAAATGTCCAAGTCCAAGTGTCTTTCGTGTCATTTAAATGTCCTCCATCACATCGCCATGGTAACATGGCCAACATCCAGGATTATTGAAGGCTGTGACCATGAAGAGGAGCTGTGGAGCCAACATGGCCGCCACTGAAAAGAAATTTGTTCCAAAAAAAGTGTCATGTACATACTGCAAGGCTGCGCGTAGATTTAGCACTACAGCTTTGAAGCTCCACCCCTGCTCTTGTCTTTATTGAGTGCCTTAGGTGTACACACACACACACACACACACACACACACAGAGAAACACACACACACACTAAACGCACACAAAATAATGTTTGTGCAAAGAAAATAAATGACAAAAATCAGACTCCAAACTGTCTGATAGATGAAGAGACGAACTACATTCAGCTACAACAGCCTGTGATAGTGCAATACCTACACATACATACACACACACACACACACACACACACACACACACACATACACGCACACAAAATCACGCATGCGCACACGCGCACGCATGCACACACACACACGCACACACACACACACACACACACACACACACGCACACACACACAGTCAGATCTCAGTGGCGATTCCGGGGCGGTTTTGCTGGGCCTTTCCCCTGCAGGATCTGATCCCATCTCTGGACAAAAAGACAGACAGGAAGTGAAATTGACAGGCAGACTTGATCTGTCACTTCATGCACAATACATCATGTCCCTGATGAGGTCTGTTGCTATGGTAATATTAAGGCTTTCAGCCACTGTATCCTCAGATATTCATCAACAGGTTAGAGCAACTCTGGACAATACAAGCCCACTTAGTTACCATGGCTATTTCCATTAAACTTTTCATTCTGTCACGCTGTCCACAATGTTACAATCACATGTAATACCCCCAGGTGTGTGTTGGATGGAAAGATGATGTCTGTGTGTGTGAATCGCACCTTGACCTTCCTGTTCATTTTGTCCCTCCACTTCTGAGCAATGGAGGTGTCAATCAGGAGCAACCTGCAACCACAAACACGGAAGTTTATGCAGGATTTTATAGCGACGGTGCCCCGCCATGACCTCCACTAACGTCAGAAGCAATATTTACAATTTTATGAATTATAATATTAGGCTTATTGAGCAGGGCAACAAACCACTAATTGGACCCAAAAGAGGCTGCATCAAGTTGAAGTTTAAAGGTCTTTTTGACCAGCTGGAAACCCAGATGTCAGTAACAATACTACAACTCCTGCTGCTCATACCTGGACGTCTCCTCGTTCTCGTAGCCCATAATGAGGTACTCGTCCCCAGGAGACAGAGGGGGACACAGGCAGGAGGAAGAGTAGTAGAGCGTATGGGTCTCCTTGGGAATGTTGACCAAAGAAGACTTGAACACCTCCTTCACCTCCACCACCGCCGTGGGCTCCAGACCGCGATTCCTCACCTCCCTCACCCTCGCCCTGATCACTGAAGGAGAGAGTCGTCAGCATACATGGACACAAAGTGGTGCGACTGTCCTTGGTGCTGAAAAGATTGCTGGTTCTACCGACAGGGATGGCTTAATGGAGGTGAATGGCTGCTTGGATTGGATGCTTCCATAGTGCCTACAACTTCTGGAGTATATTTTGGGTTAGAAAGACAGCAGTTGTAGCCCACAGTGGTCCCATTAATGACCCACAAGGGCTGACATACACAGGGCCAATCAAAAGAGCCAACACATAACTGTACCCCAGCAGCAGCAGCCCCGCAGGAAACCAGGTAAACCTTTATTGCAATAAATGGAAATTTGGCTGTCTTTGTCAAAGAAATGCTCCCTTAATGGAATCCCGCAGTGTGAGACTGTTCTGTCGTGCTTCCCTCGCAGAGCAAAGACTTCACATAATGCACGAGAACAGAGACAGCATCACAAGTATGGCACTAAGACACGAGAAGAGGCGGAAGCTGCAGAGATGGAGGAGAAACCAGTGCAACCAGTAACGGTGTGGTGTGGCAGGTTGGAGTCAACAGTATAATCACAATAATTAGCTAAGTGAGAGCAGTCAAGTTATAAAGACCACCTTGTTGTGCACTCTGACATGCCTCCATACTTGACTAAAACTGCGTTGTTTTAATTATATCTGCATATTTTGAAAGTGAGCTCTTGTTTTTAATGACGGCTGGAAAGAATCTAAAATCTTCCCCAAATGGATTCTGTGGCCAAAGGCATTAGCAAGCTCAAGAAGTCCACATGGAAATCTCTGCCGGATTTGCCAAATCATGCCTGCCCGCTTTAATCATCTGGAAAAGCCTTTCTGGTCTTTTAGCTTTTGTGTGTCTAATTTAATCTAAGCAACCTAACAGCCTCGGCACCGAAATCTTTCCTTCTACGTGAAGGAGAAAAATAGGTCATAGAGAAAGAATCCGCTGAAGAGTTTCGTGATACTGAAAAGATTTTTGACCTCATCGAGCAGCACAGTTAAGGCTTGGAACAAGTAAAGTATTGAGCATTCAGACTTGTTGAATGTATCTGTGGTGATGTTGATATCTCATATGTAGCGTTGAGATGTGATGATTGGCTCAGGCCACTTTCTCACTTTAAAACTTTAAAGGTTTGATTTGGTAACGTACCAACAAATCACCACAGACGTGGAAGTTGATTGAAGTTCACAAATTATGTCCCTTCCTCTCAGAATCATATATATGTGGGATTTCTAGGGAACATTTGTCTTATATATGTTTGTCTTATTAAAACCATAAATCTAAATATGAAACATCACAACAACCTAAACACTGCTGAAATGCTCAGATATGCAGACTGACTGTTGATTCTCAGTGGGATAAGCAGGAATGGAAAGACTTCAACATTACGGGAAAAGATTCAATGCTCAGATTGATATTATTATATTATCTCATATAACAATACAAGATAAACTCTCAGTGTATTAGCAGGTGATACTATATACTACAGTGTCACAGAGTAAAACAAAATGATCTTCTGTCTCATATTTGTAAAATCTGAAATAAGTCCCATATCACTCACCGTAGTTGTAGTTGTTCCTCAGGTAGTTTCTCAAACTCAATCCTACTGTCTTGCATTTACAGCGATCTACACACACACACACACACACACACACACACACACACACACACACAGTGGGTGATCGAGGGATTAGTATTTTTTAGAAAGAAAGAAAAACAGTCCACATATCCAGACTGAATTTGTTATGCTGCGTATGGGATGAATGCTAGAGATGAGAAAGAGTCGCATGTTTACGTGACTTCACGCTAACTCAAGATGATTGTATGAGGGTTGAAAATATATCAATACATCCATTAAATGTGTGTTTAATTGCCTTGAACTGACATGAGGTGTCCCAATTTGTTTGGCCTTTTCGGACACTTCCGTATTTAAAAAAAAAGTCTAAGTTGGATATATCAGAGCTTTTAGAAGAATCTGAGTTCCACAGTCTTTGACCTAAAAAGTATTTACAAGTCAGAAACTGTAATTTACAGCAACCCGGATATGACATAAATGTGGCAATAGTCACTCTGAGAAATGCAACTGAGTAAAGCGACAATCTTTTGCCCACATTTTTTAGATGCGCCCGACATCACTCTCGTATTTTCTACCTAATGCACCACATTTACTTTCCACAATTTGTGTCTGAATTCTACGTGTCAAGTCCGGTCATCAGTCAGCCAAGAAACAGTCGGGCAAATAACACACTGTTAATCCAAAATTTGTACACACTTCTTTGGTACGAATTACACAAAAGATATATAACATTTTAATTAAGCCGTTTTCTCATATGAACTTCGGACAATGTCCGGAAAATCAGACAGAAGTTGCCGTCGTCTCTCCAGTTGTTTCTTTGGTGTTTTCATGTAAATGATCCTTCTTGTTCACCCTTGGATGTTTGTATTCTTCCGGTTTCGCGTCAGTCGACTGATAAAAATGTCATCACGCTGGCTGTGAATTCTCCGGAGGATGATCTGATCTATTCACACATGGACTGAACCGGACATGACATGGACTTTGTACCAGGTAGCTGGCCGGGTAAAGTCTGTTCAATGTCTGGTCACATCACACAGCTCCTCTGGGTAAGTTCAGGGTTGCAGTGCATGTGTGAACTTTAGTGAGCTTTAGAGGTCTTGGTAGGAGGATTTTGTTACCTTTGGACAGAGCAAGGCTAGCTGTTTCCCCCCCATTTCCAGTCTTTATGCTAAGCTAAGCTAATCGGCTTCTGGCTTTGGCTTCACGTTCAACGTACAGACATGCGAGTGGTATCGAGCATTAACTGGAACAGACAGTTTACCTCCATTTGGTCCTCTGCAGTGGAGGTTGCTGGAGTCCATTGGAAAGTCTGGACTGGATTCTGTCAGAGGATCAAACCCAGAAAAGATCAACTCTTTAGCAAATTGGTTAAACTGGTTTCTAAACTGTGAAGCAGATGTCACTGACTGGCTTGTTGCATCGTTTGTAATTTTTGAGGCAGTATTATAGTTTTATTCGCCCAAATGTGGTTTGTAATGATGCGATCGACATGATATCTAACAGAACAAACAAACAAGGTCACAGGTCAGCCTCACCTGGGTTACACCTGGCTGGGTCCTGGTGGTATGGATCTACAGAGACACAGAGGCACCAGTCAGTGTCAGAACAGAAAGAAAACACACTCCCTTGTTTCTTGATTTCATACAATAAGAAAAGGGGAAGAAGTTTGACACCAGAACAGTTTTAAAAAATACAAGTTCAGAAAAATGAACTATTATTCGGTTGAAACACATAGTCGACGAGTGGATTGGTGCGGCGTCATCGGTAATACGGATGAAGTACCGGACTGTTGTTGTGAATTTAATATACGTTCCAATCCTCACCTAGGGTTATGAGCTCTGGTTAGAGACTGAAGAAGCGAGATTGCGGATACAAACGACCGAATTGAGTCTGTTTTAAAACTCTCACTGTTCATCCATTCAGTGTCTCTACTGAACAGCAAACACGTGACCAAATGCTCATATCCATGTTTGCTTTTTGATTCTCTTCTGGGTTTGATTTTGTCCCCTACAGATTACCATACTTTAACTTTTAGTGGTTTAGTGTTCAAGTGACCTTCAGGCTGTAGCACCGCTGAAAATCACTGGACTGACTTGAGCAATATACCCTGACTGAACCTCAGCAAATCAACAAATCACACCGAGGGAAAATCCCAAAACCCCGCTGAGCCGAGCCGAGCCAGGCCAGCTCGGAGATACGTGGGTGTATCGTTATGGAGGTCAAGGGGATTGAGATGAGTTTTTTTCTTCAGGACTTGCCGGTCCAGGGACTGTTTAAAGAAGCAGAGGACAGTGAGGGTTTTATTGAGTGTAAAATGAGTGGGCCGCCTGTATCAAGGAGCTCTTTGAGAAAGTCAGTGGGAGTGAAGTCGGAGGGGAAATGACTCATGCTATCTGTTGGAGAGGGAGCAGAAACAAACTGCTGAGAGGAGAAACATGATAGAGAACAGTGATAGGGCTCAGCTAAGCAGGGAAAACTGCTTCCTGATGGTCCACGTTTTACAGTGAAGAGAGTGAACTTTCCTTATTCAGAAGAATCCTCCATATTGAGACTTTGAAAGGAGTAAATGACAGAGTTCATAACAGTTTCTGATATTAGACTAATAGTATATATCTGAGAGGTTTTTGTGCTGTTCCTCCTTCTTCCTGTTGCCTTTCCATAAACGAAAAGTGTGATAAAAGGACTTTGAATTATCTTGTTGTTTAAAGCTATACAGATAATATCGGGGTGAATACCTCAAATTAAGGGAAAACATCTGAAATGTGTATTTAAATGTATTGTTCAAAGGAAAAAGAATGATAAAAAAAACAGTTTACACTCCAGCCTCCCCAGCTAATGTTACTGGAAATAGTTTTACATTTGCCAAACTCATCTGTTAGTTCTCATCCAAAAAGCCTTTTCTCTAGTAACCTTAAAAGTAAAAACATACTGTTTGAAAGTACGAACAAGTGTGTAAGCTTAGCAGCCAAACAGGGTTATGTTAGAACAAAACAGTACATCAGTACGATTTCACATTTTTCCTTATCACACTTAAAAAGGACCAACCACCTCTACACCAGAATATAAGAACTTTTTCTTTATTTCATGGATCGTGGACTTTATGTCTGCAAACTTTTGTCTTTTTGCATGATATCATGTATGTAGCCATCAAGTGCATATTTCAGAACAATTTACAGGTTTCTAGTTTTAAAACGTTAAAAACTTCTTAACAAACTCAATGCTTAATGCTTTTATTCAACCCTGTTGCCAGACGTTACTTCTGACAAAGCTTGTAGAATTATAAGTACGTGACAGTTACAGTAACTAATCGTCTGGGAACAAATAAATAAAAAAAACAAACATTAATTGATTGACAAAACAATTTGACCACAACGTTCACCGAGTAGCTGCTCCAGAACTTTCAATCATATCAAATGATCTTCTGCACATTGAGTTTGTCATGGAAATCATCTTTTTTCTGAGCACTTTAGGGACTCCTTGTCCACGTTGGCTTAAAAGCCGAAGTCCAGAGCGGATTCTTGAGGCTGGAAACAGCAGTTGAGAAAACAATCTGACCACAAGGTCCATGCAGCAGCTGCTGAGTGGCACCAGAGGAGCTACCAAATGGACCTTGTGGTGAGGTCATTTTTACTGTTTCCAAACTCAAGAATCAGCTTTGAAGCTCAGCCAGCATTAATGCTACACTGTGAGGGAAAGAAAGCTGCTTTGTTCTTGTCCATTGCTACTGTCATTTCCTTTTTTAGGTTCTTTTCTTGTGCTTTATGCTGATGAAAGTTTACCATTTTCACCTTTGTCTTTACACACAATCACAATACAAATACACACGATTGGCAACACTAAGAACAGCCAAATAAATGGTGCATTCATGTTTTTGTCACAAATAGATAAAAATCACAGTCTGATTCTGATTCTGATAAATATAATAATAATGAAGGTAGTGATACCTGGTCCCTCTGCCTTGACGATGGCCTCAGGTGAGATGCAGACTCCGCGGTCGTACAGCGGCAGCTCGCTGCAGGCAAGGCTGTCGGGCCAGCTGTGGTTGTACCGCTTCATCACCGGCTCACAGCCTAGTTTCGCCCGCTCGCACACCGCCTTACAGGGTTTGATGGGCTCATGCTGGAAGTCAATGGTGCAGATGGGAGCGTACATGGCACACAGGAAGAAGAGCAAATCCGGACTGCAGCCAGTACCTGGAACACAGACAGGTGTGTTACCAGGAGTGCTTTTTTTCAGTGATACAACCTGCAGCTTAAATTGACTCGTATGACTGGCACCTTCTCCGTGACAGCCTGTCTTTTACAACCTCTGTCTTATTTTGATATATTTCTTTTCTCCAGAACTTTTTTCAGTTCTGATAACATTTTCCTTTCCAACAGTTGTGCTGCCCACACAACATCAGCAGTTTCAGGTCTGAAGGGAACCTTGAAATCACCGACTTGGAAGAGAAAATACACATTCCTTGCATTGTAAAACTGTGTGTGTGTACGGTGAGTACGCCGAACCTTTAATGTTCAAAAATGTAAAGTTGAGATAAAGAAAAAATGAGTCTGTTAATAGGCAGGTTGTGAAAAGAAGCTACATTGATTCAAATCATTAATGATTTGGTCTCCTTTTCTTTTTTTTTGGTCCTTTTATTGGAAGCAGTTGTGAAAGGAGGAGGAAGAGGAGGAGGCGTGATAAGAGATGATGAAGGCATGAAGGTACGACAGGATGGGACCAGAAAGAGTTCAACTGTGGGTAGAGGAGGACGAATCTGTGTTTTCATTGCAGAGCAGGACTGAGGTTTGGCTGCACAGCTTCACAGTGAAGTCACAGAAATACTTTGAACTTGTGACCTGAAACTGCTTCCTGGTTTTTGGCCTGCAGGTCTTTCATTAGGACATTTTTCTGGTTAAAGCACGTTGCCTTTCCACTTTCTCTCTCCACTCCTCCGACCTCAGCGGAGCTCTATGTTCAGCCAATACATAAATGTATTTATTGAAGACAGACGTGTATGCATCATGAAATATTATAGCAGTTAATGAGGTTTTCCACATGCCTTTAAATGTAATTCTGCTTTATAGTTAAGGATACTTAAAAATGGGGCTTCACCACAAAACTCAGTTTATCCCCAAACAGCACAGAACACTGATGATAATGACTTTTACATCCTGAAATAAGTCCTGTTCCAGGTTAGATAAACAGCTTACCCATTTCATAGTAAATGTCAATAGTGCAGCTGCAATGCAAAGTGATATGTGAACAGTCATTCACAGGAATAAAAGTAAGTGGAAACAGGAATGTCAACTACATCACCATGAGCTGATTTTAACAAAGCTTTGTTTAGATTCAGATTTAGTTTCTTTTATAAAGAAAAAAACGTTTGGCCTGAGGGCAAAAACCAAAATCAACAGCACATGTTCAGAGAAGTAAAACAATGACTGAAGATATGGGAAAAGAATATAGTTCAAAATATGATCATGGAAAAAAGGATCAAAATATTCAAATTTAACTTCACTGGCAGGTTGTGAGAGAAGGGAGAAGACCTGATGACCTGATGACGGCACAAGAGGTAAAGTCAGGTTATTACAGTTCATCCTGAGGGGAACATGAACGTTTGCACCAAATTTCATGGTAATCCATCCAGTTGTTGTTGCAGTTTTTTAGTCAAAACCACACATTATGTCAACATCATGGTGGTGAGGAAAAGTCAGATGACACTAGAAGACGCTACGGGAATACATTCTTCAACCAGTGCATTTGGTAATTTTTTTTTAATTTAATCTTCCACTGATTTTGATTTCTTTGTGAAGGCCTGTTTATTTTTGGGGAATGTTTGTTGGAGTTTCGATTTCATTTATGAAGCCAGAGCAGTTTGTAGTGTAACACAACAAGTCTCAATGCAACATTCAAAACAACCCTTGGGCCACGCGAACCCTCGTGGATCATCAAACAGTGAGTAACTATAACTAACCAAAAGACAGCGTTATGGCTTCTGTGGGCGGCTATTTCGAACCTGTTCCCACTTAGCTTAGGAGTCTCAGTAGGGGTATTCAGATGCTGTTGGACCATCCGACCAACACTTTGTATATCTATGGGTGTGACAGTATGCTCTAACCAGTCTCCAGTCACATCATAAAACCTGCCTCAGCTTTATTTGCTGCTTAAAAAGAGAACTGATAACACAACAGTACCATTCACAGGAAGTGTAATATTTACTTTCACAGAGAGACACATCAAGATAAAGAAAGGGAAACAGGAGACATACTGTACACTGCAAAACCAGTGTCAAATATATACAGTTCACAGACAGGGATTGTGTATGTACAGAACGCGCAGATTTGCAGAGCAGCTCAATTTATCAAAAACACACAGAGGTTAAGATATCTGCTATCAGCTGGTGTGTAGAGAAGAAAAGTTTCTGTTGCAACAGAAAACACACAGAACAGAGGTGAACAGTTTCAGTCCCACTGGCAAACAGAACACAGGGTCACCAGTGCCAGTCCATTAAATGTGGAAATGTAACTTGACTAATTGCTTTGAAACATTTTAATTAATCCAAATCTTTTGCATATCATCAACAAAACTCACTCAAAATGTTTTTAAACGTATTTTAAAAGTAAATAAATAATCTCAAAGTTCAGACAGTTTTGACCAAAACTATGAAATGAATATCTAAATTACTATTGGATGGATTTCAATACATTTTTGTGCAGACGTTCATGATCCTCAGAGGACGAAGCGTAAGCTTTGGTGACCCCTGACTTTTCCTCTAGTGCCACCAGCGGGTTGACAGTTTTGGTTCAAAGTCAAATGTTGCAACAACTTTTAAAAGGATTTCAATGAAATTTGGTTCAGAATTTCACGCCCCCCTCAGGATAAATTGTAATAACTTCATCCAGCGTCACCATGAGGTCGACATTTCTGGTTTTAAGTGAAATATCTAACGAACATTTTACCATGAAATGTTTATGAAGATATTTAAGGTCCCTGGAGGATGAGTTGAAATACCTTTAATGATCCACACGCCAATTTACCATCGTTCCACTTGCCAAACACTTTAGTTTATGACCTGCAAAATTAATCAGTTTTGTCTTACATTGGTTTGACGCACCCTGCACTACTTGTCTTGTCTGTACTTGTCTGTACTTCTTACGCACCAATAAACCACAGCAAATTCCTTGTATGTGAAAACCTACTTGGCAATAAACTCAATTCTGATTCCGATTCCGATTAAGTGCTAATCAACAAATGTTAACTTGCTAAACCAAGATGGTTGACCTGCTCCACATCCACATGTCAGAGCACCGCTGTCTGTAGACTGTCAGCGTTCCTTTTAACGCTCCACAGCCTCCAAAAATCCCCAAACTTGTCTCCAGTTCAAAGCTTTGTTCAGGATTTACAGCCTGTCTTTTACAACCTCTGTCTTATTTTGATATATTTCTTTTCTCCAGAACTTTTTTCAGTTCTGATAACGTTTTCCTTTCCAACAGTTGTGCTGCCCACACAACATCAGCAGTTTCAGGTCTGAAGGGAACCTTGAAATCACCGACTTGGAAGAGGAAACACACATTCCTTGCATTGTAAAACTGTGTGTGTGTACGGTGAGTACGCCGAACCTTTGATGTTCAAAAATGTAAAGTTGAGATAAAGAAAAAATGAGTCTGTTAATAGGCAGGTTGTGAAAAGAAGCTACATTAATAATGATTTGGTCTCTTTTTTTATTTGGTCCTTTTATTGAAAGCAGTTGTGAAAAGAGGAGGAGGAGGAGTGATAAGAGATGATGGAGGCATGAAGGTATGATATTGACACAGTGATATGTTGTACACTGAGCAAAGGGTCATGTTCAGGGTTGAATGTTTTCCCGGGATTTCAAATGTATTGCTTCCTGGTAACATATCACTTTTTTCCTGGGATTTCTCTTTTTCCTTTTCTTTCTAAAGCCCAAACTGCGGATAATCCCAGATGCTTATGTGGGAGCGTGTGACTATCTTCACCATGCTCACCTGAGGTTATTACTGTAGCGCTGCAGTGACAGGGAAGGAGTGTTGTTCTCCTCTGCACCTGATGCTCCCCAGTTAAATGCTGCTCTAAAGTCGGACTTACACTGTGCCCGTCTGCATAGTTTATGTTTACAGTTTTTGCCCACCAGTTCGTTTTCTTGATCTAAGAAATATTTTGCTGACCAGCTGAGCTGTAAACTGCCAAACGGCTGCAGACGAAGAGTTGATCATCTGAGTGTTAAAGATTAGTCCAGTTACAGAAACTTAAATTGCTATTCATTCAGCTATTCAGTCATTTCTTTAAAAAGCAAAAATGCCAAATATTTCATGGTTCCAGCTTCTCAAATGTTAGAATTTGCTGCTTTTACTTGTCTTAACATCACAATAATTGAACATCGAGGTTTTAGACAAAATATGACATTTTAATGACATCACCTTTGGCTCTAGGAAACAGATTTCCCTTTTTTCTGATGTTTCATGGACAAGAATTTAAAAAGAAGCAGGTTAATCGATTATGAAAATAATGGTTAGTTGCAGCCCAAATACACATAAAACTGACAATCTGTGACATATTAGTTTAAAAAGAGCAACAGTAGATTATAAGGTGCCCATATTTTAGTTTGGGTAAAGTTTGGCTCCTAGTATTATACTGCTGTCTGTACTTTTGCTCTTCTTGCCGTTAATTGTGACTCTTTATGACAATCAGCCATGTTTTAGGAACATAATTGTTACATCACTTAAATAAATAAAATAAATAAAACACTTTGGTTTAACTTGGTGCAGTGATGTACAGGTGTACTCCAGGACTCCGTGACATCACTGTTGGGGGTGTGGTTACAGGTGCAACAGAGCGACTTACTCTTTGATATTAAGAGGAGGAGAAACATAGCTGCTCTGTGTTCAGAGTCTGTTCGACGACACCCGACATCCCAGCTGTGGTCTGTTGTACTCGTGACCACGCCCAGCTGTGATGTAGCATGGTACCAGAGTGCAACACTACATCACGGCTGCACAGGGTGTGGAAAGACCTTCACCATGAGCTTTTTTGTCCAGCTTAACTGCCCCAAAACATCTGCAAACAGAGAGAAGTGTCTGCGGCCTGTGAAACAAAGCGATAGCATACCTCGGGAATAACGCCTTTCCACTTCCTAATGCAGTGCATCAGCTTTTCTATTGGCTGAGCATCACATCCACATGGTCAAACACAAACTCTGATCTGCGAGTTTGCCGCAGATGGCCAGGAGATCACATTGAAACAGGAAATGCACGCTTAAATTTGTCAGTCACGCTGGGTTTTATTGAAGTGAATCAGAGACGACGCACATATTTGCAGGACAGAAAGATTTTCCTTCATACAAGTGGACTTAACAGGAGCATCTCTTTCCAGAAACATTGTCCCCATTACTCTGGATAACAGAGGATCACTGTTTTCATAGGGACTACTTCTTCTAAAGAAAGTAGTCCCACTGAAAACTGTTGTCAGTGAGTTCTGTCGATTATAAAACAGGAAACAACAGCGAAACCGATGCTTGTCGAATGTTTTGCTCCACAAACTAAATTCCATTCATCTCCACTGTATTGGGGTGAAAACTCAAAGACGGATGTCTCAAAATAAAACTTAAACCTTATGCATAGAGAGATACACCAAAAAGGAAGCGTAATTTGGGTGAACTGAACCTTTAAAACAGTATGTTTTGACATGAGCCATTTTCTCCTATTTTCTACATCTGTCTCTGTTGTTTCCTGTCTTTCACCCTGTCTTTTTATTTCTTTCACCCTGTCTTTCTCTTTCATCATTCAAAATATTTTGTCTATAAATTGTCAGAAAATAGTGAAAACAACTCATCACAACTTTCTAAAACTCAAGGTAACATCTTAAAATTACCTGATATTCAGTTTACAGCGATATGAAACAAAGAAAAACAGCAAACCCTCACGTTTGAGAAGCTGAAACCAGAGAATATTTGTGGTATTGCAAGAAAAAAAAATGGCTTCAACAATTAATCAATTATCAAAATAGTTGGCAATTTTTCCTGTTGATCAACTAATTGCTTTGGCTCTCATTAAAACTATTAATGCTGTTCAGGATGATGATGATGATGCTTCAGAGCTGCCTGGTGACAGCAGGAGCATATTAAAACTTTGACTTCTTTTTACCAACCAATTTACGTTTTTTAGTCAAATTTTGAAAGGATTTCTAAAATATCATTAATATCCTGATGGTTGTCATGATCAGTCTACTGCTCAGGCTGTTTAATTAGTTCATACGGTCATTTCAGGCTGAAACTGACAGTATTTATTTATTCACTGGATTAAAGGATTCATGTCCATCACAATTTCCCATCGTGCAAGTTGACATATTTAAATTTCAAACCCTGGACATGAACATTTGAGAGACCAATCGATTTTTGGCATTTTTGCTTAAGAAAAAGATTTAAACGATTAATTGATTATGAAATTTTTTTTATGATTCATTTTCTGTCATCAACTAATCGACTAATCGTTTCAGTTCTAAAATAATTGCACCTTTAATGGTCATATTTAACCATAAAATAAAGCATTTTCAAGCATTATTTAATAGATATTATAAAATATCACTAATGTATCATTAATATATGGTCGTCATCTTGTGAACCAAAAAAAAAAAAAAAAAACTTTTTGAATTGTGGATTATTCGCCATAAAGTTGTAAAAGATCTTTTTTTTAAAAACGTATGAAAAGTGAACTTCACGATCATCCGGATGTGCCGTGGTGCCCGGAGGCTGCGGACTCACCCAGCAGCCCCTCGAACTGCTCGATGGCCAGCACCGCGTTGTCCTGCGTGCTGTGGTGGAGGTGGTTCGGCATCTTGGTCATGTTCCACGGCATGGACCGGCACAGCGGGATCCGCACCGACTCGCAGGACGCCGCCCGGACCGCGGCCGGCCACAGCGCGCAGGACGCGGCCAGCAGGCACACGGAGAGTCCCGGGGAGAGCATGTCGCTGGGTTCGGCTCACGGCGCCGAGCTCCTCGTTAAATCCGAACAAAAACCCAGCGGACGTGATTCTGCTGCTGACTGCGGCTCTTCTGCTGCTGCTGTCCGGTCTGCAGGCAGCTGGAGGAAGCGGGAGGAGCCGCTTTCTTATTCAGACTTTCACCTCCTCCTCCTCTTCCTCTATCCCTCCTTCTCTTCCACTCCCCTCCTCTGCTTCCCTCTCCTCCTCCTCTCCTCCTCCTCTCCTCCTCTCTTATCCTCCATGCTGAAAGATAGATTCCTTTTAGATGAAAAGTCAACACCAGTAAAGCCGTTAAAAGCTCAGAGATGTGTGTCAGTCCCAACTTTTACTCAAGTACAAGTACCAATACAACAATGTAGAGTCCTGCATTCAAAATCCTACTTAAGTGAAAGTACAGAAGTATTCTCAGCTTCATGTAGTTAAAGTATCAGCAGTAAAGTACAGAAGTATTCTCAGCTTCATGTAGTTAAAGTATCAGCAGTAAAGTACAGAAGTATTCTCAGCTTCATGTAGTTAAAGTATCAGCAGTAAAGTACAGAAGTATTCTCAGCTTCATGTAGTTAAAGTATCAGCAGTAAAGTACAGAAGTATTCTCAGCTTCATGTAGTTAAAGTATCAGCAGTAAAGTTGTGGTTGTGCAGTAACTGATATCTGGTTCTGTCACATTATCAGACTGTTGATCCTGAAGCATCAGTGTTAGAGCAGCATGTTCCTGTTGGAGCTGCTGCAGGTGGAGACAGTCTCAACTACTTTATATACAGGCAGCTGCTTCAGTCCAGGGGTCCCAACCTTGGGGTTGGGGCCCTCCAGAGGGTCAGCAGGTAAACCTGAGGGGTCGACAGATCATTAATGGGAGAGAAGAAGAAACTCAGTTCAGATACACAAAATGTTCGGGACTTTCCTCTCATCTTGATATTTAGATAAAAGTTTGATCATTCGACCTCTTGGGGCCTTGTAAAGGTTATTTAAATGAAACCGTGAGTTAAGACAACTGAAACATGACGAGGAGACACTGCTAGACATTTGTTGTAACAATGTGCTGCTTTATCACAGCACATCAGATAAATGTAGTGGAGCAGAAAGTACAGGTGAGTTCAGGTGTGTGCGGTGGGATTCTCCTCTGACCTTCAGACGGAGCATCAGGGCACGTAAGCACTTAAGTACTTGTACTTTACTGTATTTTATGCTACTTTATACTAAACTCCTTAGTAATTCAGTAGGAAATATTTGACTTTAGACTCCACGACATGTGTTTGATAGTGACGGCTTCCTTTCAGATTAAGATTTTACATCAGAAATATATAGAAGTTCTAAAATACAGGGATTTATATTCATGCAGAACCAGTACTTTTACTGCTGATATTTTGACTACATTTAACTAAAAATACTGCAGGACTGTTACTTGTAATGAAGTATTTTTTATATTAATATATTGGTACTTCAACTTAAGTGAAGGATCTGAGTACTTCCCCCCTCCACTGTATCAGGCTGCGGTCATGTCATGAAGAAGACTACAGCTCCCAGCATGCCCTGCGGGAAACCTGCTTCTGCGTTACCACAGCAACCCCTGTCCTTAACACACAACCAAGCGACCGACGGAGCGACAGCAGTTACATTTAAAGCAACTGTCGACCAATGAGCTGACGGACGAGCTGAACTGGTTCCCCGGCTGGCGTTGACCTTTGACCCCGGCCGGCTTGTTGCATTAACAGCTCTGTTATTGGTCCATTAAAGCCGAGTATGACGCTGCAAACTGCACAGTGTGTGTGTGTGTGTGTGTGTGTGTGTGTGTGTGATAGCAGTAATGGTTGTCAGATGTTGGAGGAGCTTCCCATGTTAGGGTTGAGTTACAGCCAACACACACACACACACACACACACACACACACACGGTCTGTCCGGGTTTTCTGACTCATGGATCAACATGCAGAGAGCTGAGTCAGCACTTTCCCTTCCATCCTTCCTTTACTCCTTCTTCCCTCCTTCCTCCTCCCCTCCTCTCCCTCTCTCCTTCTTTCTTTTCTGTTCTCTCCGTTCTCATGATTTCATCTCTGCAAGTGTTTGTTGTTTCTGACGTAAAAACGCCTCACATTTGGCAGGAAAATCTTATCAGTGGAACACACACACACACTTACACACCACACACGCACGCACACACACACACCACACACACACACACACACACTTACACACCACACACGCACACACACACACGCACACACACACACCACACACACATACACACCACACACGCACACACACACCACACACACACACACATACACACACATACACACACACACCACATACACACACACACCACACACACATACACACACACCAGACACACACACATGCCAATGCAACAAAATCCTTTCTCCTCTTTCTCCTTCTCTCCTCTCCTTGTTCCCTCTCCTTTCCCTTTTCCTTCTTCCTCTCCTGTTTTCTCTTTGTTTCCTCTCCTCTTCTCTGTCTGAGATGCAAAACAAACTTCTGTAGAAACCTGACCTCTGTGTGTGTGTGTGTGTGTGTGTGTGTGTCGGGGTGTGTGTGTGTGTGTGTGTGTGTCTAGTGTGTGTGTGTGTGTGTGTGTGTGTGTGTGTGTGTGTGTGGTGTGTGTGTGCGTGTGTCTGGGTGTGTGTGTGTGTGTGTGTGTGTGTGTGAGTGTGTGTTGGGGGAGTGAAAAAGGTCCAATTTCAGCCAGAAAACTGTTTCTGTCTCTCTGTATGTGGAAATATTCTTGGAAACTACCAGAATCTTTTCCAACATAAATAAGACTGCAGCTGTCCACACACACACACACGCACACACACACACACACACACACACACACACACACACACACACACACACACAGCATTGCAAAGGGCTGAAAGTAAAAGTCTACATCAATTAGATTTTGCTACAGAGGCTTTTCAGTGGAGCTAAAAATGTAAAGTTTGTCCCACGGGTGCAGCTGGAGGAAAGGTCATGAAAAGAGTCCTCCACCAGTTTAACACTGCACCCTGAAACACTGTCGGACTCATGACGGAAACTTTATTCCACGGATTCTTCTTGGCACCTTCATTTCCAACAATGTAACTCAACTGCTGACAGATCCGGGTACAGATCGGTGATGACGCCGCAGGTTTTCAGTCACACCTCCGTTTAAACTGTTATATAATACATCAGGGGACATCTTCACTCACACATACCTGTACAGACTTCTATAGATCAGGGGATCGCTTCCTGAACTCTTCCTGATCAGCAGATGGATTTAATAGTAAAAAATCACATTAATAAAATCCTGTGGTTTGTCTGCTCTTCTTTCAAACAAACCACAGCAGACTGAGACCCTCCTCTTCACGAGGTCTCGGCCCCATTGAGTAGTCCGCACCAGAGCTTGCACCCCAGCCCAGACAAACCAAACTGAAACAGGTCTCAAGTAACAGAAAAATACTTGATGGACATGGTTACATGGTGGTTGGTTTCTGATGAGTGCATCACAAATACACATATTATCATTATTATGAATGAGGAATAGGTTTATTAAAAAAACCTTTTCTTATTAAACCATTTACTGACTGTCTTTATTAAAACAAACATTTCAGAGGATATCAGCTTCATCAGTTGCAGTTTGTCTTTAGCAGCTCATAAAAGCAGTGATGTGGCTCCCTCTGGAGGACTTTACAGGAAACATCATCCTTCCATCAATATGCCCATTTAAATGTTAACCTTTTCTATGTTGGCTGCCTGATGGTATTATTATAATTTTATAAAGTCATCATATTGAAAATAGGTTACATTTGTTTGATGTGTTTGTTTGAGTTTCTTTTTTTTTCAAATGAGATCAGAGAAACTGACAACAAAACCTGCCATAAGGTTTATTCGTCATATGTGTTAAATGATCTTTAATGCAAGTGATGTTGGTGCAGGTTTGGTTTTATTAGTTATGTACCTGATAGATTTGTCTGTGTTACAGAGCACCAGTGAAGGACAGACAGACGGCAGGTTTCACGTTACACAGCAGCACTTCAGGCTCACCTCCAGCAGAGTCGGTCCAGTTCACAGTTCAGCTCAGTTGGGGCAGACGCACTACAGGACTACGACTAACAAGACTGGATTTGTCCTGGACCTGGTCTAAGGTGGACCAGGTTTAGTCAGCAGGAGGAACCTGGACCAGACTGGACGTCTTACTGAACCAAAGTGTTTATCTCTGTAGCAGAAAATGATGAGGGAAGGAGAGTGTTTCTTTTCTGGAAACTGATCAACTGATCAACTGCTCTGGCTTCTGGTGTTTAAACTGGACTATCTTCCATCAGCTTGACCAGAGCCAGTCTGAGCCGAGCCGGACCAAAGCTGAACATCTGAAAGAACAGGTTGTTATCACATACAGTGCATCATACAGACACATACGGTCTATACCGTATATCACATTTATTTCATTGTTCTAGCTGACTGAAATGAACAGTTAATGTCTCAATCCATTATGGATAATCTTAACTTTCATATACAGTAGGACGGACAAAATGACGTGTTGTAATGTCCACCTTTACAACCGCAACCTACTGTGTGACTTCTGCATACCTAACATGTGACAACAGATATCTAAACAACTTTTACTGATACCAAGTCCATTGGAAATACTTGTGTCTGTCACCTCAAACATAGTTTAAATCCTCTGCACATTATGATAATATATAAACTCACTCATCTGCTAATTAACATGAAGCACAAAGTACAGCTGACGCTGATGGGAAGGTCAATAGTTTTCACCCTGAAGGGAACATGAATGTAAATCAATCAATAGTTCTCGAGGCATTTTCCTTAAAATCTGAAAGTTCAACCTCATGGTGGCACTTGAGGGAAAAGTGAGGGGATCAACAAAGTCATTAGGGTCATTTGTCTGGGCACCATGAATGTCCAACTCATCTCATAGCTTTTGAGATATTTAACTTGATAAGTGAAAACTTTGACATGCTGGTGGTGCCGAATTAAAAGTCACAGAATCACCAAAATCATTCGGATTCATCCTCTGGGGACCATGAACGATGTACTAATTTCTATAGTGATTCATTCAATAGTTGTTGAGATATTTTAGTGTGGACCAATGTGGTGGAAGAAGTGTTGAGTTTAAGTAAATAAGTAAATAAAGTTTGTTTATACATCATACAACACTATTAAATAGAAGGTAAATGAACGGTAAGACTAAACAGGTAAACCTTGGACTGCTTTCTGAATGTGACGGGGAGCCAAAACATAGATAAAGATCAATGTCACATGAGACCTTTTAGAGGACCTTATCAAGAGCTTAACAGCAGCGTTCGATACCACTTGGAAGCGATCCAGTCTTGCTAAGGCAGGTGAAAAGAGAGCCTACATCAAACACTTCACATGCTGGTTAAAAGTCAATGCCCGATCAATAGTAACACCTGCTTTAGGTTTCTGAGGTGATCGAACACATAATCAGGGAAAAACAAAGATTTCCACCTTAGGGACGAGGATGACTGAAAGCAAATGATGCAAATGACAAGTAAGAACTTAGAAAATATCTAAATCGCTCTCAGCAAAAGACTTCCTTTTCATAAAAGGCTGAGTAATTTCCTTAAAATAGCTGCTTGCTGTGGTTTTTATCAAAGAAACAGGAAGAAAGTGCATTTTAGGGGACTATTTTCAGTGGTGGATTGATCCACTCACGTCACCCAGAGCAGCAGTGAGGCTTATTGATGGTTTTTGGACAACAATGAAGCCCTGTGGCCCAGAGGAAGAAGATATATCAGGCTGTGATACTCACACAATACTTGTTAGGGGATACATTCAGTGCTGGAGTATTTTCATGGGATTTAATGAAAATAATAAAAAAAGGTATCATCTTAAAATAGCATAAAATTATTTTCCATCCAGGTTTTTGTTCAGTTATGTAGAAATAGTCAATTGCAACATGTTGAGGCTTTAAATAGATGTTAAATTGGATATCATCTGTATAGCAGTGATTTGATATACCTTAAAAACGATCCAAAGGGAAGCAGGACGAGGTAAACCAAACAGGACCCAGGACAGATCCTTGGGGAACACCAACATGGCTTGTCATGGAATCTGGCACACACGCTCATGTTTCCCTCAGTGTAAATTGCATCATTACTTACATATACTGTATATCTACTATAATATGATCTAAATACTTTTCATTCATCCTTCAGGTTCACTCCAGCTCAGTCCAGGTCCAGTCTACAGTCTAGTCCAGTTCAGTGCAGTCTTGTTCATTCCAGTCTGGTGTAGTCATGCAGTCCCTGACTCAGGAGATCCAGAGTTTCTCTCGTACGCGGCTGAGGAAGCAGTGCACCCGTGTGACATCACTGAGCGGCCGTCGCATCATCGAGACCTGGAAGGGCTCTACGATCACTGTGGTCGAAGACCCCGTCCCCCCAGAGAAGATGCTGGGATATGTCCCCGACACTTCCTGGGACCTGCAGGTCGGCATTGTCAAGCCCTACCTGCTGCTGGGTGAGTGAACATAACACAGATCAACAAACCAATGTGAACCAATGTTCACCACTAGTAGAGTTGTGTCAACCGGCCAAATCCTGCAAGAACGAACAGAAATGGACTTCCAAAAAAGTCCACCTTCACTCATTTTTGATTAAAGTTTTCTGGAAAATGTGAAGAAACAGATTAAAAAAAAAGAAAGTTAAGACGAAGGGGTGGGTTGGGAAGACATTTGTCCCTCTTTGACAGCTGTTTGAGACAGAGTTTTTAGATATTATTTCTTCAAGTCACACCTGTGATATCCCAGCTCCAGTTCCAGTAAAACTGGTCCAGACCGGATTGCACTCAGTCTTGTTAGTCATGACATCTAAATCAAAACTACAATTGGCCCAACGATCATCAAGACCAACAACAGGAAACAATTCCAAATTTGTGTCCGTCTCTAGCCAACTGCCTGACAGAGTTTACTGAAAAACTCTACAAATCTTTAAAACCATTATTACATCAGTAGGAACAAACCATAATATAACTATAACAAACAACCAATTTTTGATAGCTCTTTCATATTAACCTGTAACTTTGCAACATAGATAACTCTCTCCTGTCCTTCTTGTTTTTGAGAACTTGACATTTAATATAAAGCTGTTGCTCATCAGGGCAACAGTGTAAAAAAGATGCTCTTCTGTAAAAAAAAGAGAATCTGGCAGCTGGTTCATGTGTTGCCCTTTCAAATGCGTGGCAGAGTGGAACTGAACACATCCACACTGACAGTGAAAGATGTTCGGGTTAATCACGGTCAGCAGTCGCCTCCTTCGACAGATGAAGGCAGTCTGTGTGAATAAGGAACTTACTTATCCGCAAAACACCGGCTTTGCAAAAAATAACATTAATGTATCGCTTCTGTCTGATTTCCACAGTGTGGATGTAAAAGTGATGTGTTAAGAAGCTACTAATAAAATTAGAAACATGAAGATTCTCTAAAAATGTAAATGTAACAGAGTACCAAGGCAGCAAGAGATATGCTGGGTGGTGGCTCACTACTGGCCTTTAGCCTTTAGTGGCCACTCCGAATTTGATCAAAACATGAATATTAATGGTGACTTAGGTCAGTAAACTTGATTTGGGGGAGCAACAGATACTTGTGGCTTTACTTCCTGTTTTTTCTAAAATTGAAGCTAACTGTTGGAGCAGCTGATAACATCGTAGAACAGAAAACACGTCTTGTCGTCTGTTAAAACTGGACAGTGTTATATACAGATTTGTATATCAGGTCCCACCGCAGTAATGGCGGCTTGTGTACTTCCACCTACAACCTGGACAAAAGAGGCATGACCCACCCATTCGATTGGATGGGCCCACCCCCTCTCCCTGCCCTGTCCTGGAAGTCACCTTCAGTCCACCTGCCAGCTCAGAGTAGAGGGTAACATGAGCCCAGACGTGGGGGAGGACAGGGGGGGACGTGACCCATCAGGGTGGAAAATAAATGACCCTGTGACCTGCACCAGACGCTGTGCAGGGAATGCCCCTTTCCAGGTCAGCTTCTTGGTTCAGCACCACGGACAGCGTTTTGTGCCTAAACAAATCCAAATCCTGAACTAACTAACTAACTAACTAACTAACTAACTAACTAACCAACTACAGTAATTCACAGTGTGTGTGTGTATGTGTGTGTTTGTAGGTTCTCAAGATGCTGCACATGACTTTGGCACCCTGAGGAAACACAAGGTGAGCTTCTTCCTGCTGAACTGAAGAACCAGTGATACAACGGTCATAAACTAATCAGCCATCAATCTGGGTTCTGCAGAGCACTAAAAAACAGGAAAGGAAAGGAAGAAAAAACAACAACAGGAGTGATAAAATCAATAAAAAAAGTGGGCAGAAACAGTCCTTGAATACATATATTACCAATGACATTCGTATTTATAGCGTTTCTGAACAGCAGGTTAAAATAAGATTTTTCTCTCCGTTTCAGCCCTCTGTCCAGACTAAAACAGTCAAAAGCTGAGCTTTTCTTAGACAATGACATAAGCTTCCCAGTGAGGTTCAGAGGCAGCGTGCCAGTAAAGTTAAGACAACCCTCAGTCGCCTCTCACTTCCTCTGCGATCGTTCACTTGAGCCGAATACACAGTAAAGCTGTTGTCATTAACCTACATTTATGTTCATTTTGTTCACAGTTGACAATTTTGAGTTTTCAATTTGCCAACTTAAAAGAGGGTGAAGAACAGGAGTTTTAGCCCTTTTTTTAGGTTGTTCAGGTGCTCCACTGTGGACGGCCGTCTCATCTGAAACTACCTGGAAATTCTAATGCAAACGCAAATTGCATTTAAAAAATGTAGACAGCTACCTATAGACATAGTAATGACTGTGTCAAAAGCCTTTAAATAAAGAGTGAAAACAACAGGAAATGAGAGGGGGGGAAATGGATGTTAACTGTCTTGTGATTTCTGTTTGTTTGTTACTCTGATGTTATGGCTGCACCTCCTCTTCCTCCTCTTCCTCTTCCTCAGGTGTCTCACGTCCTGAATGTGGCCTTCGGGGTGGAGAACGTGTTTCCTGACCTGTTCATCTATAAGACCGTCAGTATTCAGGATCATCCCGACGCCGATGTGCTGCTTCACATCCAGGACTGCTGTGACTTCATCCAGCAGGCTCGCAGTGAGGTAACACGTTACTCTCCTTACTGCAGATTATATTCATCAATTTATTATTCATTTATCAATGAAAAACCCAAAGAATGATATCAAACAACAATGTAAAACAAAGAATAGCAGCAAATTCATATTCTAACATTCTTTGGAGCTTTCCCTGGATGATTATTGAAACCATTAATTACTCATCAAAACTGACTTTTAACAATTGACAAATTGGTTAGTTGACAAATCGATTATGTTGACCAATCGTTTCGGGTTTACTGTTAAAATAAAACATCCTGTCTGCATACACAGCGGGGGATGTCAAAATCACCCGCCCTGTCTCCCTTTCTGAAAATGTTCCCATCTCTCAGCTGACCTCACGTGGTGCAGTCACACGTTTCACTTGACAGTGGACGATCAGCATCGAAAAGGCAAACTGACGGGCTTTTCGATACAAATTAGAAGAAAAACGGAATTTAAAAAATACTGGAAACTTAACAGATCAGGGCTGCTGTAGCTCAGGTGAAACCAAATAATGACCGGATCAAATCCAACAACAAGAAACAAACCCATAAGGCCAAAGGATTATGGGAGGAAGGAGACAGATGTTAGGGTCCTAAAATGAGGGGAGGGTTGACATGTGACACATGTTTCCTCTCCTCTCTCCTCTCCTCTATTCTGAATAATAGATGTGTAGTTTTGTTCATGTTTTATTAAACTGCACACAGATCAGATCTCAGTGTCATACAAGCTTTTAGCAGCGAAGCCTGCGGCTCACCTTAACATGACACCACACACACACACACACACACACACACACATACGCACACACACACACACACACACAGAGCGAGTCATTAGGCAGTCATTAGGGGTGTATTATTTCAGGAAGTGTGTGTGTTCATTATGATATGTTTCTGTGTGTGTATGTGGTAATTCCAGCCCTGATAATCAAACTGATGCTTTTACTTTGAAATGCAGGGTCAGATTACCCAGCAGGCCATCTGGCTGGTAATGACCCTCAGTTATTGATGCTGTCATGACAACGACAGCAACGACCACAACAGCACATTTTCAACTTTTTACCCATTCTTTGATTTGGGGCTTACCCTAACACATATTCTTGTCAAAATTCCCACATTTTTGGGTTAGATTTGTTTTGTTTCTTTTGGTGAAAATAAAAAAGAAAAAAATGGCAAATCTTGAATCTGTCTGTCGGGATGGAAGATGACTGTGACATTTTGGGAGAAGCTCTTGTTTTCCATCCTCCCAGTGGTCAGATGAGAAGGTTGATACCAGTGTGGTTCAGGCTGATAACTGGGTCACAGCTGTGGTGTAAACCAGCCATGTGAAGGAAAATAGAGGCTGTAATGGAGAAGCTAATGGGGCTCCAAAGACACTAACAAACACAAGACATCTATTAACTAAACAGCACTTCAGTGGTGGAGCTGGTTGTGGTGTGAAGTTCAGCTCGGCAGGCTGAAGTCAGCTCTGTTCTGTCGGTGTGTAGAGCCCTCTAGTATTCAGAGAGGGTCATTGCAATTTATGTTTGAACCCATACAGCTTTATGTCACCTCTCTCCTGGACGGTGACATTTCAGTGTGTTTTTTCGCTCTGTTGATGAGTAAAACAGTTAATTTTTAAAACATTCAAAATTTCTAGCATGGAATTTAAACAAAAGATTTGGACACACTTAGTAACAAATGTAAAAATGTAAAGTAAAGATGTTCCTGGATAGCCTCCACACATCTTTAGCATGTTTTAGCCAAGTTTTTCTAGGTACAAGATGTGCTCGGCTTGCTAGATCTGCTCGGGGTCCTGTGTGTAAAGAAAGAAATCTAGGTCTAATAAAATGTAATGCCAAACTTTACATGTAATTATTTTGTCTGTTTGTGTAGAGAGTTCACTATGTATATATCATGTTAAAAAATGTTATAGATCTGGGGCACTCAGCTCCACATCCAGAGGTGTGTGGACACTGGAGGAAAGCCAACAGAGATCAGTCAGGCTTGGGCATGGACCATGCCGCCCTCCCACCTTCCTAGTTCTCTGGGGGAGCAGCAGAGCACAGCCTGGGTCAGTGGGACTTGCTGGAGGCTTTACGGTCGCTCATCTGCTATGACTGTCTCTCCATCCTCTGTAAAGCCTCCAGCATGCTCCGCACTTTTTTCCCCGAGGATTTAGTTCCTGTTCCCTCTAATTTGTTATAACGTGACTTACAGTATATAGATAGCATGAACTTGCACTATTTTTATGAAATATTTACATGTAAAGTTTGGCATTTACATTAGATGTAAGTCACTTCCTCTGCAGGCAGGACCCCGAGCAGATCTGGCAGGCTGAGCACATCTAGTACCTACACCTGTCTCATTTTTTTGCAATACTTTACAATCCATTCACACATCGGTAATTCAAAGCGATTAATACATGTAGATTCTTACATATAGTACCTTTAATGTTGCAAAACAGTGTCAGAAAGTAACTGAATACATTTACTGAAGTACAGTAATGTACTTCAGTACAATTTACCTTCTAGTACTTCACTTGAATTCCTCAATTTTTGCTACTTTATACTTCTACTCCACTACATTTATTTAACAGCAATAGTTACTAGTTGCTCTGCAGATAAAGTGGCTGAAATCAATTAATGCAGCTTTAATATTTACTGATTCTCCCTCAGAAAGGCGTGGTGTTGGTCCACTGCAACGCCGGTGTGTCACGGGCACCGGCAGTGGTCATTGGCTACCTGATGTCATGTGACGGCCAGTCTTTTGACGCCGCCCTCTCATTGGTCAAATCAGCTCGCCCTGCCTCCTCCCCAAACCCCGGCTTCCTGGAACAACTGAGGAGCTACGAAACGCCGACGATGAATGGATCCAAACACTAAAAGAAGAAGAGAAAATTTTGAGGGTGGTTATAGAGTTGAGGAGAAATAATGTGATTTTAATGAGAAAATGTTGAAGATTTTCTTGTTTGCGTGTTATTATTGATGATGTCCTCTTCGTGTTTTGGTGCTGTCGTTCTCATAGTCATCTCTGTGTTTTGTTCAGTTAGATTAATTCGTCCTCTGTATTTGACACATCCTCACTGTTTCAGAGCGGCAGCAAGCCACAAACTCCAGAATTTTATTTCTAAATATGAATAAAAACTTAAATGACTATACTTGCTGTAACTGCTCACTGTTATTACTTGAGTATGAAACCATCTATAAAAGATAAGGCTGGTAACTATCCATATATTTTAGTGTCAATAAATCCAATTAAAAGACCAAAGCCAACAAATGTATTGATTCTGCTAACAAGTAGCCTAGCATCACCAGACTTTGCGTATTAGTCTGGAACCAATGGGTGCAGACAACCAATCAGAGCAACGAATCGCCGTCCTGTCGTACGTACGGCAAACACATATTTCTTATCAACAAAAGCATTAACTACAGTTGTTTGTTCTTCATTTAGAGAAAATGTACCGCCCAATTCCTTTAATACTGATGTGGCAGCCTTCTTGGTTGTTTACAAAAATGCATCAATGGCGCTCCGCTGCCAGTCAGTACATCAACTTCATCAAATAAGCTGAACTGCTTCAACCTTATGGGCCAGGATGAAGTCTGAAGATATGTAAAGTTTCAAAACAGTGGTGATTTTGTTGAGCTGGTGCCCAGCTGGTAGCTGGGCACCCTTCGTAGTGAAGGAGTACACGCCGTTTGGCGGTAGGAGAGCATGGTGGATGGGCTGGCATGTTTGGTTTGACCATGTCCTGGGTGTAGCATTGGGCTGAGCCATTCGCATAAATGAGAGAGAAATGAGAAGCTGCTTTTGTCTGGAATCATTGTTTAATAAATTCACAAGAATTTTTGATGATAAATCTGCCATGGTTATCGCTGTAAACTGCACCTGTGCCCTGCAAGAATGGAAAGAGTGACAGGCGTAGTAACAGTAACTAAGAGGGTGGTTAATTCAAAGGTGAAACAGGAAACAATTTTCTGTCTGAATCCAGTTTAAAAAAACTTTCAGCTGATGTACAATCCTACTGCTACACTATGAACATATATTACAAATCTGATCACACACACATTTGACCCTCCTTTCCTGAATGCAACCTCCTGCTTAAAAGGGAGCGAGACCTCTAAACACTTGAGAGTCTGAGAGAGAGAGAGCGAGAGAGACAACAGCACTCAGAGAGACCGAGCTGTGCTGCGCAGCATGTGGATGAAAGCAGGACGAAGATGTCTCTCCAATATGTGAAAAAACACAAAGACACACAGAGTCCTCCGTCTGTTTGGAGCCTCCTTCCTCCTCCCGTGGGTTCTGCTGACGATGGGCTCCTTCTGCTCGGCTCTGGACAGGAAGATGGCGGTGGTTACGGTGACGCCACGTGAGGAGCCGCCGGTTCAGAAAGTGACAGGTCAGACAGTCATTTTCCATCTCTGTAGTTCTCTCTTAGAAGCTTACTGTTGCAGTGAGGTTGTAGTTTTTAAAATCTCCTCCATGCTCATCATGTTTCTGGTATCTGTCCATGTGATATTCAGCCCTCAGATAGTTTTGGTGATGTTTCTATTTGCACCTACAGTCAAAAATGTGTTTGGCTCAATGTTTGTTTTCACATTCATCTGTGGAAGGATTAAAGTTTCCCTGTGATCACCTTAAATCTCAGTTTAACACCTGGACGTACCTGCAGGAGTTTGTGACATCACAACTAGTTTGAAGCCAATCACAGTTGAGTATGCAACTTAAACAAGTGTGATGGGGAAACCTCCAGTGCACACACACTAAAAACTGACTTGTTCAGTGAAGTAGGAAACATCTGTTTCTTGAAACTGTTGAAATGAACAATATTTTTCAGATAATCTTTAACTAGATTCTTTTTACATGTCCTACAACATGTCCGGAGGGGTCTTTAAGACTTAGTTAATATCTCAAAATGAATAAACATTAGTGTATTTATGGCTTCCCATGTCTCTCTGCTCTGACCATGTTGTTCTACTTGTTGCCTCGAAAGCCTTTTGACAAACAAAGACCTGAATATATTACTGAAACACACACCACACACACACACGAACACACACACACACACACACACACACACACACACACTCCTCCAGCCGCCCACGCGATTGTCTTTAATTGTCTCTTCAGTGTTGGTGCTGATTATGAAGAACCAATTAACAGTCAATTAGCCAGCTGACCAATCACAGAGTCCTGGTTTGTTTACAACCAAGAGCTGCTCTTTGGTCTGATCTCTAGTCTGGTCTCTTCAAGTCTCTTAGGGTCTTTGGCCTGTTCTCCTCTGGTCTCCTTTGGTCTCTAGTCTAGCATCTGGTATGTTGTGGTCTCTTTTAGGGCCCCTTCTGGTCTCTGGCCTGGTCTTTTCTAGCCTAAGGTCTATCTTGTGGGTCTCATCTGGTCTCTTTGGGACTTTAGTTAGGTCTTTGGCTTGGTCTGTGGTCTGGTCTCTTCTAGTGTCTTCTGGCATCTTGTTTGGCCTCTTAAGGTCTCTTTTTTTAGTCTTTTCTGGTTCCTAGCCTTGTTACCTTGGCTCTCTTTTCTAGTCTCTTCTGGTCTTCAGTCTTGTCTCTTCTGGTCTCTCTAAGTGACTTTGTGTCTTTGGCCTGTTCTCCTCTGGTCTCCTTTGGTCTCTAGGCTGGTCTCTTCTAGTCTCTTTTGTGCTCTTTTATGGTTTCTTCTAGTCTTTTTTTAGTCTGGTCTCTTCTGGTCTCCCTAAATGAACCACTTTAAACCATGTGAGAGACAGATTAACCCAGGATCCCATGTGCACCCAGATGTGTGTCCTTGTTAATCCAGATAAACCCAAATCAACCCAGACTAACCAGGAATAAACCTGATAGGACCACGCAAACCCAAGTCAATCCGGTTTACACAGCTGACTGACCAGCAGAGGGAGACACACTCACACTAAACACTCACACAGTTTTTCGTTCTTTCTTTCCTTCTTTTACTTCTCTCATGTTTTCTCTAGTTTGGTTCCATTCTCTTTGTTTTTCTGAGTCTTTTTCTAATCATCCATCCATCCATCATCCGTACCATTTATCTGTTAAAAACTAAATTAATTCTAACATCATATTTAAGTACAAAGTTGCCTGTTTTCAGACTGTTACAGATGCTGCTGTGGATCATTTTTAATTTCAGTCTATTTTGAGGTCAGTTTTATGTAATAAATTCTTCAGAAGGGAAGGTGGAGTAAAAACAGAAGAAAGGTTGTGGTCAGAGAAAAAATAATCCACTTCACTTTACAGAAATCACCCTCACCAATGTCATCCAGTGACACGGCTCTTTGTCCAGTGACCTTTCATTTACTGTTTTTTCTCCATCATCAGTCACTTAGGATCTCCATCGCCTTTCTTGGTATTCTCTCCTCCAGCCTTACAGTCCTGTAGCCTGGGTCCAGACATTTGAATCCGCACACTCCACTGAATTGAGTGCTTCTGAAGATGAAGTGTTGACAATTCTGTCTGATATCAGGCAAACAGGACAGTCTTCAAAGAGGCAAAGAGTGTACACCATAAGCCCCACAGAATCTGTGAAACCCTGTTGAACTCAGCTCAATAGTTGAAGTGGTTACAGCAGTAAAAACTGTTTATCTTCCTCTTCCTCCATCAGGGGACTCTCTACACCCAATCAAAGAAGTGGGGTGGCTGCAGCATCCAATCAAGAACAGGTGTAGCCTCAGGAGGCGTGTCCTTGGAGCCACCAATCAGCATGCTGTGAAAAACCCCAAGACCTGGTAAAAACATAAGATTTATCATTCAAATCTTTGTTGTCATATACACAGAGAACAAGCCCTTAGCTTTCCGCCACCTGCCAGTGTGACAGTGCGAGCATGTCTGCTCCTGCAGGCTGTATGCATTTCCTTGCGTTACTTTACATTATTGCAGAGGGCCAGCTCCTCAGGAGGAGTGCACTCCTGTAGGAGCCCCCCCTTCATTTCTGTACCTGTTGGCTGCAAGCAATGTCAAAGCCATTTCATTGTGCCTGTGTGTACTAATATCATCCTACAACAGAGACTGATTGAAGCACTAAAGCCTTGCACTTGATGTACTTATAAGACATGAAGGTAAGCCTCCTTACAGAGTCACTGAGGTTCTTGGTGACATTATGAGTTTTGGGCTCTGAAGGGGAAGAACTGGCTATGAAAATCAAGCTCCTATAGATGCAGGTAACCATGGTAACGATACTTATGCTTGATGCTGGATGACCCTCACACCCCGACTACAAACAATGGGAGCCACCACTCCTGTTCAGTGGACCTGAATGAGTGTTTTCCAGCTCCAGCAGCACCTGTAGTGAACCTGTTTGTTTTGCAGGACTACGCTGACGAAAATGTAACGTCTGAGTATTGAACATGCACCAACAAATACATCGCTACATATGCTGCTGCTGGCAGAGCGCTGTAGATACGGCATGAGCAGACAATAGCACAGAAGAAGTGTTTGTAGTTCTGTCCGGTAGTGCAGCTGTCCTCAGGGTGGTGCTAGAGGAAAGACCCCGCAAATCTAAAGGGTTCATCCTCTGGGGAGCAGGACAGTCTGTGCATTAAAGTGGCACTCCAGAGATATGCTGGCATTTAGTTTTTAGTTACCACCCTTTATTTCCCATAATGCAGCGTGGTACTTTCTCTTCGTTAGACCCTTCGACGACGTTCCAACACCGCAAACTCCAGTGTGTAAAACAAACGCCGTACAGTTAAAACTTTGTATTCTCCAAGCCTAAGAAAGAATAACCCTGATGACATCACTGTGACGTCATCAGGGTTATTTTTGTCAGGCTTGGCAAAGCTCCTCCAGAGTGACAGAAGACGTACTGTACACCTCGCAGGTCGAGTAGTACTGGAGTACCTCTGTAATGCACATTCTGAATGTAATGAGCGCTTCAGCCTCTAGGTGACGCCAGCGGGACTGAAGGCTGATTGCCTCGTTGTGCCACTTGACTGGAGAGGTTGTGTGACTCTCATTTTCAGGACCATTACATCATCATTCTCTAAAAACACACACTCACACACAGACACACACACAGACACACACACACTGTCTCAGACGCAGCGGGGGAGAGGGGGGAGGACAGATTGAGATTCCTGTTAACTGTCTGCGTCTGAACGGAGAGTAAAGTTATGTCTGTTTGAATTTGGGAGAGTGAAGAGGAGGAAGAGGAGGAGGAGGAGGAGGAGGAGGAGGAGGGAGGTCTGTCGGCTGCAGGATTCCATCACTCTTAGCAACCGTTATTGAGTTACCACGGAAACACTCTGAGATGTTCTCTGCTTCTCTTTTGTCCTCCATCGCTCTCTCTCCCTCTCTCTCTCTCCCTCTCTCTCTCTCCCTCTCTCTCCCTCTCCCTCCCTCTCTCTCTCTCTCCCTCTCCCTCCCTCTCTCTCTCTCTCCCCCCATCCTGTCTTTATTGCTGGTCGACTTCCTCCTTGCGTTGCTACGGCGATGCTGTGGGACATTCAGCTGGATCATTTTGCAGCCGCAGTGCCGGAGCGCAGAGCCTCAACTGTTCGCTGCTCGTCTTGTTTACTTGTTGGCGTTTGATGGACTGAAAGATGTCGTCAGTCTGTTCCTGCCTTTCAACTTTTTGAAAAAGAGGAACACCACACTTTGTCTTTGTGACCTTTAACCCCTCAGCTTCTCTTAACGGATCAGAGATTGTCATTTTGGATTGGCTGGGCTGTCGGGTGACATCACAGGAAGTTGGATGAAGTTTTGTTGAACCCAAACGCTGTCGGCGTCGATGTTTTCACGACTCCGTCACTCTGAGAGACGTCCGGACGCTTCGCAGAGACCAAACTCTGCTCTGTGAACACTTGTGCAAAGAGAAACCCACCTCCTCCTCCTCCTCCACCACGCCGAGATGAACGAGGAGGTTCTGGAGGCTGAGGAGCAAGAGCAGCAGGGGCAGAAGGAGGTGCAGCAACAGGAGGGAGAGCGGGAGGAGGAGGTGCAGCAACAGGAGGGAGAGCGGGAGGAGGAGGTGCAGCAACAGGAGGGAGAGCGGGAGGAGGAGCTGCAGCAACAGGAGGGAGAGCAGGAGGAGGAGGTGCAGCAACAGGAGGGAGAGCGGGAGGAGGAGGTGCAGCAACAGGAGGGAGAGCAGGACGAGCTGGAGTCCGAGGGGGTGCAGCAGGAGATGGAGGTGCTACAGGAAAAAGAGGAGCAGGAGGAGCAGGAGGAGTTACAGCAACAGCAAGGAGAGCAGGAGGAGGACATGCAACAGGAAGAGGAGATGCCGCATGAGGACGAGGTGCAACAGGAGCAGGAAGAGGTGCAGCAGCTGGAGGAGGTACAGACTGAGGAGCACCAGCAGACTGGACAGGCGCAGGTGGAGGAGGAGCGGCTGATTGAGGAGGAGGAGGAGCGGCAGCAGGAGGAGGTGCAGACTGAGGAGATGTCACGGACTGAGGAACAGCAGACGGAGGTGCAGCGGAGTGAGGAGGTGCAGCAGGCTGAGGTGCAGGACTTTGAGGACGCTCTGGAGCAGAACCACAACAACCAGGTCCTGATCCGACTGAGAGGGATGTGAGTAACCAGCTGGCCGATGATGTAATGTTGATGATGATGATGTATTAGCACTAATGATCACTGGTGATCGCGCTGGGAGAATCACCCGAGCGATAACTTTTTCGCTTTTGGGGGCGGCATCAGTGTGGTCGCCTGGTTGCCGTGGTGATGTTGGCACATGCCGAGGATGGAGGGAAGACGAGTGACAGGGAATGAGTGGAAAACTGTGGGCGTGCGACATCACTGGACATGAGAGAGAGAGAGAGCGAGAGATGAGGTCACAGCTTCCCGTCCTTCTATCCGTCTGATATTTTCTCAGTCTTGCACTCTAACAAGCCAAAGTCGCAGCGGGAACAACGTCAGCACATCTGCCTACAGCAGACAGATGTGAAACAGCTTGTCTTTTTGTTCTCCATAGTTGCCATGGTAACGGCAGAGCGTTGCGATGCAGCAAACTCTCCGAGACAGATAGGGAGAGAGAGAGAGAGAGAGAGAGAGGGAGAGAGAGAGAGAGAGAGAGAGAGAGAGGGAGAGAGAGAGAGAGAGAGAGAGGGAGGGAGAGAGAGAGGGAGAGAGGGAGAGAGAGAGGGAGAGAGAGAGAGGGAGAGAGAGAGAGAGAGAGAGGGAGAGAGAGGGAGAGAGAGAGGGAGAGAGAGAGAGAGAGGGAGAGAGAGAGAGGGGGAGAGAGGGAGAGAGAGAGGGAGAGAGAGGGAGAGAGGGAGAGAGAGAGAGGGAGAGGGAGGGAGAGAGAGAGAGAGAGAGAAAGAGAGAGAGAGACGTAAGGCAGGAAAACAGAGAAAAGAACTAAAGCTGAGCATCAAAATGTTTGATTTAATGTCCTGCTGCTGTTTACATACTAACTACAGCCTCATTACGTCATCACTACACACACTGAGAACATTTGTGTCTTTAACAGGGTCTAATAAGAGCAGGAGCATCATCATCATCATCATCATCAGTCAATCATCAATAGTTTGGCGTCTTGGGAAATTCACTTTACTGTGCAGGGTTAGAGAAGAAGATTGATTCCACTCTCACAGGTGTCAGTTGAATAGCAGCTGGTTAGCTTAGCTTAGCATAAAGACTGGAAACAGGGGGAAACAGTTAGCCCGGTTCTGTCAGAAAGGATCACAGTCGTCTTCCAGAGATACTGGAGGCTTTTTAACTGGTTAAAATGAGTCAATGTCTTTGTAACAACCTGCTTGTGTTGAACAAGTTGACCTCAGGTTGTTTCATTTCATTAATGTAAACAGTAAAGTTGTCCAGTAATTCACAAGAAAAATCAAAGAAAGTGGAAAGGAAGAGCAAAGAATATAACTCCCTGGAGCGTTTCCTGCTTTCCTGTCCCGTTAGTCGTCTTGGGACCCCTCAGATTTATCTTGTGACCCTTGGATGATTCCTGCCCCCCAGGTTGGAAACCTCTGTCATAGAGGACACACTGATTGTATTTGGGATAATTTCTGCAGAATTAATTTGAATGCATCGACAGCAAAATTATTTGGTTATTCCTAAAATATACAAAACCAATATTCCTGAAAATAATAAGTTTCTCTGTTTGTTCAGTTTGGTTCCTCAGTGTCTCTTAAACCGACCGCTGCAGTTCACACATCAACCTCCAGTAAACTGAAGTAACACCTCTACAAACATGTTCGCTACTGGGAGATACACTACATGGCCAAAAGTATATGGACACCTCTGTCCGGATACTTTCTTTAGTGTACAGTTTTTTTCCCTGGTTCGGGCCACTTGGTTCCACTGACGGGAAATCTGAAAGGGGAACTCCACCAATCTGACACGTCAAAGTCTGTTTCCAGGTGTTTGGGAGGAAAAGGTTTGATAAAATCTTTAATGTCTCTAGACTGTCGTTGAGCTGTGATGTGAAGTCAGACAGATTTTGACAAGGACGAATTTGTGGAATAAAAAAGACGATGTATCCAGTTGTGCTGCATCGATTATGATCTTTTTTGTTTTACTGTTTATTGCGTCAGACAGTGCTATAGAAGTTTAGACAACAGTGTGTGTTCAACTTTGTATCAACAGTTTGTATTTATTCCTTTTCATGTTTCAACATGACAACACCAGCTCCTTAAATAAAAAATGTTCCCAGTTTGGTGTTGAAGAACTTGACAGGTCTGCACAGAGCTCTGACCTCAGCCTCATCCAACACCTTTGGGATAAACCAGATCACCAACTGTGCGTCAGACCTGATCCCCACACATCAGTGTTGGACCTCACTGACGCTCAGGTGTCTGAATTCCCTGCAGCAGGTTCAACATCTGGAGGAAAAGACTGAAACCAGAACAATGAAGGCTGTTAGAGCAGCAGATTAATGTTGTATGAAATACTTTTGGCCAGATGGTGTTTTTCACATCTGAGATGCAACACATCACATGTGAAAACATGAATTTCACATGCACTTTATTTGTAACACTGGTCCTGTTTTAGGGCTGGTGCAGTTTGGGGAAATGTGATGCTCTCGAACAGATGAGAGTCCTCATCATCCTCATCCTCATCCCTGTCCCTGTTACTCATCGGCTTGCAGACGGAAACATCTGATGTACATCAGATTAATGAAATGAACATACTTTTAAACACAGTGTACCTTTCATATGTACTTCTGTATTTATACATTTATATATACTAACATTTCACATGTCACATGGTCTCATTCATCATGCTGTGGCAGAAAAAAGCCATCAGAAATGATTTAATGAAAGTCTCCTGCATCAGCAGCAGCGGCAGCAGCAAAATGAACTGTGTTTGGTATCGTTTTCCTAAAACACACACAAATGTATACCCCTTGGCAACTCTTGCTCTGTTTAACAGACCCCACTTGCTAAACAGCATCTTGTATTAGTAACTAGTTGGCAACACAGCAAACGATCACAGGAAAAATACAGAAATGTACCAGCAGAAGTTGGTGTGCTGGTTGAAGAAGTTGTGGCCAAGAGAAGTGTTTAATTTTGCCAAATCCTGTAATAAACATTGGCAAGTCAATGTGTTATTTGTCAGCAGTGATTCAATGAGAAAAAAATGAAGAATTCAACACAGAAGCTCATCTACTAACCCGACAGCACTTAACTCTCAGGTCAGAACTGGCACTGGGACTACAACTCAGTCTGTTAAAACAGTGGTTCAGCAATGCCAAATTGGTAGAGTGTCCATTTAAAAGTGAGGATGTTTCACACAGTTCTCCAACGCCCGGAAACACTTTGATGTGTAAAATTGGTGGAGTTCCCCTTTAAGACTATCAGCTCAAACAACAGACGAATTCAAGCCTATTCTGAAGAATTAGGCTTCAAACATTTGGTAAATCATGAAAAAAATATAATATATTTTATTTATGTTTAAAGGCAAGATAACAGACTTAATTATGCTCCCCCTTACATTACACATGAATGAATCAATAATTATGATTCATTCCATTGATATAATAATAATATAATATAATGTATTATTCTGAAATTCGTTATGTTTTCATGTTTTTCACTTTTGGTACTTTAAGTAATGCCAACACTAGTTATTACTCAGGGACTTTGAATGCAGGACTTTTACTTATTGTATTTGGTATATATAGTATATAGTTATATACTTTGTTTATTTTTACACTGCAGTACAACCAAAAAAAGCTCGAAGACACATTAGGATGACAAACAAAAAGATCCATGAACGCCTCGTTCTGCTTCACAGTGTGTGTGTGTGTGTGTGTGTGTGTGTGTGTGTGTGTGTGAGTTTGGTCATTGGTGCCAACAGTGCTTGAACCACTAAGAGCCTCTTATGTCTTTATTTATAACCCGACTGATCGTGTAAATGCTTGCTGACAGATACAAGCCGTGGATGCAGATCAACAAACAATAGAAGTCTCTGCTGTTTGGAGGGAAAACGAAGTGTACAGATTTATTTTTTTTTGTGTTTTTTTTTCTTTTGTTTTGTCATCCTATTAGTTTCCGTGGTAACGGCAGAGCATTTCAATGCAGCAAACTCTCTGCGGAGAGGGACACATAGAGACACATTTATTTATTTTCCTTTATTGTTACACACAGGATTTCCTTCTGTCTTTCCTGTAAATCAGATTATTTCTTCTTATATCTTTTTGTAGTGTGTTCTTTTAGATTAACTTACTTTTTAAAGTAAAGGTCCTTTGGGGAGAGTGATGCAACGATGAGAGGGATAGACTAAAAATGAAAGTGAAAGAGAGAAAATGTGCACTGGAGAGTTCATCAGACTGTTTTGTGAAGCGTAAAATAGAACAGTTGAAGCAGGTCAGTGGCTGCAGTAGAAACCTAAATAAATATAATAAAAACCCAGTTAACTAGTTGTCCTGGTGTCCAGTCTCCTGAAGCGTCTGGGGCCCTCTGTGGGATCCGGGCTCGTAGATGCCTGCAGTAACTGGCTGAAGCACAGTACAGACCAGGATGTTATTCTCACTCTGCATTCTTGTTTCTGTTTTAATGCATTTTCACTGATAAAGTTTGACTCCAAAACAATAGAATACAAGTTGTTTTCATGTATTTCTATATATTCGTGTGTGTGTGTATGCTGCCGCTTGTTTATTAGCAGACGGCTGCTGGATGGATGCTCTGCTTCTTCTTCAGGCCAGGGCGCGTGGTCTCGACGTAGGCGGTGTAGATGGTATAAACCACTAAAGGAGCGCGAAATCTCCCCCCGCGGTGGTGCATCACAAACAGACTCCTGCAGAGAAATAATGCATCTACGAATAAAAGATACTTTACACGCTCAATATTAATAATCCTCAAGGAAGCAGGGACGAAAATGTGTGAGGTGAAAGTACAGAACATATCAACACAAGGACAGGAAGGGAGACAAGGCAAAATTACCTGAGGGAGGGAGAAAAACAGAAATGCAAATTCTGTCACTGAAGATGTCGGCCTGGAAAAGTCCTGACAGAGTGGTGAGTCATTCTCCAGAAACTCTCTCTGTCCTCACCTGTCACTGTTGGTGCTGCAGCATGTTTTTCTTTTTTCGACCAAAAACACAATGCAGCAACCTGCTGCCACTCAGGCTGCTTTGTAATTCACCGCCGGTCCGCCCACGTATAATTACCAGCAAAGCCATGAAACAACAGCGTCCTGCTGCCGGAGTTCAAAGCCGAGCCTTCAGGGTCGGATTTCAGAGCCGTGATTGGCTAATTTCGTCATTGGTCCAATTCATGTAATGGTTGGATTCACCAGGGAGCCATGACCAGGATGGACGTAGTAACTCTTGCGTTGTGTTCACACTGGCTTGACTTCCTCCTTGTTTGGGGTCCCACAGACGCTACAATACAATAAAACTGCAACCAACCTTTTCCTTTAATACAAGTAATGAAGTGGTCACCCTTGTAACTACGTGAAATTATTCCACATTGTTCATGCTTTATAAGTTATATCCCATAGGTCCTCACATGCACTTATTTGGGATTTGGGTCAAGTCAATTTTATTTATATAGCGCCAAATCATAACATAAGTTATTTCAAGACACTTTTCACATAGAGCAGGTCCAGACCGACTCTTTAAAATATTATTTAGAGACCCAACAGTTCCCATCACGAGCAGCACTTGGTGACAGTGGAAGGAAAAACTCATTTTTAACAGGTAGAAACCTGGAGCAGAGCCGGGATCTGGGTGGGCGGCCATCTGCATCGACTCAGTCGGGAACAAAATAATCCCGTCCTGTCGACACAGATACAGAACAGATGGAGATCCGTTGTTTTTACCTGATTAGGGGAAATTACTTGTTGAACTCCTACAAGCTAAGACATAACTTCTAACTGACATTTATTTTGATTTATTCAGGGAAGTTCCTCTGACAGCCCAGCTCTCTGTTGCAGGAACCCCCAGATTTATCAATTTATGTTTGATATTTCTTCAATATGATCAAGATCCGTTATGTATCATGTGATACATACGTATGTGTGAATGTGGCCATTATGCCAAAATATTCCTGGCAGCCCGAACACACACACACACACACACCCACACACACACACACACACACACACACACACACACACACACTTACTCACAGTAAGACTGTCTGAAGTGTGTGATTGGTTCTGTTCAATAACTATTCTGTTTTTGTTTTTGTTTACAGGCAGAAATATAAAAGTACATCGCAGAGGTAAGACAGGCAAACACACACACACACACACACACACACTGGACTGAGCTGTGAGCTGTTATCAGTTCTGTGATGGAAATCTTAGAGCTGCTTCACTCTAACAAGAAGTTTCAGGAGACCGGGATGTCTTACACAGGAATATTTATTGAAGCTCGATCGAGGAGAAAAGGGAAACACCACGTGTGAATCACAGCGTACTGCTACCCAAATCTGAAGATGGTGTCCTGAAGCTCAGTATTTAACCTTCCACAGACCTGATAAGTTCTGCTATATCCAAACAGGGTTATTCCTAACTCAGTCTGTCATGTGTGATGACTCTGTTGGATATCAGATCCAAACAAGGAAAGACGTCAACCATTGCTGTCCTAACAACAGCACAGCCTCTCTACAGTCTCTCTTATCCAGCGTCAACAACCAGGCTCCAGCCTGTTGTGTCTAAACCTGAATACAGAAGATATCTAGCAGACCTTGATCTACCAGAGGCCAGAGCCAACTCGGCCTTGTCTGGCACACAGAGTGAGACAGGTGAACAGAGTGAGACAGGTGAACAGAGACAGACAGGTGAACAGAGACAGACAGGTGACCTGACCTGTGAAGCTCTGTCTTAAGTTACCTTTAACCTACAAGAGGGAAGTTTAACATACAAGATAGAAAATTCCTTCACAAGTTCCACCATTCTTCCTTTAAACTTCTCACATGGTTTGATTTAAATAACTGTTTGACTCAAATTATTCATGCATATAGATGCAATATTTCACAAAAAAAGATTGGAGAAAAGTCCAAAAACTCAGAACAGATTTGTGTTTCAGAACCTTGTTTTTTCTTCCCACCTCTCAAAATTAATCCGTATTAACAATAATATAATATATTACAATATATAATCCACTTTTCTGCAGAATGAGTGCATTTTTGGTACATGTATCTGCTAAAACGTGTACTTTTTACTTAAGTTAGGTTATGAAGGCAGCACTTTTACTTGTCACACAGTATTTTTACATTGTTGTGTTGGTACTTTTACTTAAGTGAAAGATCTGTTTACTTCTTCGACTGTCGGAAACACTGCTCGTCTGCTCCTGTGAGTCTGTATGTGTTAAATGTGGATGTCTTTGCAGAGGAGCTTCCCCACATGTCCTGATGTGACTACAGTTTAAAATAAAAACAGGTCCCCTGATTTTCTTACTGATCAATAATCACCAGAAATCACCTCGCTGTCATTAGATATAGAACAGCAGGTACTGCTAATAATAATAACTAAAGCAGGAAAATGGAGCTAAAATGTCTGCAGTCCTGAACTTTATTTATCTCGCGCTCTTGTCTCCCTCTCTGACTCCAGCTGTAACTATGGCAACTGAAACAGATTCCATCCAGTTTACGGGGAGGTGTTTGAGTTACTGTGACAACGGCACGATGCCCGACCGCAGCAAAGTCTTTATGTCTCCCCGTCGTCAGCCTCCCCTGTGGTAAACATTCAAACCATCCCTCTGTCCAGTAAAGACAGTAAAGACAGATTCAGTCTGTGGTCCAGGACTGGTTTCACAAACCTGGATATGCTACCTGAAGTACTTCCATAGAGACCAGGATACCGCGTCATATAAACACCTGATCACATAGACACCTGATAAAACCAAGACACACCTGCAGGCTGAGGACCAGAAACCTGGTTCCTGGTGTGATCATGTAAACAGGGAGATCCATAACCAGGTTTCTCGTGTTCTATGCAAACGCCAAAACAGGATAAGACTCTAAGCGTGCATGTAAACATGTCGGTGATACGGCAGACAGGTCTGCAAGGGGACGTGTTTATTGCAGACTGTGGGAGTCAGCTGATTGACAGGAGGCAGAGTGTCATGTGTCCATCTGGAGGAAACAGATTTTCATGTTCTGGTTCTGCGGTGTGAACAGGACAGCAGCTGTGTGGGCAAAGTATGAAGATCAGTACTACCTTCTGTCAGTTAGCAGGTGTATGAAGTCTGCAGAGAGGATTTCAGTGTGTTGAGGAGAATACGGCACATCCCAACAGAGGATTTAGAGTTATAGGATAAAACATTACACCATAAAGCAGCACAGTGCAGCAGCATTAGACAGATTTATAGCTCGCTGCTGCGCTTGAAATTCACATGATTTGAACTTTTGTCTCTGACCTTTTCCACTCAGATTTCAGCTCACCAAGAAGCTGAAACGTGGAGGAAACCTTTGACTTTCCAGAAATATAATGCTGGTATAATTTTCAAAAAGTTGTTACCGCCTGAGCTCTCAGCACTCTGAGCCCAAAGCAGCAGCTCAGAGTCAGACTTCTTTTTATTTAAGTGGGCAGGTAAAAACATACCAACATATTCTGATGGAAATCTGGAAACTCTGAGCTCAGGCAGCTTAGCATGACGAGCCTAAATGACAAAGATGAGGATAACAGCTGCTACAATAGTTCCTGCTGATCCACTTTGGGAGGGGGTGATGAAACAGCATGGAGTGATATTGAATTGCTCTCATTAAAGAAGTGACTGTTGCCATTTTGCTGCAGATACTGCACCCAAACTCACACCAGCATTTACAAAAGGAAACCGTGAAACGAGAACTTGAGCACGTAGCAGGTCTGTTAGTGACTATCACTAACATGTTCATAGGATAAAGAGCTGAAGTCAGAACATCACGTTGGGGCTTCCTTCTGTTCCCTCCAGCTTCTGTAACTCTCAGATTCTATATTCCATATTCTGAGAGATCGACTCCACTACAGCAGTATCATTTTAATCAAACACAGGCAAATACACTTTACGCTGGGTGCTGCCACTGTTGTGACTCATTCCACTGTACTTCAGTTTGGAAAAGGTGATTCCATAGGTGTCACATATTTTGGTGCTCCAATCAGAGTTGAGCAACATTTGGATCAATGTATGATGACAGTTGGTCGGAAGAGTTTGCGTCTGTTTCAATCAAATCTGATCGAATCACGCCCACATGGCGTTAATTGTTGAAAAAATTTAATGTTTCAGGGTCTTTAAGGATGGGTTAAATGGGAAAAAAAGGACATGACACAAAATACAAATCCATTCTTGTGCTCCTGTAGCTGATGGATGATTTGTGCTGTTTACTTTGTCTTCTACTGTGTTTGGTAATCTGTCCTTTATTGTATATTCCAATATCTGAGCACATGAATGTGAGTGTTTGTGTTTTCAGGCTGAAGGGGGTCCTGGAGCAGATGGACCGAGGCGTCGTGGACCTGCAGGAACTCCGCAGGAACCTGGAGCTCGCCGCCGCCATGCTGGACTCTGTTTACACGGACGAGACCAGGCACGACTGAACAGACCGACGGATGGACATGCATGTAAAATAAGTCCTGGTCGCCGGTTGTCCAAACTGACAGGTGTTTCTTTCTGCTCTGCAGGCGTCTGTTGGACACTGAGGACGAGCTCAGCGACCTGCAGGCGGAGTCGGTGCCCAGCGAGGTACGTGATTGGCTGGCGTGCACCTTCAGCAGGAAGATGGGCGTGGCCAAGCGTCGTCCCGAGGAGAAGCCGAGATTCAGGAGCATCGTCCATGCAGTGCAAGCTGGGATATTTGTAGAAAGGTAAAAAAACGTCAAAAAGTATATTATGTTTATTAATCATATCAGTAGAAGCTACAACAACTTGGTCAAGTATAGTATATCCAAGTTATGTTTTATTAAAAAATAAATCTATACCAGTTAACACTCACAAACAAAAAAACTGGTGTCTGATTGGCTGGTGGTGTCTGTTGAAACCCTTTACACAATCTCAAAGATCAACAGTTTACCCACCGTTCTTAATCAGTGTTCACGTTATATTAAAGGATAAGTCCGGTATATTTCAGCGTGGTGTCTTTCCCTTTAATGTGAACATTGTGGCTTTATGGGTTGTGCTAACTTTGTACTCGTCATCTCTGTTTTTGAGATTTGGGGAAACGTGGACGTTCAGATCTCCTAATAAACATGATTTTTTACATAAATAGTTTCAAATGTTGTCTGGAACGGCCACAATGGCAAACATACAGCTCACACATTCAACCTCCACAAAACTTAACTAACACCTCTCCAAAGATAGGCCCTTCATTTTTCATCTTTTAGTATTTCTGCTGGGAGATACTATAGAACTATATGGCCAAAAGAATATGGACACCCCTGTCTACATACTTTTGTCTGTTTTTCCTGGTTTGAGCTCCTGAGTTCCAATACTGCAGCATACAATGATAATTTAGACGATAGTGTTCTTCGTCTCTTTCCTGTTTCAACATGACAGGCTCCCCGTGTGCACAAGAAATGGTTTCACCAGTTCGGTGTGGAAGAACTTGACTTCCACGCCATCCAACACCTTTGAAATGAGCTGAGAGCCAGACCTCATCACCCAACATCAGTGTTGGACCTCACTCATGCTCTGATTGGGAGCAAATCCCTGCAGCAGGAAGAGTGGAGGCTGTTAGAGCAGCAAATTAATGCCCATGGTGTCCACATACTTTAGGACGTGTGGTGCATCATCGTAATAACAAAGGAAAGGCTGTCACTCCTGAAAGTCCAGTCAGATGATCGTCTCAAACAAAACACTTTCACATGTTCAGAGAGTTATTTTTGTCTTGGGAAGAAATGTGAAGTGCCTGAAGACGGAGCAGAAAACAATCATCAACCACTTAGAAATAAACATCAGAAAGCATCCGGCCCGACTTCACCACAGATGTGATTACGAGGTCCGAACATGAAGTGTAATGATGTTAGCGTGCGAGCGGGCGGGAGATGGAGATCATATAGGGAAACTATGAAGTCCAATATCATTAGAGTGTAAATGACTCGGCGTGATAGAACGGTATCAGTTCATCTGCTGCAGCTTAATGACGCATGAAATCAAAAAATATCTGCTGCACCGCGGCGGCGCTCCCTGTGTGTGTTTAGAGCACGGTTACCATGGCGACAAACAATCCATCCTGGTCACTAAACTGTGGAGGAGGGCGGCTGGAGGTCTGCGTGAGGACTGTTTGTGTGCAATGCAACTGTCTGCATCTCTATGTGTGAGATTTGTGCATGATATTTTTATATCTGTGCATGTGACAGGATGTACAGACGGACTTCCAACATGGCCGGTCTGACCTACCCGCCCACGGCTTTGACAGCTCTGAAGGTAAAAAAAAACGTTTTATTACTGCAGTCCCATCTGCAGGAAGTGACATACTCTTATTATTTATTTTGTCAAGTTAGTAAAATATTTATTCATTAAAAAAAAATCAAATCAAGTCAAACCTCTTCAGTCAGTCTCGTATGTTTTATAGTTTTATTTTCTCCACAAACTTGAAGGGACCTTTGCTGTCAAAGAGGCACACAAGGAAAATAAAATAAAAGATGAAAGATGACTGTAAAAGTTGAGGAAAGAACTGAGGCGGTAGGAAGGGAAAGGGGGAAGTAGAGAAGGAATGGAGGATGGTGGGAAGAAAAAAGGGATGGAAAGAAAAGTAAAGAGGAGGTAAAGAATAATAAATGAAAAAGTAATAAGGATGCATGGAAGGAAGTGAGGAGGGAGATAAAGAACAGAACATGTGAGAAGAAAAGAAGGAAGCAGAAGAGAAAAGAAAGGAGTAGAAAAGGTAAATAAGGTAGAGAAGAAAAGGAAGAGGTTAGGGAAGGAAGAGGAGGCAGAGAAGAAAGATAAGGAGTTCAGATGAAAAAAGATGAAGGAAGGAAGGAAAGGAAAAGAAAAGAAAAGAAAAAGTAGGTGAGCAAGGGAAAAAGCAGATAGAGATAATAGGAGGTGGTAGGAAAGGAAGAGTAGGTTGAAAAGGCAAGGAGGTAAAGAAGGACAAGAGGAGATAGGGCAGAAAACAAGACAAAAAGGAGGAGATAGAAAAAGGTAAATAAGAAGGGATGGGGAGGAGGAGGAGGTGGAGAAAGAAAAATGTTGTTTGAGTGGTGTCCAGTCATGACATACGTTTCCCCCTCAGGACTTCCTGTACACAACAAAAATGTAATTAAAGTTGAATAATTCTGCTGCCGTTTCTCATTCACGCTTCTCTCGTGACGTAAAACACACGTGGAAACAATAAAATACAAAGAAAACAGCATCATCCCGACAATTTAAAATTAAATCATGATCTGATCTAATGAATAATTATAATCATTAGTTTAATTAGATAGGCTGTTTCACCTCCCAATGTGAGCGAACATCATCATCACACTGCCCCCTACTGGCAGAACGCCTACATTACACCGACTTACACTGACTGATGACGAATCAGCTGCTGTATCTACGCTGCACAGCCTATATATATATATACACATACACATATATACACATATATACACACACATATTACATGTTATTCAGTGTTCCAGGTGATAATGACCAGCCTGAATATTACTGGTTGTTTTCCAGGAAGTGGATCAGTGGTCCTTTGATGTCTTTTCCTTCCACGAGGCCACCGGAGACCACGCCCTCAAGTTCCTGGTCTACGACCTGCTGACCCGCTATGACCTCATCAACAGGTTCAGGGTACACACGGCTTCATATCTAAACACCTGTGGGGCGGGTGGGGCCTAATGTCAGGCTGGGTGGAGCTACGGGTACTGGGTGGACAGATGTAGTTCAATCTTGGTTTATTCCCCTGAAGATGCCAAAACTAACAAGCAGTTGTGCTTGTTGTTGTTGTTCTTAAACCGACTGTTGAGCTACTACAGTAGATGTCTCGGGTCCTGGATGACTGAGTACCCACATATGCACAGTGTAGTACTCATAGTTCCTGTACAACCTATACTACCTGCAGTACCTGTACTACCTGCAGTTCCTGTACTACCTGCAGTACTGTGTTCAGATCCCGGTGCAGGCGCTGGTGCAGTTCGTCGAAGCTCTGGAGAACGGCTACAGCAAACACAAGAACCCCTACCACAACCTGATCCACGCCGCTGATGTCACTCAGACCGCCCACTTCCTGATGCTGCACACTGGACTGATGGTAACACACACACACACACACACACACACACACACCAACACACACACCGCTTTGACCATGTACAGACAGTGTCTTACTGTCTGTACATGGTCTCTATGAATGTGGACATGATGTCTTCCACCCTCATCCACACTGTGACTGATATTAACACACTCAGCTCTAACAGTTTGTGTGTGTGTGTGTGTGTGTGTGTGTGTGTGTAGCATTGGCTCAGCGAGCTGGAGATCCTCGCGATGGTTTTTGCTGCAGCGATTCATGACTTCGAACACACAGGAACCACCAACAACTTCCACATCCACACCAGGTAACGTGATCAGATGATTCACAGCGATAAAGATGGTCGCAGGATGTGTGAGCGGCTGGGCCTGATGGAGCAGGTTTCATAAGAACGACTCCATCTTGTCTCTGCTGTTCAAAAGTAAGACAAGACCCTTTAACATTTAGGTCTTTAGTGTAACTTTGAAAGACACTCAGATACCAACTGACAACAAAGAAACAGGACCAGGAGTCTGCAGCTCTGTGAGGCTGAACGTAGGCACAGTGATGCTTTGAGCTAAATGTTAACATGATGGCGACCATGTGACCATGTGACCATGTGACCACATGACCATCTTCATTTAGATTTTTACATGTGCTAATTAGCACTAAACACAAAGTACAGCTGAGGCTGATGGGAATGTTTTGCAGATATTTGGTCATAAACAAAGCTGATGATGGTGCTAGATGAATAGTTAAGAGGGCATGAATCTCTGAACCAAATTTCCACAAATTTCCACCTCATGGTGGCGCTAGAGGGAAAGTGAGGAGATCACTAAAGTCAGGAGGATTCATCCTCTGGGCACAATGGACGTGTGAACCAAATTTCATGGCACTTCTTTGAATATTTCATATCACGCAGCTAAACTATTGGACTGAACGTGTGAGTAAACACGTCGTTGTTGGGGGTTTCCGTATGTACGCCAGCGTGTGATTGGACGCCGTGTGTGTCCGTCAGGTCGGAGGTGGCCATCCTGTACAACGACAGGTCGGTGCTGGAGAACCATCACGTCAGCGCCGCCTACAGGCTGATGGCTGAGGAGGACATGAACATCCTGGTCAACCTGAACAAGGACGACTGGAGGTGAGCACACACACACACACACACACACACACACACACACACACACGTCACTGCCATGGTTATTGATCACTGATTATCTTGATTGTGTGTATTGGTTGTTGGCAGGGAGCTGAGGGCTCTGGTGATAGAGATGGTGATGTCCACCGACATGTCCTGTCACTTCCAGCAGATCAAGACCATGAGGAACGCCCTGACGCAGACTCTCAGGTCAGTGCTGCAGCCATGACCTCTGACCTCTGACCTCTGACCTCTGCACACATGCATCTGGGTCATTTTAGCTGCTATTTTGCTAATTCTGCTAGTATTTTCACAGTTTCTCGTTATAATGTAAATTTCCCATTTTAAATATATATTTCATGTTATAACAAGATATTTTTCACGTTATTTTTTCATTATTTTTTATTATTATTTTTTCGTTATTTTATCACTGAAAATTCCCATTATTATGCAAAATCAATGATTTTTGCTTGTCATAATATGATTAGTGATAGATTGATTACATGAACTGCTATATGTTAAAATGAAAAAATAGATCCAGTAGTGCCAGTATAATAATAATAATAATAATAATAATAATAATAATAATAATACCGGTCTGCGCGGTGTCAGCTATTGGACTGCCGATGTTATCTGATCTAACCTCCCACCACACATGTTGAAAGCACAAAACTAACTTACTGTACATTTTATTTGTTATTGTCCATTTTTATCTTAAGGGATCAATTGGATCTTTTTCTTGTTCATAACATATGGAGGTTCTTATTACAACATACCAACTAATCATATTATAATGAGAAAAAAAACAAAGTAACATTGATTTTGTGTATTAACGGGACTGTTTTGTATATTCTATTTATTTTCAGGGACAGTGCACATTGATCCACATCACTGTAAATGTGATGCCAAAAGGCAAATTTTCAACTGTTGTCCCTTGGCTAGATGTTAAGTTAGCCATTAAAACAAGAATAACACATATGAACATATATGTACATGTATACAAATAATATGTTGTTATAACAATAAAGGTTTCTTGTAAAAAGGGATTACTTTGGTAGGTAGTAATAGTGAGAATAATTTGTCATTATAACATGAAAAAGATGCAGTTGGAGTCAGACGTACTTTAGTTTTCCGACAGTCTTGCCTGGACTGGACTCAACTTTAATGTAATACAACAGAAATATTGAATGAAATTTTAAAACGAACATTCAGATGAAATCATCATTGTATCACATTTTATAGACTTGAACAGTGCAGACTGTGTGTGTCTGGTCCAACTGATGGAGACGAGCAGATCATCAGTGGGAGTTTGGTGAAATGGCCAACATAAGGTCCTGCAGGCTGCTGAACCAGATTGGTCTGTGTGGCCCTGTAGGGACTTTCACAGGAATAGTACTGCATCTGACCAGAGTCCAGCTTCCCCTCTCTGTTTGTCAGCGCTGCCAGACAGGATGTGGTGGTGGGGGGGGGGGGCAGCTGTCTCGCCTCTCAGCTCACGCCTGGATGAGTTTTTGGTGAAGACGCTGTCATCCGAGTGCCGGCATGCTGGTTCTGCTTGTGTTGCTGCAGCAGCAGCAGCTGCTATCTGTCCAGACTCTCATGTCACATACAGGAGGCTGCAGGGGAGCAGCTTCTCTCCTTTCCCACGCAGTGTCGGATTCAATAAACCAGTTTTAGTTTGAAGGTTAAATAAAAATACTCATTCTTACTTATTTATTATTGAATGACTTTGAAATGACTTTTTTATTAAGTAAATAGTTTTTGTTTTCTCTCTCTCCAGTATAGACAAAGTGAAGGTTTTGTCTCTGATGCTTCACGCTGCAGACATCAGTCATCCAGCCAAAGCCTGGCCGCTGCACTACCGCTGGACTCACAGTCTGATGGAGGAGTTCTTCAGACAGGTACACACACACACACACGCACACACACACACACACACTTTTTGGGAAAAGTTACGGTGGTTATACCTCATCCTGAAAGCCTTCTCTCTTGAAGTATTAAAGCAGCCAAACAGGGTGTTTAAAGACAATCAAAGTCAGATAACATGTTTCCCTTATGTTTGAAATGAAGAACCCATTGTATCTTAAATTGTAAACCACACATGTGACGGACATGATTTATGAGTCCTGAGCCACCACCTGCTGCTTGCTGTGGGAGGTAATGCTCACCTTCACAGGTCTGACCTCTGTACATCACTTAAACAGACATTTATTTCTTATCCATTAACTATTAGGAGATGGTCATGGCAGTCTGGACTGTTAATGTTAAAGAATAATTCTGGTTTATTTCAATGCTGTTGACCTGGATGTGGATCCCTATGCAGTTAACCATAATGGCTGGTCCAGGTGGCTACTTTCTGTGTTAACTTTCGCTCAGAATCAGGTGTGAACAACATCAGGTTGAAATAAACCAGGATTTTCCTTCAGTTAGACTATCTTGACTACGCGTTAACGATATGGTTATGATTCCTATCTGTCAAAATAATCCTACCAAGCATCTCTTACAGGTCTGGAAAGGTCATTTGTTTTCTTTCTAACTCCCCCACCCCTCTGTGTGTTTGAATTCACACTTTTAGTTTTGCTGTGCTCAAGTGGAAAAAGTGAAAGTAAATACCACACAGCGTTGATTTGAGTACTTCAAATAATAGGTCACGCTCATGTTGCCTTGGTGACTGTGTCTCTTCCAGGGCGATAAAGAGGTGGAACTTGGCCTTCCCTTTTCTCCTCTCTGTGACCGCAAAGCCACCATGATCGCACAATCACAGATAGGTAAGAACGACCAATGATATCCAAGGACCACAGGCAGGTGAGGAGAACATTACTGTAACACTCAATAGATACTAGGACGATCCCACTGACTCCTGACAGGAGGCTGCCTGTGTATGTTAACTTTGGTTCACCAGGGACACCTGCTGGTGGTTTGAAGAACTGAACTCGTTCTGAGATCTCTGAGGGACAGGTCTAACTATTAAATTACATTAGAGGTAGTAATGTTTATTAATTATACTGTTTTCTTTCCATTCTGTCATCTTCCTCCCTGTCCTTCTCTCCATCCCGTCTGGTTGCAGGTTTCATAGACTTCATCGTGGAGCCGACTTTCAGTGGTCTGATTGACACAACAGAGAAAGTGATTGGTCCTCTCATAGAAGAGGACAGGAAGGCCAGAGAGACTGGGAACAGGAGGTCCAGGTACTACTACTACTACTACTACTACTACTACTACTACTACTACTACTACTACTACTACTACTACTACTACTACTTCTACTACTGCTGCTGCTTCTTTCAGGGGAAGTGGTTACTGCATAAAGTGAATCACAGTTCTAGTGCTGCCTGAGAAATACTTCCTCCACAAGTGTAACAGACGTAAGGTTGGGTGTTAAAAATGTTCTGGGTCTGCCTTGGGCTCTCATACCAGTTGGGCGTGCCTGGAAAACCTCCAAAGGAAGGTGCGCAGCAGGATCCTACTCAGATTCCCGAACCACCTTAACTGGCTCCTTTCCATGTGAAGGAGTAGCGACTTTACTTTGAGTTATACTCCTCGCTCTGTCTCTGAGCCCAGGCACCCTCATTCTTTCAGTCAGTATCCAAAGCTCTGACCGTAGGTGAGGGCTGGAACGTAGATCCACTGGTAAATCAAAAGCTTTACCTTCCGGCTCTGCTCCCTCTTCACTATAACGGTCCAGTACGGCGCCCACATTACAGTCCATTACATTACTAATCCACCTGTCCATTTTATGCTCCAATTTTACCCTTACTTGGGAGCAAGACGCCGAGATACCTGAACTCCTTCACTTGGGGCAGTAAGATGATGCTGCTGAAGCAACTGTGTGAGAAAATAGATCCTGATTCTGACTAAACTCAGGATGCTGGTACCAAGTACCAATCTGACACCAGTGATCTTTTTCCAAAATGTAAAATCTGCAAACCTCTCTGTGTGGAACTGATTCAGATATGTGTCAGCTAAGTTGAGGCTGTAACTACAGATCACTCATCAGGTGGGAACATGTGACTCTGACCGTCCATAAGCCCCCCGGTCCGTAACGCTGCTCTGTTCCAGTCTAACAGGAAGTGGTTCGGTTACCGTGGAGTCGGTGCAGAGACACAGTAGTGGTCGCCACGGGAACAGTGATGACGGACAGGACTTTTCCCTGACAGCCATTGACCTGCCGGCTCTGAGGCTCCACCTGTCCGGCGTCATCAGCAGCAACAAGGACAGATGGAAAGAGCTGTCTGTGCATGGTACTCACACACACACACACACACACACACACACACACACACACACACACACCTGTACTTCCTGCTTCAGACGCTGCTCTCACCTGGACGTCTTCTTTTAGTCTAATTAGTGTCTTCCTGACTTCGCTGTTAAACAGTGCAGTGATTTTTAGCCACTTTAGCACCGTGGCTTTCTGAACAGCAGTGTCGGTCAGTCCGGCACTTTGGTCCACAGTGAAATATCACAACAACTGTAGAAATTCATGGTCCTCAGAGGAGGAACCCTGCTGACTTTGGTAGGTGACATCTTCAGACTTGAGTGAAATGTCTTGACAACTATTTGACGGATTGCTGTGAAATTTGCTGCCGATAATGAATGTCATTAAAGGATAAATTCTAATTGCTGCAGGGATCCTTTAACTGAGATGGAGAACATGATGAACATTATACCTGCTGAACATCAGCATGTTGGTGCACACAGCATCACTGTACAACCTCACAAGCCATTAGCATGGCTTCAGACGCCTTTGTAACTTTAAATACTTTGCACAGAACATCACACGTGTTCCTTCTTATAGATATAAAATAATAATTTTCTGTAACTTAAATGTTCCTGTGTGTCTATTGTGCACAGAACTGGCCAATAAGGAGCTGGAGGAAAAAGAGGAAGAGGAGTCTAAAGTGAACTCAGACATCCAATCACATGCTTCACCGAGTCACAATGTCCTGGATGGACACACCTCTGACCAATCACAGAACTCAGATGGCTCACCTCCTGTTGAAACACATGCCGACAAGTCACCCAACCACGTGCCTGCAAATCACCTGACCTGGAACGGTACGACCACGACATCACGTGCAAACATTTCCCCAAACTTTAACTCCCAATGAGCTGACCTGTTGCTGTGGTAACCGTTGCAGGGGCGGGGCCAGGGCAGGAGAAGCGGGAAGACGATGATGTAGTGCCTGAAAACGCCTGATGGCGCTCTGCGGCGAGCTCATCACTGTATCTGACTGTGGCAGATCACCATGGCAACAGGCGGTGCGGTGCAGTGACAGCGAGGGTTCAGACTCTTCGGTTAAAAGACAGCAGCTGACTCAATGGCCCCTCCGTGGCCCCCAAAGGGCCACCAGACCTTATGTTTACAACTGACCATGAAAATATCACATTCAAAGTGACGACATTCATCAGATGACAGCTTCTTAGCAGCTAAATGGTCCATCCACAGTGGTGAAAGTGTTTTGTGATTGTATTAGACTCAGAGGAACAATGTCTGTGAAGTAAGTGGAAATATCACAATTTTAATACAAATAAAAGGCAGACAGGTGAAAACCAACGAGCTAAATGTCCAATATCTGGAGGGATGAGACCTGGAGCTGTTAAGAAGCGGTTGTGGAGGTTTTGTGAATGAAGCTGAGCACAGCGACATGCGTGTAATATATTAGGAGAGTGAAGTGTGATTTCTGCTCTGTTCTGGGTTCAAACTGTCATGCTTCTGAACTCGCAAACATAGTCAGTCACAAAAGCTTTTACAAGACACAGTGAAATAAAAACACTACTGTCAAATATGGCAAAAACAGTATTTTCTGAATGTTTTTACATCAAAATGACTCTTTTCGCTTCCTGTAAAACATAATATTTTTGATGAATTTGGGGCGTTCATCCGATCAAACACTTTTTGGAGATTAAAATCTTTAGGACTTGATTTAAACCCCTCACGTTACTTAGCCTGCCTACATACCCCAATTTACTCTAAAGTATGTCACATTACCGGAGCTGAAGATGCACCAACTGCCCCTTCACTGTGACTTTAAAAGATGCATTTGTTCCACTGACTCCTGTCTCCTAAACTGACCTCACCTGTACCTGTTGTGACATCACCGATTGGGGCGTGGCCAGAGGTGAGACACGTTTGGCGGTTTGAACCCACAGAGAGCAGAGCAGCAGTGTGGATTTCTCAACTTTAAATGGACAATCAAAGACACAAAATGTGGCCGCTTTAAATGAGGTTTTTCACAACATGGGTTGTCTCGTTGTAGTTTTGGCCAATATTCCCGTGAGTTAGCGTAACATTGTACTCTCCGCCATCATTGTAGAAACTGTGGATACGAACACTCGGAGGGAAGCAGTGAGTGATTGTCAGAAAATGCCAGAATTTTCCTTTAAATGACGGGAGCTCAGAGATCAGACAGCCTCTGTTGTTTCTGTACGTCTCCTGACTGTGAATAAAGAGCGGCGCCGTCCATAATATCACCATGGTGACAAGGGCAAGGGTGACAGAAACACCAGTTTCTATAGCAACGGCCAACATGGCTGACTCTTTAGATCCTCTGAGCACTGTGCTTGTTAATGCAATGTGTGCTATAGTCATTGTGTGCTCTGTGAGGCTGTGTGTGTGTGTGTGTGAGAGAGTGAGTGAGTGAGTGAGTGAGAGAGAGTGTGTGTGTGTGTGTGTGTGTGTGTGTGTGTGTGTGTGTGTGTGTGTGTGTGTGTGTGTGTGTGTGCGCGCACTGTATATTGTACAGCTGTTTTCTGTATTATTGTATTAAACATGCAGAACTCCAGCCCCCTCCTGTTATCATATTGTTGAAGTCTTTATTCAAGCATGTGACGTCGCAGATCACATATGAACTACAGGTCAAGGGTCATCTTTACACAACAAGTACACACAACCAGCAGAGTCGCACCCAGCCAAGAAACAGTCCGGCACATAATCCACTCCCATTTTAGAAACAAATTTGTTTTTATTTTTTTGATTGATTGATCTTTATTTTAGTGTCATGCACACAAAGTTCCCGACCCTCGCTGGTTTATAAGACACCGAAAGCACAGTTGCAGCTGCAGTGTTGGAGTATTTCATTTCATTTCATTACCAAAGCCTGTTGCAGCTCAGCCTTAAACAAAATATTCTGCCTTCTCTTCCAAACCTGACAAACAAAACCTGCAAACCAAAAAGTTCCCTTCCTGAAGCATTTTTTTTTCATGGTCATCCAGCCAAAAGAAATTTATAAGTGAGCTTTACACTGAAAAAGAATTGTTTAAAAATGTGAAAAATTCAGGAACAAATGCCAACATTTGGAGCATACACATTAACAAACAGAATCAGATATTTTAAGATGCTTGCTAACACATGTAAGAACTGGATCCGTCCAGAAACCTTCTGACGGCCTGAATCTGCTGCTGTTTAAAGAACATAATCCTACTAACCACCGAGCTCAGGCAGACTGTCCGAGGAATGCAAAAACTGTTAAAGTGCACACATGCAAATCAACCTTCTGATGCACCACAGTTCAGTTGACAGTAGGGGGCAGAGTGAATAAACCAGTGTTTAATCTGCACTGTAAAAAGACACCGTCAGGGGGCCTCAGAGTCATCTTCACATACAAACAGATACCACATGTTGAAGAAAAAACATGATAGGAAATGAGTGTTGAGTTATTTTTATTGCATCTTTAAAGCTTGCTGTCAGATTAAGTTAGAAAAAGACACCATATACTAACCATATACAATACATACAGTATATTACAGTGTACATTACATATTATAGTGGTAGATATGCAAAATAAGTATTCTGTCTCAACTGAACAGAATTGCAACTACAGGCTTGTTTATAAACCAGTGCAAACATACCTTTAAAAAGATTTTAAAATAAAGTAATTTATTTGTTGTCCGTGCATTAAAAGACCCGAACATTTTATAGCTTGACTCAGACTGAGTTTAAATATATGATTCAGAGCAAAGCATGCGTAGGAGACGGCAGCTTATTATTTATGACCTTTTGTTGTCTCCAAACTAAATGATCCAGAGCGGTTTGACTCGACTGCTGCTGTTTATCATTAATTAGTCCAGTTCAGAAACACTACAAGTGCCTTCAGCTGCGTTCAATCAGCTTCTGATTAACAGCAGCAGCAGTAAGACAAGAAAAGACACATAAGCACTCTCTAGCACTGTCCCTTCTCTTCAGTCCAGACCTGCTGCTACAAAAGGAAGCCTGAAATTAAGACAATTCAATATTAATGAGGTGCACAGCAATCCCACTATATTTCATCAGCAATATTATTTTCCTGCATTTTGTCTTTATTTGACAGCATGCAACAAAGATTCTTCACCAGAATTGAACTGGAGACGCTGCACTTACATTTTAAGCACTTCAGACAACCTCCAAGAGGTCTGCTTTAAAAAGGGGCAATCAACTGATTTGTACATGTTACAGTTCATGCAGTTTAATGTGAAAACAGTTGTAAAATGTCTCCTGTGGCTTTGAGGGAGTTTTGTCTGATAGTGATGTCATCATCAGGGACAACACATGTTTATAAGAAAGTTTAAAGCTGTACTATTTAATATTTTTACATTAACAGTGAATCACTCGTAGTGATGAAATGAGGATTATGACCGACTCTGCAGCTCCACGGTGTGTTTTAGCATCTTTCAGCTCATTGTTTGGTTATACGGCCCACAGCTTTACTGTTACTGCTCGTTCACACTGACATAGTGTTGTTTTCAGAATGAAGGCTGTAAAAACAGAGAGACTTGCTGATGAGCATAGCGGAGCATTTAGCAGGTGGTGGAGACCAAAAACAGAGCTAAAAGAGAAGGAATATGTGACTTACATTCATGGACACGAACACGACTCTAAATGAATGATAATGTTGCAGGTTTAAAGCTCCATTGTGAAGGATTTTTAATCGTATTATCAAAAAATGACTGTCTTTCGAAGTTTGTTTTTTATATCACCACTGGGGAGCAACAGTTGGATGTTTCAAATCGCTACACAAAGTGGCTTTAATTTCCAGATCATGTTATGTTTCTGTCACAGGGAATAGCAGGTTAGCAGGGGTAGGACCCAATCGAAGAGAGGGGAGAAGGAGACAGGCAGGTATGGTACAAAGAGTTTATTCCAACAAAAATGTGCACTAAAGATTTACAGGGTGGTGAGGCCAACAGAAGTCCAAAGCCAGCAGGTGATTAAACAAGTCACAGGGAAACACAGCTCAAGGATCTGGCAGAGAAACCAGACTGGTATATGTAAGATTAGTGATCAGAGGCAGGTGAGTGAACAGGTGAAGGGAGCTGGACTGATGAGGAGGGTGTGTCAATGGGTGGGGGAGTCAGGTGATGGGGAGTCAGGTGTTGGGGATCGTGACAGTTTCATGTTCATGTCGGTGATGTTTATAATTATATACAGTTTCCTTTACAATGACTTGAGCTGATTATGGCTTTCACCACCTGTGTGAGACCCTGATTAACTACTATACTCATAATCAGACCATTTATAGGATTAAACAGGATTTATTGCACAATTAGCAGAGTGTCACTCATTTGTTCTTGCAATAGACGTCCACCTGACTCAGCAGAACGTCCCCACCTGACGCCCATGATGAACAGTGACTGAGTTTCCCTTTCTGAGTTCAAGGGTCAAACTGGGGAGTGACAGCAGCAGCCTGTGAAGTCTGGCCAAACTCATTATAATTAAGACTATAATTCTGATTGGAAGCGTTTGCCAGCAGACGCAGGCCTGTGTCAGCAGCTGGGGAAGGTTTCACCTTTGCCAACTTAATTAATCCAAAGTGGCATGGCCCTGATCAAAGGCTGAGCCTAGGACCACTTTTGTAAAAGTATTCTACTCACCGTATGATTTGGCATCTGGCATGTTGATTGATTTTATTGATCTTTGAGTAGAAATTAGGTTATTGCAGCAGAAAACAGGGATACAGCTTTGGAAAAAGACAAAATGAGCATAAACTCAGTAAGCAGTCCTTTAGGTTCACCGAGCTAACAGTCCTGCAGTAAATCCTCCTGCACGAAGGTTATAATGTTCAGTTGTTGCTGACACTGTTTTACAGAAATGTTGATTCAATAATCAGTTTGTGTATGAGTTAACGTCTGGCTCAAAGTTTTTATGCACACACACTTGTACTTTTGACTTTTTACCTAAGAAGCAGATATTTTTTTGTACTGATGAGTTATCAGGGAGTTTCATGCTGATCTGAGCTGTAGAAGTACAGCAGGCAACTTCAAAATGCTAAAATCTTACTTTAATTCTTAAAGCACTTTGCTGTTTTTCATCAGTTTTCTGGCTTTCAGCAGTTAACCCCCGGAGGTCACCTGTCCCGTTGTGACTGTTTGTTTGATCGTGTCGAAACTCGACAGTTTGAGGAGGCACAGTTGACATCTGAGTGGCAGAATAAAAGGCCAACAGACGAGAAGTGTGCACTGAACTTTAAATGACTCGTTCTTTGCCACCAAGATGGAAAATAGGAAAAGGTCTGAAAGAGATTTACAGCGTTGGATCAAAGAGAAATGCCCCCGAACCACATTCAACCAGCAGGCTGAATATCGACTCAGGTAGGAAAAAAAAGGAGGTTTTTGCAGCACGTTCGGCTCCAGCGAGCAAACATCTTTCCTGTGAAAGGACCTTACTCTCTTCTCTGTGATTCAATGGTCTGAGCAGAAGAGCAAAGTTTGAAAAGCCCTTTGTCAACGGGGAATCCTTTTTATTTAGACGAAAGCTGTGAAGTAGCTGGAGTACAAAGGCAGCACATGTGATCTCCTTTAAAATCTCAAGCCGGTTGTGCAACAGGAAAATGTATCTGCAGCACTGTTTGATATTCCCTCTTTTTTAATGTTATGTTTTTGATGTTTTTCTTTTGGTTTGGACATTTATACCAACATCTGACATTTAGAAATTCAGAGCAGTAAAAATGTAGTTTACAGCGAACAGGTGACATGAGGTCATTCAACGGTGCTAACTGAAGCTACACCACTGAAGCTCCACCTGCAGGGGGCGCCATCCTGTCAGTTTAAAGTGGATATTTTGAAATTAAGGATTATTTAAAAAATCATTAAATGGATTTTAATGACATGTCAAAGTATGAAATTATATACTAAATATTTTAGAGATTCAATGTTGATGTTTGATCTAGAAATCTACTCGCGGTAGTCAGTTTTTACCCGCCCATACAAATTGTGTTATTTATTAGTGGTTACCAAATAACATTAAAGACTAAAGTTAATTGTCATATTTAGCCTAATCTTTATTTAAGTAAATAATCAGATGTGGATCATTTGATCCCATGAAGCAACAAAAACACTCATTTTGAGATTCAATACAACAGTTGGCCAACGACAATAAAAGCACCACCTTGGTCCAGACTTAAATATCTCAACAACCATTGGATGCCGTGAAGTCTGGTTCAGACATTCATGTCCCCCTCAGGATGAACCGTTATAACTGTTTTGATCCTGACATTTCCTCCAGCGCCATCATCAGGTCAACATGTTAATGTGTCCGATACCTGCAGAACTAATGAGCCTCAGCTGGACTTTGTGTTTAGTGCTAATTAGAAAATATTAATGATTGATTGATGGTGAACATGTTAAATAGTATACCTGTTAAACATCAACATCTGGTGGAAAAAGTTAAACCAAGAGAGTGGAGGCTGTTCGAGCAACACATGGTTTTTGGCTGGGATATTTGTGTGTCCTCATTCTTTTGTAAATGTAGTTTTATTAAACAAACAATGAGTTTATTAGGAACAGGTGTACCATCTAATCCAATCCAATACGACAGCGCTGCACTAAATCCTACCTCTGTGAAGCTGTAATGTGCAGTTTTCGATAAGATAATGGATGTAATTCATCTGCAGCTTTAATTAGAGGTGTTTTTGTTTTGGACTGCATGACATTGAGAAGTGTTTGCCGTCTCCGTTTCCCTCCCCAAACAATAATCGGATCCCTCACAGCCATAAAGCAACTGTTCCCCCTTGAAATGACGCCACCGGTACTCAGCTCCATTCGTTAACCTCCTTTATTGCTGCGCTGCTGCCGGGAGGTGGTTTAAAAATGAGCGAGTGAACTCATTTGGTGCTGGAGGAACCTTAAATACCTGCCAGTGTAGAAAACATCTGATGACCGATACGTTAAGAAAAGGGGTTTTAATGAAAAGGACGAGTGGCAGGAAATGATCAAAGGCCCGTGAGAGGAGCGGCCGCCCGCCGGCCGGCCGTTTGTCTGCCTGCTCAGATGTGAAATGTGAATGAAGCGGCCGTCTCATTGTTGCTCTGCTCCTTATTTTGGTTGATGGCGTGACAAATGCCATCAAACTGAGAGGGAGGAAGAGGTCTCGACACACTGAGGATTATAATAATTGGATTGTGAATACAGTCATTTAGTTTGCTGCTGAATGGGAATGTTATTAACTGTGTTTGTTTCATCACCCAAACTTAATCCCTGTTGGTGATGAACAAGAGCTGCAGCTGCACAGAAATGATTATGGTGGGGACAGTGTGAGTGTTGAACCTGATTCATGGAAATAAAATGTTTTTGTCCCCATTGGTATGTAAAACTTACCAGAATAACTAACTTTATCTTTTCCTTTATTCAACTAGGTACAAGTCTAAATGAGATCTGATCAAGAAGGCAACATAAAAGCAATCTTACGACAATAAAAGACAATACAAACTCACGAACAGGCCAAAAAAACCTGTTAAACGTTGCATAAAGGAGCATAGAGAATATCACATGGTTTGTGTTTTGAACTCACAGAAAGTTGGATCACCCAATCAGCTCGTTGAACACGCTGGGACACGACGTTTGGAGTTGGTTAAACACCAAATATTTAGGGGGACAAATTGGCTTTTGTTCAACTTCTTGGTGGGAATCTGTCCTCCATCACGGACAGAAATGATGGGCTGGTGGGACCAGTTTCCCTAGTTTGAACACCTCTCTGATGATGACACGCCCGTTTGTGGCCGAGAGAGCTCAACACGCTGCAACAGGTTAATAAAGACGTCTTCACCACTCTGACAACACGTCACAGCCTAACACGTATTCACTGCAAACACACAAATGCTGCAAGTCGAACACAACTCAACACAACTCAACAGAGGTTTCCGAGAGCACTGATGAACACGCCTGGATACGTCTAAGATGTCCCTTAGAAACAGACAAGTCTTAACAGAATAGGGCGACATTTTGGGAAATACGGTTTTTGGCTTTCTTGCTACATGAGGAGATCAATACAACTCCTATACCTGTCTGTTAACCCTGGCGACCCCACTTACTTCATCGCCAAAACTGTTTACTTTGGTTTATGGCGATTTATGGCGACTTTTTCTCCTCTCCACAGTGAGCAGCATTGTTTCTGTCTATGGGTGCGTTACTCTGTCACTGCGCTTCAGAGCAAAAACGCGTGTTGCTCAGACCTCTGTTTGAACGTTATGATGGGAAAAGGGACTAAATGTGGCAGGTCAAAACTGTTCTGGGACCTTTCTGGGCTTTATTGTGGCTTTATTCTTTACTGTATGTTACCATCGTCTGTTTTCTGTTTAAAAATGACGAATTTCGAAAGGCGACTTTTGTGTTGCTACAATTAATTACCTTATTTCTTAAATTTTAAAGTACAGTACATATTTAGTGATGTCACTGGATAGTCAAAGTTATGCTGATTTTGGGGATATGAAACACTTGAGGATATGTTCAAGAAAATAACAAAAATGAGCAAAAGCACAAATGATTGGTTCTGGTTGTGGACTTGGATTTCTTTGGTGCTGTCATTTCCCCCAACTTGATGATATTACTATTTTGTTTTTTGTACAGACAAAGAAAATCTAATGTGTTAATTAGTGAGGTTTAAAGGTGCCAATAGGTGGATTTTTAAACGCTTTCACCAGCTGTTTCCTTCTGCTCCCAGTGCCCAGCTATCGGTCTCCCGGCTGTAGCTTCATATTTAGGCAGATATGAAAGTATATCGATGTTCTCATTTAACTGTGGGCACAAAGCAAATAAGCCTGTTTCCCAAAATGTCAAACTATTCTTTCAAGTTCCCTCGGCCACTGTAGTTTCTGAACTTTTGTCGTCATCTGCCAAAAACTACTAGGTAGAAATACATTCCTGTGAGAGCTCATTGGCGTGTTTGTAAGAGACTGGATGTGTTTATGAGCGTGCCAGCGTACCAGCATGCACACGTCAATGTGCACAGCATGCAAGCACAAATACATGTGTGCACGCATGTTAATGAGCGCACACATTTGCTGGGATGGAATCTCTGAGCAGGTCCGCTCTGCCGGGACGAGTGAGGAGAAGAAACTCTCTCCGTCTCGAGTGAGAAACGCTCCGAGACTCTCTGCCGCTCTTCAGCTTCACCTGTGAGCTGCATTTCAATGCTTCACGGCCTGGAACTGAGCCGCCAGACGTGTGTCATATCATCATGCCTTATAAGTAGAGAATTAAGTGCTTCTGTGGGAGCGGCGGTGCTATAATGGGGATGTGATGGGTGCAGGAGATATGTTGAAGCACTTCATTCCCAAGCAGATTGAGATTCCACATGACAGCCCTTTCTGAAATGCATTTCTGATGGGAATAGACGGCAGCACATCTTCATGACAGAGGACAGTCTGTGTGATATTAAAATTACCCTAACTCATCTGTTTTATACACCAAGAATACACTGGATTCTCTCCTATAATTTCCTCTTTCATCACATATTTATTATCTTACATGCTGAAGTCCCACATGAGATGGACAGAAAGAGGCAAAGCTGATTGAATTTGTAATTTAGTTCCCATCTCATGTAGATTTGATAAGCCAGTACAGTCAGTTGGGCTGTGTAAATGTAATGAAAATGGGAGTGGGGTCCCCAGAGTGTGTACCCCCGTCCTTCAGCCAGATGATCTGTTTGTTTCCTTTGCACGCCTGGGGAGGGAATCATGAAACAGACAGGATACTGCACACATGCACTCTCTCACTCCACTGCTTTCACACCTGCCAACAGTGAATGTGATTCTATTTGTGTTTTAAGATTCGATCATTCCCTGTTTTCCCCATTTGAGTAATGAGGCTGTAGTAAAGGCTTAAAGGGAAATTTTGCACATTTTATATGTTTCATACATTGCTCAGACTCACAGAACTTTATTTTGATTGCTAGAGGAGTTTGTAAGTTTCCAAAAATACCAAATGTGTCAGGTATTACTCTTTGGGAAGCACTTATAAAGTGATACACAAGACATCTAAAATATTTCTATCTTATGGGATGCAGCAGAAATCAAGAGTTGGTGAAGAGGAACAAGCTGATATGTGATACTGCTGAAGGGGAAACTAAAGACAAACAGGGGAACTGGATGTTAAGGGGTTAATTGTAGAGAAGGGAGAGAGTTTACTGCGTTTTTAACAAGTAAAATAATGAAGCCTCCTTCTTTCTGTGAGGAGCTCTTAATGTGCTGCCACTGCTGAAAGATGATGATTAGAGCTGAAAAGCAGGAGAAATGTTTGCAGCTTCTTTCAGGTGGATGTTTGCTTGTGAGCAGCGGGTGTTTTTATGTCGACTGCCTGGTGGCGAGAAGAGAATATCAATCATTCGGCTGAAGAGCGAAGCCTCAGCAGAGGTGAGTTCATGTTGTCCTGCCTGTGTGAGCTGCAAACAGGTCAACATCTGACAGAAGAAGAAAAAGAGCAGCTCCTGCTGTCACCACTGAATAAAAGTCCTGAACCATCCCGCCGGCCACTTTGTGACTGACCCTGACCTCTGAAGAAATTCAGATGTATCAAATGTTAATTCATTCATCTGGATGTTACACCTGCATAAAGATCCTGAAGCATCTGTCAGAGGAAGATAACTTTTCCAACAGCCGAAACCTATGAGTTGCTGTGCCATAATATGCCAGTAAAAATTATAAAATTTAAAAAAAAACTCAGTGAACTGGCAAACCGTGATGATGTTAGTTGATTTCAGCCTCATATTTAAACTCCAGATTTATTCAGATGAAGACGATGAATCTGTTTTCCGGCTTGTACCCATACTTTGGTTTGTATATTTTAAATACGATGGTTCATCCATGAGGAAGAAATTAACATTTCTTATTTGTCTGCACACCTCCCTAACTTAAACTGAAGGTTAAGACTGATTTGCCTTCAAGTCAGGCTAATTTCTCCCTCTTTTAGAGCCATTATCAGTGTTTTAAAAACACTAAGCCTTCGCCCTTATCTGACTTTCACAACCACTTGGCAGCTGCATGTGCGTTCATAATTGGTATTTTTGATATATTACAGCAGTGTGCTGAGAGCATTTTTAAAGCAGTAGAAATCTTTAAAGGCACAGAGCCTTTATAATGCCAACATCACTTCATGCATTACAACGAAGCTGTTCTGAGATGATGACACGGTTGGACCTTTGAAAACTGTGTAATTGGAATAATGTGAGGTTGTAATTTTCCGCCTGCGGGCTTCTGGAGTGATGAACTCCGACAACAGACACGATATCTTGTGCACGCTGACCTTTGAGAGACAATCTAACATGGTGGAAACTCCCATCTCATCATGTAATGTAGAACAACATGGTTCACCAGAGTAACAACAAACAGAGACAATCGTCTGTGAAACAGGAAGCTACCAGCAGTGGAGGAGGAAGTATTCAGGTCCTTTACTTCAGTAAAACAACTAATACACATTGTGAAAATACTCTGTTAAAGTCCTGCAGTGAAACTGTTCCTCAGTAAAAGTCTGTGAGTATAATCAGTAACATGTAGTTAAAGTATTTCCACAGTAAAATGTCCCTGTGCCTGTTGTACTATTATATATTCTATCATTAGATTATTATTCCTCATCATTCATGGAAAAGCAGGATTTTACTGTTGGAGCTCATTTTGAACTGTTTTGTATCGGACTGCAGCTGATGATTATTTTCATTCTGGATCCATCTGCTGATTATTTCCTCCATTAATCCATTGATCGTTTGCTTTGTAACAATAGTGAAAATAGTGAGAAATGGCGTCACGATGAGCCAGAGCCCAAAGTGACACCTTCACAATGCTTGTTGTGTCCAACCAACAGTCCAAAGCTCAACATTATTAAAACACATTCACATGATTCAAATCATTCAAAGGAAAAGCAGCAAATCTTCACATCTGAGAAGCTGCAGCCAGGAAATGATTTTACTTTGATTTTATTCATGATGGTTTTATTAGTTAAAAATAAATTTTCTCTCAATGGACTAATTGATTAATGGACTAATGGTTTCATCCGTACTTCTTTAAATTGTTGGTAGTTTCATTTTAACAAAGCATCACATTATATATCTGTGTGTAAAAATCGTAGTTTTGGCTCCTGCCGACAAAAACCAGCTAAGAAGAAACTCTGGAGATTTCTCCCTGGAACTCTACGCCATGACCACCAGTAAACCATTTCAACATCTGCAGGTTTTTACATCTGACCTGCAATTTTTTATTTACAAATAAGAAAAAAAAAAAAAGAATATATCTGTAAAACCGTGGAGGGACTGCTGGTTGTTATTAGAAACTCTCACCTGGTCAAAGAGGTTTCCGGTGTTGCTAACAGCACCGGTGGCTTTGTTTAAGTTGTTACTTGTTACACCCGGGTCTGACAGGTCAGGATGCCACAAGCTGAGCTGCTCAAACCTTTAACGAGCAGCTCAATTCAACATATTAGCTCCTGGCTGATTCGAGACCAAATATTCTTGGTGTACGTCTTTCCGCCTGCTGCTCAGCGAGCGATCAGGAGTCTCACAGACTGTTTACACTTCCTCTCTCCAACAACAGTGCGGCTGATTGCTGAGGGATTGCTTGTTAAATATTTAAGTTGTTTTCAGCAGATTTCCTTTTCATGCAGACACTCCAGCTGCGCTCACTGCCTTGATGAGGAGGCCTGTGTTAATTAAAGTTTTTACGCCGCCTCCCGACCACAGGGTTGTTACGGTCGAGGTTTTTCCACCCAGCGATCGTCTCTTTGATCCAGAATATTTACTTAAACTCGGTCTGACCTGCAGCTGGGGTGGTTTGCCTTTTGCATGTTCAGAAACAGAAGTATGTGATTTTTTATATGTCATGATTCCTAAATGACTGAGGCTGTCCATCCATCTATCCATCCATCCATCCATCCATCACAGACAGGAGACATCAGTTGTATTTATCAGGAGCGGGAACATTCTCAGTGTTATCTGTTTTCTGATTATGAACTCCAGCAGAGTGCTTCTTGGGTTCGTCGCTGTTAACGGGTGACTGAGACAGGGACTCAAATTCAATTCTATGGTAATTTTCTTATCGTTCTTGGGGTAATTTCAGAATAATGTGAGAATCTCCATTTATTTTTAAGAGTCCTTCACAATGCTGTATGTAATTTACATTCTTAAGGTGAATGGGCCAGAGACAAAATCATTTTCCCTGACAGGCGTTAACAAACACTTGAAAGCCATAAAACTCTAGAAGGGAAATCGTTAGAAATGACAAGAGAAAGATTGCTTTTCTTTTGCATTTTCTTGCAAAATTTGAAAAGACATGTGACTGTACATCAGGGATACTGAGGAAACGGCAATGAAGCAACAGAATGCTTACAGATTAAATAAAGTGTGTGCAACAAGTATGGGTTTGATCAGTGTTTGGACAACTTTTGTGCTTCCAGTTTACCTTTTTTGTATTGTTAACATTTGTGGAGATGGCGCTTTTATTCTGAAGGACTGGGAATGGATTGCTGCTGCAGGGGGGACACAAGCAAAATAACACAAAATAAGCAAAATAACACAAAAAGTCTCTTTCTTTCCTCTTATCGATAGTATCGTCCCTGTAGGACTCCGTACCTGAAGAAGTCCATGTGTGTCCCTGTCATTGTGTAGAAATGTTACAACTACATTTTACACCACTGCGTTACTGGGAAACACTGGTTCACATACTGGCAGGCAGCCATTTGGTTTGTACTTATTTCTATACAGTGTAAAAAGAGAGATGTGTGAAATGTGTAACTCAACCCAGAACAATCCAGTTACATTATTGTTATGAGACAAGGCAGGGCCTGTTTTTAGCCATGTCAGCTGTCGGGATGGCAGATGGGGATGCTTGGTCGGCCCACCACTTTGGTCCAGACTGAAATATAATGTTTTTTATTTGTGATTTTTAGTAAAATATTTCAACAACTATCGGATGGATTGCCATGAAAAGTGTTCCAGACATTCACGTTCCCCTCGGGATTAATTGTAATAACTTTATTGATCCTCAGATCTTCATCTAGCCCCATCAGCTGCAGCTGCCCAGAGCTGTAGGAAATACACAGGTCGTCACATGATTTGTCGTTAAAGAGTTCAAACCCGTGGACTCACTGGTAACCCACCTACGTGAAAGATGGTAGTCATGGTTAACTGATTAAATTGTCAACATTGACCAATACAATGAGACAGGATGTGAATGTGGGATGCCAATATTCAAGGCAAACATGAACACACCCACATCACCAACATCTTCACTTCCTGGTTAACACTGACATACATGAACCTCTCAGTAAATAACAGATAACAAATAGATGATTCACAATAATTTGTTATGAAGTTAATTAGAAGAAAACCTGTTTTAACTCTCTACCGGTGACACCTTTGAAAAGTGTGGGCACAAGTCAACTTCTCCATAGAGAATGTATACTGATTTCATTCAGCTGCAGAGGGGAAGTTAAGGAAAACAGAGTGTTTGTCACATGTCAATAGCTGCTCAGAGGTTGGTGTTCCTTCCTTTGTTTGGCTACTTCCAGCATTTCTTTCAGAGGAACAGCTGGAACTGACATCTCCTGCAGACTGAGAGCGGACTCATGCTTTATTATGCTCAACTGGGCTAAACTGCTGGTTAATTTACTCATAGTGACAGTGTGTTTGCACCATCAGACACATTGGATTAAGAGTGTTCAGTCCGACACTGAAAAGGAACTATTCAACTCATTTAAAGATAACACTGGTACTGTGTTATCTGTTTCTATATCTTATCAGCAATTCCACTGAAAAGACCAACAATAAATTCTTCCTGCTTATAAGTGCAGCATCAGATAGTTTACCTGGGGATATTGTGTTCTATCTAACTTGCAGTACTGAACAAAGTAAAGTACGTAAAGATCTGGAATCCCATACTGTTTCTGATTATTATGGTTTTAAATTCTGATTACAATTAATTTATTCAGTGATGTTCACTTGCAAAGTAATTTCATAGGGCTTACAAAAATATTCAGATGCAACAATAACAGTAACAACAAGATGATTAGTAAACTCTACTAGTGTCATGATTTTGGGTTCCCATGTGCTTGTTTGGTTGGTTGTGTGTATTTATGTTGTCATGTCAGACTGCCCTTCCACCTGCAGATTGTCTTCACCTGCTCATCCTCCCCACTCACCTGTTCCCCATTCCCTCATTAGCTCCATAGTAAGTCTACCGGTCCACGTCCACTAGCTCTTTGCCCGATTGTCTTCATCCCATGTGCGGTAGCTTTCGAGCATTTGATTTCAGTTCGTAAGTTTTTCCTGATCCTGATCTACCTGTTTTTTTTTTTTACCCTGCTGTGTACCCTGGATTCTGCCTCAGACTCATCACTTTGTTCTTTGTTTGCTTGCCTGGATTTGAAATTCCTTGTATTTTGCCTTTAGTAAAGATTCTTTATTTCTCACTGCCTACTGAGTCGTGCTCTTGTACCACTTTCTGTACTGTACCACTTTCAAACAGCTGTATACAATGGTATAAATGTCCAGATGTGCAATCCCAAACTAAACGTCAGACATAATTGTGAGTTGATTCAGTTTTTGGATGGACTTGTGAACATTTCTGATCAGCAGGTCACTATAGAAAGATCTTTAATTGGAACACTTTACATGGACGTGCCCCTGGAACAGGTTATAGTTATTATACCATGGCCACTGAGGATCCTAGATTCTGACTGGCTGGAAGGCGTGGAATATCTTTCAGTAACTAAACTTCTAGTCACGCAAATTTAATATAAAACGTGTTTGATATTTGTGCGAAACTGGACGTACAACTAAAGGTGGGGGTGGAAACCGAGGCTGTGGTGAAGCTGTTACAGAGAGAGAGAGAATGCTGTGTACTGCACCAGAAGGACAGTTTTAATATTGTGTTGCAGTATGTTGCCTCTTTTCTATTCTCATAGGTTTGGTATTTTCAGGATTAGAGTGCTATCAGTGAGATTTCTCAATCTCTCTTTCTCCAGCCTTCAAAACTCATCAGGATTTTGAAACTCCTTGTTGTGAACTTTTTCCTGTTGGTCCAGATGTTGCCAAGCAACGCAAACGGCAGACATTTTGCAGCTGGGTACCTATATTTCATAATGTTTAAAACAGAAAGTTATGTATATGAGTAAATGAACGACTGGTTCTTTTAAATTGTGACAGGATAATGCCCTCCAAGATTTCTCAGAAGTTTGCAATAATGAAACTTTTTGGATCTTATCCCTTCCACTTTCATCATGAGTACAAACTACCTTTCAGCTATTACAAACAGCTGTAATGTTCAGATGTCCACATACATTTGGCCAGGTTAAAAACGTAGCTGCAAAGTTCAAAACAAATCTGAAAATTATGTCCTCTGGGAAAAACACTGCACCTCCAGTCCCGTCTCATATGTTTTTGTCTGTGAAGTCAGATATGCACACAGTGCTCACAGTCAGTCTACCCAGAAGCCATCAGTACATTTGCCTGAAGACGGAGGTTCAGGATCTACAGTACGTGCTGGAATATTCTGCAGTAATGGCTCCATTTGTTTCATGTGCGAACACGTATTATGGAACCACACTTTTTTGATGCATTTGCAATCTGTCTTCAATCTGCCTGCAAGCTTTAACATTACAGCACACACACTCTCTCTCTCACACACACACACACACACACACACACACACACACACACACATATATATATATATAAATACATAGAAGCCAATGCATTTTATCAAGGCGACACCTTCCACTGAATATAAATGAAGATATTTTCATTCTGGCTGCTCACTGTTAGTACATCTGGTATTTCTGGATTTGTGGAGATGGAAGCTTGCTTACTTTCAAGGCTACGAAACATAAAACAATTTGTTAGGTGTTCTGGGTTATTATGCACTTTTTATATTAGCTGTCTGCTCTCTAGTGTGAGTGTGATGTAATGTAGTTGCATGGTCGTGCTGTGGCAGCCTGTTTGTCTGTCAGGATGTGGTGGCAGATATGAACCAAGACTCTGATTTATTGCCGACAGGAGCCTCAGAGTCGATCAATTCCTGCACCTCCACCTTGTCATTCTTCACACCAACTGAAAGGCTTGATGATGAAGCTACGTAAGCGAATCAATCATTCCGGTTCTTTTTCCCTTTGTTTGTACCTTCTGTTTGACAAAATGGCATTCCCATTCCCAGAGCCACGCCGCTATCATGAATAAAAACAATCTGTCACTTTTAGTCCAGACTAAAATACCTCAAACAATATTGTACTATTAAGTGTAACGAGTGGATGTAATTCATTTTCCTTTGACTTTTCTGAGGATGTGCACGGTCTCCAGAGGATGAATATTAATAACTTTGGTGCCTCCCTGATTTTTTTGATAAAGTGCCACAATCACGTCAAAATTTCCCTTCATACATAAGAGCTCTGGATTGCAGATTATTGGGAAATTCACTGAGCGCATTCCTGCTCCCCAGAGGATAACCCATTACCATTTTGGCTGTCCATAAACTTCCCTCTACAGTGCCACCCTCAGGACAAAATGAGAACCTTTCCCACACGATACTGCATCTCATAATCTAACAGGCAAGCTGACTTTAAATTTATTGATTCCACATTCCTGCTCCCCAGACACTGAACCACTTTGATTTTTTCCAAGACTGTGGAATACAGTGCTGTGTTCAAATGCACATATACTCACTGTGACTGGAGACATGTCCTTGGACACCATAAAGTGGGAGTTTTTTTTAGTTGTCATGAAGGAGATGACCCCAGAATTAATCCTGACACTTTTACACCATCCTGAGCTTTTACAGCTACAAACAAACAAACAAACAAAAACAGGAAAGAAGATGATATGTTTGTTTTCCATAAACCAAAGAAAGAGACAGAATGGAGAGATGAGTCTTTCTAACAGATGAATGATGAGTTTGTATTGTGGGTGTAATGAACATAACAGCCGTCAGGTTCTGTTCATGGGGCTTTTTGTTCATTTGTAGCTGAAAATAATCACATCAGTAACTATCTCAAGATAAATTGTGTGTCTGTACTGTGGACAAACAGATTATAACAGACTATTAGAAAGATTTCTACCACGTGGAGTCTTAAGAGAATCTTCTTTCTGGCGTCTCTGTGGAGGTTGAATCAGAGTTTGATATTCTGTTTCTGAACTTTCCACTGCAGATCATGAATTATTCTGTCAGACACTTTAAAGTGTGATTGAGCCTCAGACAGTCATTCACACGTCTCCACTCACATCAGCTTGTGTTTAATGCCAGACATCCCTTAAATTCTGTGAAATTTAATTTAACAACATCTTAGATGTAATGGTTAACCTGGGGGACGTGTCTGCTCTTTCACATTGTGAGTTACAGTCATAGATGGCCCGTTGACCCCTGACCCCTCCAGAATAATGGCTGGTTGTTAAATCATTTTTGCATAAAACATTAAAGACCTGCTGTGTTTTTGTTAAACAAACACATTTTCTGGTGAAGACCTGCTGTATTTTTTTTGTTTATGTCTCATAAATATATAGATATATTCCTACATTCCTAAATAGTCATTTTTAAAATGAATTAACTTATTTTATTTTCCTCGGAAATGTGGTCTTAATTACAACTGTTACAGTTATATTATTCATAACACAGTAGTGGATGAAGTCTGCTTATCTTATAAACTACACTAATCAATATTTTATTAACAATAAATCAAATTACTATGTTTAATGCCTCTATTTTGATTAAAATGCTATGAACAATGATGGTTTAATCGTTAAAAACTGTGCTTTTGACGGTGCTCTAGTGACTTACAGTAAAACGCTGCTTTTTACACAGTAAAAATAATGACACCTTGGTCTTGCCACAGCAGACTGCACAGAGCCCACCTGTTTACTCAAGTAGAAAGAGATTGTATATATCTGTAATATACAAATATTTTGTCTAAATAATGACCTTTTCCTAAAATACTGCTGGTTCTGTGGAGTTGGCATTTCAAATCTGAAGCCTGCAGTGCACCACGGGAGCATCAGTTGATGCATTTTCCATGTGTTTGGGCCTTCAGTGATTCCAGCAGCAGCAGGCAGTTGTTTTAATCACACAAGCTCAGATAAACTCACAGTACACCACCTGCTCGGCACCAGGCAGACACAGTTAGAGAGCCACTGGGGAACATAGTGCAGCATTTAGCTGCGAGAGAGCCCGATATTTTTCTCAGGAGCAGGTGGAGACCAAAACAGAGCCAAAAGAGAGAGAATATTCATCAGGTGGACATAAACGTGACTCCAGTGGGATGATAACGTTGCTCTGTGTCTGCTGGATGTGGAAGTTGGCAGCTGTTTGCTAACTTTATTAAATGCATTTGTCAAACAAGTGTCATTTCTGGCCAAAAACAACAACAAAAATGAATGAATGCAGCTTTAAGTTAAAGTGCAGAAATATTAAACTAAAATTAACTTAAAGTATCTAAAGTAAAGTACTTGTACACAGAATGACCCCTTTCAGATTGTTATCATTTTATATACAGTTGGGTAATCTATACAAATGTATTGTAGAATTATATTTTACTTTAGGAGATGTCACAAACTTGATGATCTTATAGACCATGATGCATTGCTGCAGATTAAACTAGCCAACAGGATATAAAGGAGTTAAAATGAGCTCAACCTGAAACATCTACAGCAGGAAAATGCAACAGACACATGAATGCAGCAGGAATATTAATCCAGAAACATCAGAGATAATAAAACACTGACAGGAACTCTTTTACTGATAATACTCATATTTTCACTTCATCAAGTGAGGTTTTGAATGCAGGACTTTTACTTTGTAGTTATCATATGTTTTTATATAAAATCTTAATCTGAAAAGTAACTAGGCTTATATCTGTCACATAAATATAATGTGAAATATCAATAGACACAAAAAGTAGTACCTCAAAACTGTGGGTAAATATTTACTTTCCACCTCTGTGTTATGATCCAGTGTTTCATTGGAGCTGCTGCCTTGTTTCAGAGTTAAATCCTTCAACATTAGATAATAACACATTTATTTAATATTAACAAAGGGATAATGTACAATCATGCAGGTAAACAATAACAGTACATACATTTAATGTCACAAATACATGTAATGTATATAAAGAAAGTCAGACCAGGAGTAGCCTACACAATAAACATATAATCAGTCCTGGAAAAAAGTTCTAAAATCTTTTAAAAGCTTATTACTTGTAGTTGTTTGGTAAAGTGAGTGATTTCAACGGAGGAGGAGAAAAGGTGAGATTTCAGGTGAAGTGCGCGCGGAGCGGCCGGAGCGGGGCGGTGACATCATGGCGGTGTCCCGGGGAGGCCCCTCCCTGCCCGGTGACATCAGCCGGAGCCCGGCCTCTCTCCTCCAGGAGGACGCGGCGGATCCGCGCACACATCCAGCGGCGGCTCGACGGCACGACCCTGCGCCCGCTCGGCTCGGCTCGGCTCGGCTCGGATCTGTTTTCTCTCCGATGGGACGCGCCCAGACTTCTCCTGTGCCAGGTGAGCTGCCATGTCTTCTTCTTCGCCTCCTTCCTCCCTGTGTGTGTGTTCAGGAAAACGCTGGAAAAGTGTTTTCCTCCATCCCGAAGCCGAGGAAATAGCTGCAACTTTTCCTTGAGGGGAAGCGGAGGCTCCGGTACCGGAGAGCGGGGCTCGTTTCAGGGCTGCGGGCGACGGGAACCCGCGGTTAGTCGACGGTAAAGTGGTCTGCTGTGAATAAAGTCGGTTCGTGTGTCCGGACTTTGACGGTTCAGCGACATTTGTCTGTTTGTGGGGCCGCTTTCTGCCCCTGTGCGGGGGAGAAACTGCCCCGCCGGCTCTCTGCTCCGGTCAGCTCGGTAAAAGTCTCTTCAAATCCCTTTTGAAGTGAAGCGAAGCCTCTAAAAGCTGCGATGGATGTCAGACATGCAACTGTATCCGAGCCGGGGGGGGGGGAGGGCACCGGTTGCCATGACATTAAATAACATCCTCTTCATCCCTCATCTTCTTCACAGAGAGCCAGGAGGGGGGGAGTGTTCAGATCCTGTACTGCAGTCACAGCACTGATACACACTGACAGTACTCATGCACAGGATCAGTAAACAGACTGTTACACTGTTGAACATGTAACTAAGTACATGTACAACACACGTGTACTTTATTGGAGTATTTCCATTCTGCTGCTCTACATTTATTTGACATTTATAGTTTCTAGTTACTTTTTACATAAAGAAAAACAGGTTATGCTTATCTGACATGATGCAGCGCTTTACTGCTGATCTACAGTACGTGTAATAATACACAAAGTAGGAAATATTGGCTCCACATTGACAAGCTGCTGCATTAAAATGCTCTTATTGTATGTGTATTTGTTAATGATAAAAACAGAATATAAGTACATTTTGCTGGTAATACTTCTGTACTTTTCCTTCAGTAAGAGTGTTTTTAGTGTATTTAAAGGATGTGAGTACTTCTTCCACCACTGATCATTAGATTATTATTCCTCATCATTCATGGAAAAGCAGGATTTTACTGTTGGAGCTCATTTTGAACTGTTTTGTATCGGACTGCAGCTGATGATTATTTTCATTCTGGATCCATCTGCTGATTATTTTCTCCATTGATCCATTGATCGATTGCTTTGTAACAATAGTGAAAATAGTGAGAAATGGCGTCACGATGAGCCAGAGCCCAAAGTGACACCTTCACAATGCTTGTTGTGTCCAACCAACAGTCCAAAGCTCAACATTATTAAAACACATTCACATGATTCAAATCATTCAAAGGAAAAGCAGCAAATCTTCACATCTGAGAAGCTGCAGCCAGGAAATGAACAAATGTTAATACACTAATTAATTAATCCACTAATTGTTTCAGCTGTACTTGTTTTGTGTGAAAAACAAATTTGTTAAGTAAGTAAAAAGTACAATATTTCCTTCTGAAACGTAGTGGAGATTTACTTGAGTAAATGTACTTTGTTACATTCCACCTCAGGCAGTCAGAAGGCCAGCAGCCCAAATCAGTACTTAGAGGAAGATGATAAAAACAATTTTAAGCAAAAATGACAGAAAATCTCTTGTTCCAGCTCGTCAAATGTGAGAGTTTGCTGCTTTTATTACTCTGCTGTGATAGTAAATGAATATCTTTGGGGTACAAGACATTTGAAGATGTCCCCCTGGAAAACATTTCTCGTAGTTTTCCGATATTTACGGACTGATTAATGGATAATGAAACTATCTCATAATCAGTACAGGTTCTCATATATACACAGGAGTAACAAGCAATCCGTTAGTATTATTACTACAATATTTTATCCCTCAAACTGGGTTGTTAAAGAGTAGTGACAACATGTAATACTGAGATATTACGTTTCATTATAGCCAAACAACAGACTAAAGTTACCTTTTTTATAATTGTTTTAACACTTGTTGTTTTGGGGACTACTTCTCCGCCAGGAGCAATGACTTCCTGGAGTTGCTGGTTGCTTGGTAACCTCCAGGAAGTTACCCCCCCCCCGGCAAATAAATAGTCCGACTCTCACACTTTTTGTACGCACTAAACAAAGGAGATGTAACGTGTTGATCAGGGAGCGTCAGAGGAGCTGGGGGGGGGTTGTTACCTTCAGACTGAGGCAGGCTAACGGTTTCCCCCCGTTTCCAGTCTTTATGCTAAGCTAAGGTAACGGACAGATATGAGAGTGATATTGATCTTTGCAGGACAGTGAATAAGAGTATCTTCCACATTGTCCGACTATCCCTTACACTGGTATCACGCAGCACCGTTTTAGGGTTAAAAAATGATGACTCTTCAATCATAATTTCACTCATAATTGTGAAATGAAGAATGAGAATATTTATTTCTCATCTTGTCTCACCGATCACTGTGTTTCCTGTCAGTGCCGGACAGATGAGCTGTTAACACGCTGAGGCCAAGTCTCCTGACTGTTTCCTCTTATTCTGTAAGCCGCCCTGCTGTTCTCCACACATACCACTCTAAGTGGTTCGGTCAGTATCTGACAGCAACATGCTGGGTCCGTTCCTATCTTTAAACTTGGCACTTTCAGTCTGTCCGTTAAAGGAAAGTGTTTTTTTCTGTTCTGATTAGTTCTGAAAACGTGTCACAAAGCAGCTGTGTTGCTGAGTCCAAACTGTTTGTAGGAGAAAACAAAAAGGTGAACGTTAAAGTTCTTATCTAAACATCCGTTACAGTCTGCAGACTTCCTGCTTCACCCCCGACCTTCTGTTCTTGCTGTAAGTTTGTTTTCCGGAGCACTGAGGGTTTATTACGCACATTTCAGGTGTGCACAATTTCAGTTTCCCCCTCTAAAAAGGTGGTTTTAGATCAAATGGCTAAACTAGGAGTTTGTTTGCTTTGTTGGAGTCTTGCTGCCTTCTCCCCGGTACGGAGGCCATGTTTGTAGTCCTGCCAGGGGCTGTGATGGTCCACCACTTTGATCCAGACTGGATTTAACAACTATTAGATGAAGCGCCATGACATTTGGTACAGACATTGATGTCCCCACCAGGATGAAGCCTAATAACTTTGATGATCCTGAGACTTTTCATTTAGCGCCTTAATTCAGACCCAGGTTGTGTGCTACGTCTCCAAACGTTGATGAAACTTAAACAAGACAAACAGACGCGATGCTGTCCGACATCTCAAGCAGGTATCAGCTGTCTGCAGGCTGATGTTTGTATTGTACTGAAATAAATGGAAACCAATGGTTGTCTGGAGGAAGAATGAGAACAATACTAAACAAATGGACTGTGAAAGTGGATGGGATTTGTAGTTTATTCTTTGGTGCAGCACAAACAACATGAACAGTCATAAACTTTCCCAGCATGCTAAACAACAGCAGTCAGTTATAGATTTTATTTTACTTGGATTTGAGGTCATAACTGCTGCCCATTATTCACTCTTTATCATTTTCATATTGAATAATACATGAATACTGTATGTTTAGACGGGTCTCACACTGCTCCAGCACTCAGTGAATTATTATTACACATTTCTGGACCAGACAGTGTGACCGTGACTCACCCAGTTCACATGTTCAAGAAGCCGACGTACTGAAGTGTACTGATGTGAAAGGAAGAACAGTGAGGAAGATATAACACACACCTTCATTTCCATTTCATGGTTACGTTATATCTAATGATCCCTTTATATTTTAATTAAAAACAACTACATGTGCAGTAATAACATATGCTGGGTTGTCTTGTTCTTCGTATATAAATTAAATAACGTAGCTTAAAATAATAAATGGCACAGGAGACCAAATAGGCTTAGTGATGGCCTAGATTGATTAACGGATGTGTTCAGTCTTCCAGCTGTTACAGTGTACAACAGCATCACAACTTTCAAAAACATTTCAAAAGATTTAATTTTATACACATTAAAATCTTCAATGACTTGAAAATGTCCCCCGGTGCAACTGTTGATGTGTTTTTTAATAGTTTTTGGACGACACTGGAGCTCTGTGGCTCCGAGGAAGAAAATATATCAGGCTTCGATGAACACACAATACTTATTATCAGGACACGTTCATTGTTGGGTTTGAGTCTTTTCACGGGGTTTGTTGACAATAAGAAAAATAAAAGAAAATATAAGTTTTCCATTTCCCTAACTTTCTTAGCAACAAAAGTAAGGAAACTACCTTTGACAGGTTTGTACAGATTGTAAAGATCGTATCTTGTCCATATTTTATTGCAATTTGATTTGCTTCACACTGAGATCATATTTAGTTTTCTTTTGGCAGATTGGTCTCCTGCTCAGTGCAGACTGCACTTATTTCTCTCAGACATTTCTAATAACCTTTCTCTAAATACACCAACAGCGGCATCGTGGTTGATTGCAACACAGATTTCATTATCCTGAGCATGAATGATGTCAACTTTGCAGCTGTAACTGCAAGTTAGTGCGAGAAATCACCAGAATTTAATCTCAGCTCATGAATCTGTTTGTGGAAAACTGGATGTTTTATCACTTTCTGAGTAAAACCTACATCATCCGTCCATCGCTGATGTTACAGCGGGACCTGAATAGACCTCATTGTTTGAATGAATGCATGTGATTCCAGATAAGCGTCCCTCACCTCCTCCCCCTCCAGGGGGGAACGTGCGTCTTCTGGTGTCGCTGAAGCTCAGCTCCAGCTGATTACAGCACGGGTTATGACAGGGAGGGCACGGCTGTAGCTGGCATCAGACAGGCAGCTGGTACCCCCCACCCCCCTCGTCCCTGCCTCGGCCCAGGGCCACCCTTGTCAGCTTTACTTGTCAGGGACTGACGCCAGCCATTATACCAGGCGTGAGTCATCCTGGAGCTCGGTGTATCCCCAGCAGCCCCCACCCCCACCACCTCCCCCATGCTCGGTTATCAGATGGAGCCCAGAGCGAGCGTTCACTTCTACCTGCTATCAGAGGGGAAGTTCACCTTTTATGTCAGTTTTGCATCCAGTATTTGAACCCCGCAGTCTTTACAGCGGCATCATTTATAGCCAGTGAGCTGTGTGGCTCCAGGGGCAAAGTCTGACAGTCAGTCTGTCGCTTTGGTCCACAGCTTTGAGGTCTCTGGACCTTTGCATAATTGCATGGTGGACAGCGACGGGAAGGCAGTCGTAAACAGGTCAAAACTGCAACAAGTATTGGACCGATTGCCATTAATACTGTTACAGACATTCGGAGGATGACTCTTACTGATCAGCCACTTCAGTCTTTAGAGGGATCCTGTCACCAACTGAATTCCCATCCCGGACTGTGACATTAACGCTAACTTGCCAAACTGTAGCTTGTAATAGTGTTTTTTTATTTTTTGAATTCTCACCCTGCAGACCAGTCGGCCGATCAATACCGAGTGTTTGAGGCCAATACAGATCTTTAGATTTCTAATTAAACAAATATCCTAAACAAATGTTTTTGATTATCAGCAGGCAAACTTTGTAATGGACACTCGGTTTCTAAATTACCTTAAACAAATCTTTGACGTGTCTGTACTGATTTTCCTATTGGCCGACATCACAACAACAATATCGGCAATAAGTTAACATGCCGATTTATCGACTGGCTATAAAAAACCCATAAAACATGTTCAGTGGACAAAGAAGTTGTGGTTCATTTAACGGGTTCCATAATGATCAAAGAAATAGGCAGATCTCATCCACAGTTTTCTGCTTCTACTTTATTTGCACGCAGCCGTGTGATTGGCTATGTAGGAAGACGACGTCCTCGTTCTTAATCCCACTTACAAAGCTCTGAGTGGTTGACTGTTCCTCCGACCGGCGCAAACAGTCGCCAATCACCAGCTTTATTTTAATCGCTGATGAAATCAGAGGCCAGAGGGCTGATCCAGAGTCGCGGCCCGGCAGGGGAGAGAACAGCAAAGTTTCACTCGTCTGTCAGTGTTGTTGTCTGGTTTGACTGCGGGTTAGTCTCGGTGAAGAAAGGAAAGGGAGTCAGTGTGTGGGATGGGCGATGGGGTAGGGGGATAGGGCTGTGAGTGTAGTGCCATTGTTTTCAGGTTCGTGACAAGACTCGCAACAACGAAAGCAGCCCAATGAATTTCCTGATAAAAGCCCTGAATGACAGTTTAACATGATCTCTAACCTTCTTTTAGTCGTCAAAAGAATGATAAGTTGTCCTTTTTTTTCCTCCTCCTTCACTTGAATAATGCATGATTTCATTTGGGGCTCGGCATTCCTCACATTCCTCCTCACTTTAGCCCCGCAGCCATTCCACCTTGGTATGTTTATATTGTCAAGGAAAGGAATGAATGATGGCTGAGGCTGCTGCAGCACCGACAGCATCACACAGGATACATTTCTAGTTGCAGAAGAAGAAAAACAAAGTGACCTACAACTGCAGAATATCTGGAATAAACATGTGTAGATATGCACTCAAGCAAATGTATCGTCTGTGACAGAGCCGGGAGTGTTTGTGCCCACATGTTTTAACATGCACAGTTTATTGCCCCTAGTCAGCAGCAGGATGCTCTGAGGAGAGTTTGCATGTCACCAAACGCAGACTATGCATCCTACTAAAAGAATAACTCCAGTGAACATTGTTAATCTCAGTGTTTGTGGGTCTGTGTCGATCAGACACTTAGTTATTTGGACCTTGGGCTGCAGACTCCTGGCAGCTCTGACAGTCAGACAAATGTGAAAGAATGAATCTGATTTCTAAAAAAAGAGCAAAGCCAGGATATGATACGTCCTCTGACTGCAGCTGGCTGATCACACGGGGTTAGTAAGGTTTGTTTTTTGTATTTTTAGTTGAAAGATTAACATTTTTAACCCATTCATTTGTTGGAATACTCCACAATTAACAGCTCTAACTTGAGGCTGTGACAATAGAAAAAATGTTTTTGGGATGGTCACGGGATGCAAGGTACACAATATCTGACACTCTGTCACACACACAGCGAGGGGATGAACCACCACAGTGACACCTGAAAGCAGTGACCTGTCGCAGCATGCACGCGGCTACAATGGTGTCCCGTGGACGCAGGAAGTAGGGCTGCTGAGGGGGCTGCAGCAGGCATAACACAAACCATCAAACTTCAAACTTATAGTGACTTTTTCACTGGGGTGTATATGAGTAATGCACTAGTGTTTGTGGTAGGAAAGAGGTTTGACTTGTATCTGTTATCCATATGTATTGTTTGAGTAATTTCAACTGAAGCAAAGTAACAGACAGTCAGAGTTAGGACACCGGCCGACAGACGCAGTGAGTTCGGTCCAGTTACAGCTGGAGGACGTGAGGTTAACAGAGCTGCTGCCGTACAGGGACACACCTGTTTATAGGCCTGTAGCACAACAGGATGTGTGATTTGGTTATAGGGGGGAGAGGGAGAACCTGATCATGGTCCCAGGTGCCTCTCGCCCCATCTTCCTCTCCTGGCAGTTTTCTTTCATTAGTTCAGTGTTCCCGCCTGTGCAGGTGCTGTGGCCTGAATATTGCATTTACTTTGGGACGGTCTCAATTGTATTTCGGGATGGTGGGGAAAAAAGTGAAGTCACTATAAAGTAGTGTATTTTGAGTATTTTGATAATTGTGTAATCATGTGAGTCATTTATCAAGCAACAAAGACAAATGTTTGCTGATCCCAGCCTCTCAGGTGATGCTTTTTTGTGCTTCTTTATAACCAAAACGTTCCAGTGAACTATGAACTGTGACGATTTGGCAAATGAGATGGATTAAAAAATGTCAGGGAACAACTAAATGACAACAGAACCATCCAGTTGTTCTTTGTATTAACTGACGTGTGCCTCTGATGTTTGAATGAATGTAATGAATAAATAAAAAGGAGACTGAAACGTCCTGCGTACGTCTCCACAGCAGCAACGCTCGCAGTGTTTAATGCTGATTAACACACTTTTGTTTTATCTTGCTCTTTTTAGAAGCCGACAGCACGAGTTTGTTTTTAATGTCAATAAAGATCACAAGAAATGTCCGTCCCTTGTTCTAATATTGGTTCTGGTGGCACCCAGTGCTGCTGTCTCGCTCCGGGACAGGAGATACTGGAGCTTTGTTTCCCAACACTGGAGGCCTGGGCAGTGTTGACTCAGTGTGAGACTTGTTTGTGTTCCTCCATCTCTCCCCGAGCCGCCGCCTGAGAACTCGGCACCTGGGTTTCTCTCGTTATCTGATGAGCTAATTCAAGGCCTGCGAGCTGGTTCGGCCGGCGCCCAGCGGCTCAGTCCTCCCTCCCACGACTCTGTGGCTGTGAATATGAGGCAGGGCTGGGATCAGTTTTACTTCTGTGCAGTTAGAAAACAGATAATGAGCGTTTGCTTTGTTGTCTTCAGTTTAACATCTAAAACTGATGAACAGAAAACAGCCAGGTATTTCACTCTGTAGTATAAGGCTTGTGTTAATGTGAAGTATACATGTCAGGGTCTACAGTATGTGTAGTTGTATATTAGGTGTGTCTGTAGGAGCATTCTGCTGCTGTGGTTCTTGTTGTTGTCACAGCGTTTTATAAAGTGCTGTTTTTTTCTGCTAACAGTCAGTGTTTCTCACCAGAATAAATTGCATCTTGAGGCTTAACAAACATGTTTAATGCATTTCATTCCTCAGAAAAGATTTGCAAAGCCGAATTTTTTATATTCCGAAGCCAGTCTCTCTGCGCATTAAGTTGGATTTATAGTAAACCATTGGTGTCAACAGGATGTATCATGCGTAATCAGACTATATCGTGCTTTAATTGTATTCTCCACAGCTTTACAGTTTGTTCTTCTGTTCACTGTGATAGAGAGCGGGGTAGAGCGCCATAAAGTTTTCGTTTGAAGCAGTCAGACTGCATGTACAATGTGTCCCTCTGTGTTTAACCAATTGAAATGTGTAAAATAGTTAATAATAATCTGTGCATGCCGATCTAAAATGAAAGTTCACTTAATTACAGTTTGAATGTTTCAGATGCATTTAATTGAATCCCTCGGGAGAGAATAGGGAGCAGATCAAAACACAGAAGGCATTTACTGATCTGAACTTCTTCAGCAACATTCAGAAAGGAACATCGGGCCATTTTATGTCTGCTTTAAAAAAAAAAGTGCAATGAAAATAAAACAAACTTGGTTTTTGTTACTTTTTTTTGTATTTCCACACAGACGTGGACCAGATTGGAAGGTAGACTGAAATGTTTTATTCAGGTACAGTAGCTGGGATGTTCCCATCGGGGGAGTTTGGGGAGTCTAAAACTGATGCTTTTCTGAAGAGTTGATGCTGGGAAATAGGACAGCAGCATCCTGATCAACACACACACACACACACACACACACACACACACACACACACACACACATTGAGCATATACAAAACAAAACAATATATTTTGGGGTGTTGCACTGATTTTTGATCAGATATTTCTGTCACTGTATTTCAGTAAAATTCCTGTAGAGTACAAAAAGACGTCTAAGAGAGTTTTATTAAATATAAGTGCTGTCCAATGTGTAACAGGACACCAGACGGACTAAAGGGATGTTCATTTTATTCTTTAAGTGGAGATGATGTGCAGCCTAAAATCTTAAGCATCCTTCACTGTGAGTGAGCAGATGAGAACAATGTGTTGCAGGCGGTGCTTTGAAGGAAATGTGGCAGCAAAGATCTGGCCGCCTCTCATCACAAAGGCATTTCCTCTTCAGCCACTTCCTGCTGTGGGGCAGTCGTCCTTAAACTCGCAGCAGAGCCCCCCCCTGCACTGAGGGGGAATACGGAGCCAGTTGTGTGGTCATCGGGATGCTTTTATTGCTGCGGGGTGAGCGTTGCTGTGTCTTTGACCTTGTACAGTGACTAATTTTATAGCCTAGGCCTCATTAATGATCTTCCTCTGCAGTCTTTTCCTCCACACAGATACATAATATACTGTGCTCTTAATGTGAGCAGCAGCATGAACCGGACATGATGAGTAAGCAGGAGGGCAGGTTCTGTTTGAAGTCACAGTCTGTGATCCAAACGTAATCATGACTGGAACAGTTATTTATGTTTTCTGATGCTGTTTAATATTTACTATAGAGTTCTATTCATACACACAACAGAAAATACATAATCTTTCAGTAATGACCAACCAGGGAACACAAAACACAAATGTTTCTTCTAAAATGTGAATCTTTAATGATGCATGTGAACATACTTTAATATAAAACGACTTATGGGGCTTCTAATACTGGAAACATTGGTGTGATCTGATGCCAGTTATGTTCAGTACACAGTCAGGAGCTTACTGTACATCAGGGTTATCACTGGACAGTCTTTTGGGATTTTAAAACATATTAAACAAAGGACTCACTTTGAAACTGCATCAACAATGTGATCCAGATTCTTCTGCCTGGTCACATTTGACAGTTTGAGTGATACGGCTGACTTTAATAAAAGGGAGCTAAGAGGCTTTGAAAAAGATAATCAGGTTATTTCATCCACCTTCTTTTCACAACATCAGCGATTATTTTCATTTGTATTTAACTCCAGCAACTCGTTTGGCAGCTGTGGTTCAGACTGAAATATCAATATTGAATGAAATCTTTGTACAAACATTCATCAGTCGATGAATCCTGATGATTTTGGTGATCCTGTGGCTTTTCCTCACATTTTTATTCACTGGACTTCTTAGCCCACTAATCTGTGTCTGTTGTCGTGCCTTTAATTCTGTATTTTGGTGGGGTTCTGTGTCTTTGTGTTTTAACTTCTTACTTTTAAGCTTTTCAGCTGTGTTTAAATGTGCTTTAGAAATACATTTTACTTGTCCTTTACTTTTTTACTAAACATCACCATGTGTAACCTCGCAGGGCTGCTAACATGGCTGCAGACTCTTAGTCTTGTTATTTCAAAATGTCCTTTTCCCCCCAATTTACAATTTTGTTCCAATTGCCGTTAAATTTCATTCTGCTGCTTTTCATCATAAAAACGTTGTCTTTCGACCAAGACAAACAGAGCAGAGCCAGTAATGTGATTGGCTGTTGCTTTGGGCTGCTTTGGATGTCAGTAGAACCTCAGCTGATGCTTTATGGGGCCACGAGCACACGTTAAGATTTCTGGGCTGATCATAGTCGTGACTTGGCTGCTGCAGCAGTCGGTCAGTTGGTGTTGACAGATGGGAGATTAAAAACATACAGTGTGTGGTGTTTAAGGAGTTTTGCCCCTGTAAAAATAGATATTTGATTTTTACCACTGGGTATCAGCCAGGGAAATAATACTGATAATAAAAAACATCCAGATTTGTTGGTTTTTTATGCTTCTCTTAATGTTAACTGATGGATGTTCTTGCAGGATTTGGTGGGCTGCTGTGTATCAGTATTTACTCTCTGACTGAAGTGCATGTTGGAACCAAACAAGTTGTTGTGTTTGGTGTCTGGAGTTTGTAGGTTTTAATAACTTTCAGGTCTGTTACCAGATTAACTGACATATTTAAAACATTAGATAAAGCATAAAAACTAAATTCATAACTACTGAACTACCGAGGAATTTCCAAACCTTCAGTCTGTCCCCTCAGACAAAGGTGAGCGCCCACTGTGTCCTATCAGCTGATCAAAGACGCTTTGTGTTTTCCCTGTGAATCTGTAATAAAAAACCATTTGGCATTGGCCTTCCCCTGGGGGACATCCGCCCCACAGGAAGTGAACTGCTGTATAAAAGGAGTGGGGTGGATGACAGCTTCATAGAGCACTTCCTCTGCGGGGACTGTGCAGGCTGGGCTATTCTCCCACGGTCCACTGCAGTGAATTGAAGTGTGGAAAATCGGCTTACGGTGCCTCAGCAGGGTCAGCGCCCCCGCCGCTCCTGCTGCCCGTTGACAGTGACAACCTCACGGCCCAGACAGGAAATGAGAGCAGAGGTTGGAAAAGGGCAAATGTGATTATAATTTCATATTTGTCACTTTGGTTTGTGTTGGGAAAGTCCTATCAGTCTGAGGCAGCAGTGAACACGACAGAGCCTACTCCTCCTCCTCTTCCTCCTCCGCCTCCTCCTCCTCCTCCCGCTGCAGACAGACCAGCCCGAGGCCGTCTGAGCTTTAACAGGGCTGACAGTGGATCTGTACCGTTCAGCTACTCTGCAGAGAAGGGCAGCAAACAAAAGATAGGACCAAATTATCCTCACAGCCTGCAGAACAGTCCGCTGCACCAACGTTTATTGGAAGATCTGGAGCCTGTTCAGTGTTTTAAGTAAATAATTTAGGGTTTTATCGCTTCTTTTTACAAGTGTAAAGATGTATTAATGTGTCTGGTGCTGTCTGACTGCAAACAGTATTTAAAGGAACAATTAGTTCTTTTTTTTTTTTTTATGGACCATATATTACAGGTGTGGTCATGGAAATATGAAGAGCTGACATGTTTACTTCCAGATGCTATCTTTGGAAACTTTGGGAGCTCCACAAGATTTTAAAACAAAGTTTTGTAGGTATAAACAAAATTTCCAGACTTTACATGAGGATAATGTCTTGCGCTTTTCTAGGCTCAGGGGAAGTTTTACAAATACAAAAACCTTCATGGATGCAAAACATCCTAATACAAAGAGTAATAAACACTAATCGGCCAAAATGAATAGATGTCGGCTGAATGACTCAAGCAAAAATGTCAGTTGAGTCTGATTAACAGGCGAACATCTTTACAAACTGGAAAAAAGCCTTTGTTCTTGTCACAGACACCTTCATCAAACCTTTATTCTGAAGTCTTTGTCTACACATTTCATCTCTCTGCAGGACTTTTTTCTGCGTCGGTTTAGTGAAGCCAGTGACCTCAGAGAGCCCGATCAAACTGAACTTCCTCCGTGATCCTTCACATAAAATCTAATATAACAGATAAGAACAGACTGATGGGATCTCTGATTACTTTTTACTGCCTCCCAACATCCTCAAAGACGTGTTTCTGAGACTAAGGCTCTGTTCATACTGCAGGTCTTAGTGCCCAATTTAGATACATCACCCAGGTCAGATTTGTTTTGTTTTGTTTGACTGATTACTTTTTAAATGTTGCTGATATCGCACATGCGCAAAAGCACAATAACAAAGGCGTCACACACAGCACACCCTCGTACGGAGGTAAACATGGAGGCCACTGAAGCCAGCGTTGCATTTATAAGTCGATGTGCAGAAGAAGCCGGAGAATTTGCGAGCATGTGAAAACGAGGACGAGAAGACAGAGAGACAAATGTTTAATCTTGGCAGCGGCTGGATTGTGGCGTGAATGGCTTCGCGGAAACAGATTTCATCCAAGATTATTAAAATATCCAACCTGTTTCTGATTGATGGCCATGTTTTGCTGTTCACACTGTTCTGAGTCACTTTTGGCTACAGTCTGAACGTATCCTTATACACCAACATTAGCAACATTAACACTGAATCAGCAGTTAGATCTTATTGCACTGTTATTGAGATTCTGAGGAAAGTACCGACGTTAGAGCCAAGACTTTCCTCCTTGACACTATCCCCTGATGAGGCTCATGAAACAGTGTTCACTGTTCAGTCCACGCAACATGAAAGTCTGTGCTGACGGCCTGGCGGCTAAACTCTGCAGAAATGTTATCAGAGAAGTCCAGAGGGAGAGTTTTTGACATGCCATTAGCAGAGAAGCTGGCTGAGCCTCATTATGGCCTCTCCAAGCGCCTTATTACCAAGCAACATGTGGTGATTTGCATGACAGAGTTTTCTTGTTGCGTTTTCTCAGATTTACATGCCAGCAGTCCCCACCCACCATTGTTCAGTGGTGGGAGTTAAACAGTGCAGTGTGGTCAGGCTGAGGTTTGGATAGCTGCTGCTGCAGACCACCCAGAGTTTACGTCTGACCTCACCTCACCTCCCACCCCCCCGGCTTCAAACAGATGAGATCCAGGCGTCCTGCCGCAGAGGAAGCGGTGCTAACATTAGGATGGAATTAACAGAGTGACTGGATTATTTAATGTGATACTGATATATTTGGAGCAAAGCTGCACATAGCAGAATACATTGCTGAATCAAACTACAGATATGGCACCTTTTATACAGACTACGATTTAAAGTGGCTAAACAGTAGAACTACTGCACAAAAAGTAATATACAGAAGATTCCACATAAAATGAAAAAAACTATAAAAAGCAAAACAAACCGTAGAGTATGAAAATCAAAAAAGAGCCATAAAACTAAGCCATAGCCAGGTGAAAAGTCATTTTTTAAATGTGTATAAATCTGACAACAGTTTCTGTTCCTTCAGATCTGTTCCAAAACGTAAAAGCTAAAATCTGCATCACCAAATGTTGATGTTCTGCACTACAAGGCTCGTGCAGAGGAACCAAGAGTTCCTTGTTCCTCGTAATAATAATAATATCATAATAATATCATAATAATGTTCTGGCAGGTATCACATAAGTTCAGTTAAAATACAAAACTATATTTAACTTTAGTAAGAATAATGAATGTTAGATACATAAAGATGCAGCCTTTGAAACATTCACTCCTTCATTTTCTCATATTTCTCTCATAACATATACTTAAATACTTTATTATAAGTTGATGTCAGCCATAAATGTCTTCCTGTTGTTGTTGTCCGGCCTAATAAGGCTCTTTCAAACATACATGTGTAGGTTGATACAGCAGGATGTGATGCAACTGTAAGCTTTATGTAGTAGCAGTCTCAGTGAACGGACTATTAACCCAGAATAATCCCTCTGAACCCTAAATGTCATCACAAACAGAGGGGAGACCTTCATGATGACTTGTTGTTTTCTGCTGAAAACAAAATAACAATTAAAAGCAGAGCAGCTGCTGGATGGCTTGTTTCATCCTCTCTCTCTCTCTCTCTCTGGCAGCCGATTTGTGAATGTTTTAAAAGTGGCAGCAGAAAGAAAAGCACTCACTGTGGTGTGACTGCAGCATCTTTTATAGGTCGGAACAAACTGGCTCAGTGAGCCCAACAAGAAAGCAAAAAGTAAACATTAATGTTGTGTATTTAAACTACAGCTGGGTGATATGGTTCAATCCAAACAATATTTCTCCAATAGATTTATATTATATATTAAATATGTGTTACAGCTGCCCTACAGGTCATGAGTCAGACCATCAGCTGAGAAGTTGAACACAGGACAGGCACGACAGGCTATAAACCAAACTAACTGTAGTGGAAATAAAGAAACGGGAATATTCAGCCTTCTCTTCGCATGTGCAACAACAAGAACTACGAGGTCTTTGAACTAATGGCAATGTTAACGAGCTGATGTTCAACAGGTATAATGTTAACCATGTTCACTCGTTAAAATTAGTTTTGAGGGGGAAATGAATGTCTGAACTATATTTCATGGCAGTTTCACTCAGAACCACAACTATGCGCTAGAGGAAAAGACGCGATCACCAAAGTTGGTAGGATTGATCCTCTGGGGACCATGAACCCATCCAACGGACCGACTTTTCAACCTCAGCCAAGTGTAAAAACTTTTTGCAATATTTTGAGTTTTTCCATCCAGCCGTCGTTGATGCGATTAGTAACACGTGTGCTTTTCCTGATCTAATAAATCAGATTGTCTGCTGTGATGAAGACCGATTTGCCTCACACTTGATACCCGGGTGCTTGAGGAGGCAGTAAATGACAAACAAAATAAATGACATTAAATTGACAAAACAAATCCATCAACAGGAGATTATCCCATTACGTGCTGAAACTCTCCACCGAAATATGATTCTAAATGATCTTTATGAGGCATATTTCACTGCAGGTTTTACAAACTAACTACCCACGTATTCACACCAATATATTGTAAGATATAAAAACTAATGTGAAAATATAATATGATCCTAATTGAGTGGAGCCGTTGTTGGCAGTGTTGTTCCAGCTGAATACCTCCTGCTGTAGAAGTGTGTCAGCAGTAAACTACCAGCAGCCTCTTCCTCCCTGAGCTGACACTGTAATGAATTATGGATTGAAGTAAAAAGCCTTGTGTCTCAAACCACTGTGTTCCACTGACCCACATCTGCTGTTTGCATCAGTGGTTTCAACATTTGTTTGTAATACTATTTAAAAGTATCAGTTCCAGCTAAAACTGGGAGGGACTGGAAAAGCAGAAGCAGTGAAACATCATTCTGGAGCTGTTAGAAATGAAGTCATTGTTAAACTTCTTCCTCTACAGTCAGTGCCTCATTTCCCCCTCTTTTATCTCCGGGATATGCTACACATATCTGCAGTATGTTCTAAAATGATGAACCAAAGTTATTCCAGTGTTTCTATGGAGGAGGACAGGAAAAGAAAAGCGCTGTGTGACTGTGGGGATGGACTGAGGGATGTTTTTTATCCTCCTCCGTCAGAGTATAAACTGCTGTGCCAGAGAGGGTTTTGCAGACAGACAAGAGACTGAAGTCAGTGGCACAAATGTCTTTTAAATGACCTGTGTGAACTTACCGTCCCACTGGTGACTAAGCTCACAATGTTCCTAACTGACTAACTGTTGATTCCACCCTTCAATAACTCTTTATTGAATAAAATGGTGCACAACCAAATGTCAGGGGGGAGTAGGCGGGACAGGACAGAGAAAAAGGAGAGAAGCCCGGCTGAAGTTAGTTCACCAGCGAGGCCTGGGAGGAGCCCCCATGTCACGAAAGCCTCGAGAACCACATATTTGTGTGACCAGGCCATAATATACTAGTCTGAATCATGATGCTTAAAACAAAAAGCTCAATTACAGTGTAAACAATTCAACATAAACATGACATCACTTGGCATGGAAAAATATGTTTTTATCTAAAGTAAGGATTACTGAAGTCAGTAAGATCTTCTCTGTATAAATTACAGGTCTACTCACACGCATTCCTTTAAACAAAACTATATGAAACTATATATTTGTGAGTGGTTTTTAAAGATGTTTGTCTTCACAGACAGGAAGTCAGAAAGTATTGAGACAGACTCACGCTGGGATTTTGTTCATAAGGAAAAGTTATCATTTAATAGGTGAATATGAATCCCTTTGGAGGAGGCGCTGATAATGTTTTATGTTATCTAGTTGGATTGATTAGAAGAAGAAAAGGAAGCATGTTTTGGTAATGGCACAATACAGTAACATGCCATCAGCCATTAAATGACATCTGTTTTACCACATTTTAATATGTGACATGTGATTCACTTCATATCTGGCAGTCAGTTGTTCCTATTATGTTCTGAAACTACTGAACATTTCAGATTTGGAAAATAAGGAAATTAACTGAAGATTATGAAATATTAATGTTCCACTCAGTTGAGCATCGTGTTACTGATCACAGAAGCCATGTATCAGTAAGGGCTAAAGTGACATGAATAAATAAATAATCCAGTATCTGTGAACATATTCAACATATTCAGCATATATACGAGTCAGACAGCCAAAACTCTGCATGAAATAATTTGTTATTCTGTTTATATTGATTTTCTAATTCTCCTGTTGGTCTGATTTTGTACACGAAGATCCTGAACTGGAGGCTGGAGGATCAAAGTTATTTAGAAGACTTCAATCACGCATGCACATCCACTCTGTGCTGCGGTTTATTGCTTAGTTTATGTTGATTTGTAGCACGTCGAAAAACATTCTGAACTAAAAGCTAAACATCAACCAGACAAATTTCAAAAGACGAGAAGATGGGAAGTCAGGACGTTTGGGTGTGATGTTTCACACAGAACACTATACATCTGAAGTAATAAATAACAAGAAAAGAAACATTTACAGGTAGAAAACAATACTAATCTTTGTTGTATTTAATATGCTATATAATCCAATATTTTCTGTGTCTTCCAGAGATCATGGGAGGCTGTTGACATCCGACTTGGCCACGAGCAAAGGAAACCCACCAGAGCCGCCTGAACACACCGTCTGGTGCGTAGTGAGAGGTCCAAACATGGCCGCCCACCGAATCAGAGCCACCACCACCAACAACACTTCTCTCCCGCGCTGCAAGTCCGAGGGGACGCTCATCGACCTCAGTGAAGGAGTGTCAGAAGCCAGTCTGACTGATGTCAAAGGTCAGCTCCTGCAGTTATAATGACATTTGAACTGGGGGATAAACCAAATTAGTTTGATGCATTTGAATTGTTTCTTAAATATCACCTTGATGACATTGTTTGTCCCGTAAACTGTGATGTGAATAGTTACCGTCTAAGTAAGTGGGTTCTACTTTATTCAGGCTGTTTCTTCAAGACACATAAACAGCAGGAGAAGATGAATTAGTGAGCAGACTTTCAGCTTTCTCCATGTCTATGCTGAAACAGATTAAGTGGATGTCTGTGCTCCACTGGGTTGAAGCATCTGGTAGTGACAGTCCATAGCTGCATGGGATAGCTTGTATTTTTTAAAGATGCATAACAATGACTTCCTTGTGAGCGGAGCGGGGGAACTCTAGGCCTTACAGACACATTTGTTTCAATCATGTTTTCATTCTTTCAATATTTGTGCAAGAAATAGATATCTATTAAATCCCCACGTCAAGAATTTAAAGATCTCCGACTGGGGACCCATCCAGTGGCAGTATAACAAAAGACACTGGGATAGACAGCAGTGTATGCTGATACGCCCCCTCACCCCATGGGACATGGAATGAATTGGCTAGAAGCAACTCACAGACTGCACCTATTTTATGCATTCAGAAAAATTTGAAAGATGCTTTAATCCAATTGCTACACATAAAAAAACTCAAGACTGGATGTTTAGGCCATATCATCCATCTCTGCCTGACACTGTTTTGTCTTCCAGTGCCTTCTCCCAGTGCCTTACGACTGGACGCGACTGCCTCCTTCGGCGCTGCCAGGGAAGTGGTTGCCATTAAGGACTACTGCCCATCCAGCTTCACCACCCTGAAGTTCTCCAAAGGGGACCGCCTCTACGTTCTGGACTCGTCAGGGGGAGAGTGGTGGTACGCCCACAACAACACTGAGATGGGTTACATCCCTGCGGCTTATGTGGAGCCCATTAACTACAGAGACTCGTCCTTCAGCGACAGCGGGATGATTGACACAGTGGGAGACTGTAATGAGGAGGCAGCCAAAGAAATGGACCTTTTAGGAGAGTGGGCAGGGGTGATCCTCAAACCAACCACCATCCAAAACGGAAATCCTTTTGCAACAACCCATACCTCTACAAACCCTTTCCTAAACGGAGGTCCTCAGAGCTCACTTGATCAGAACAGTAATGAGAAATCAGTTGACCTCCTTCTGTTCGATACATTCACTCCATCAGTGCCCAACTCCACCAGCAGCACCGCCGACATCAATGGTTTTGGCAGCGGCGTTTTTAACTTGAACCCTCTTAGTCCCACCGTAGGGATGGGGCAAACGTTGCGCAGGGACAACCCGTTTTTTAGAAGCAAACGGTCCTACAGTCTGTCTGAGCTGTCCATCCTGCAGGCTCAGTCCGACGCCCCTCAGGCCTCCACCGGTTTCTTTGGAGGCCTGAAAGCACCGGCACCGGAGCAGTTCCAGAGCAGGGAGGACTTCCGGACGGCGTGGCTCACCCACCGCAAGTTAGCCAGGTCCTGCCATGACTTGGACTCGCTGGGTCAGAACCCAGGCTGGGGCCAAACGCAGCCGGTGGAGACCAACATCGTCTGTCGGCTGGACAGTTCAGGAGGGGCTGTCCAGCTGCCAGACACCAATATCAGCGTCCATATACCCGAGGGCCACGTGGCCCCGGGGGACACCCAGCAGATCTCAATCAAAGCTCTGCTCGACCCGCCGCTGGAGCTGAACAACGACCGCTGCACCACCGTCAGCCCCGTGGTGGAGATCAAACTCAGCAACATGGAGACCAAAACCACCATTACCCTGGAGATGAAAGTGTCTGTTGTGGTGAAAATGGAGAGCAGGCAGACGACAGAAGTCTTGTGTGTCAGGAGTGACTGTAAAGAGGGACCTTACACTCCCATTCCTCAGGCGTACATGTATGGGGACGCGGTCCAGGTGTGCCTGGATAACCTGGAACCATGCATGTATGTGTGTGTTGTGGCTCAGTCTCAGTCCATATCTCCAGACTCCACAGTTTGGGAGCATGTGGTTAAAAAGATCACCTTAGGAGTGTATGGTCCCAAACATATTCACCCGTCCTTTAAGACAGTCGTGGCTATGTTCGGCCACGACTGTGCCCCAAAGACATTATTGGTGAGTGAGGTAGGCAAACAGATGCAGTCTGCACCATCAGTAGTGCTGCAGCTCTGGGGTAAACACCAGTTTGTCTTGTCCAAACCCCAGGACCTCCGCGTTGGAGTTTACTCCAACATGGCCAACTATGAGGTAAAGGCTAGTGACCAGGCCAGAGTGGTCCGTGGCTTCCAGGTTAAACTAGGCAAAGTCAGCAGGCTCGTCTACATCATTGCCTCGCGCAACACTGAAGATGTTTCTGATTTCACCTTAAGAATCCAGGTCAAAGACGACCACGATTGTATACTGGCTCAGTTTTGTGTCCAGACACCAACACCGCCACCCAAAGCAGGCCCAAAGACATCAGTGCAACGGCGCTTCCTGAAGAAGAAGGAAGTGGGCAAGATTGTCTTGTCTCCGCTCGCCATTGCCACCAAGTACCCTGTGTTTCAGGACAGGAGAATAAATAACCTGAAGTTTGGAAAATTAATCAAAACTGTCATCCGACAAACAAAAAATCAGTACTTGCTCGAGTACAAAAAAGGAGACTTCGTAGCTCTGTTGAGTGAAGAGAAGATCAAGCTGAAGGGCCAGTTGTGGACAAAAGAATGGTACATTGGATATTATCAGGGCAAAATGGGATTTGTTCATGCAAAGAATGTGCTCGTGGTTGGCAAAGTGAAGCCCATTTACTTCAGCGGGCCTGACCTCACGACTTCCTTGCTGCTGGAGCAGATACTGAAGCCCTGCAAATTCCTCACATACATCTACGCCTCCGTGAGAACTATACTGATGGAGAACATCGGCAACTGGCGAGCGTTCGCGGACGCCCTCGGATACGTCAACCTGCCCTTGACACATTTCTGTCGCGCCGAGCTGGACAGCGAACCTGAGAGGGTCGCATCAGTGCTGGAGAGGCTGAAGGAGGACTGCAACAATGCAGACAGCAAAGAGCGGAAGTCCTTCCAGAAAGAACTCCTGACTGTAAGTTACAACCTTGGCATCCTCCTCTGTTGCAGTGACTTTGCATTTTCCCAGTCAGTAATTTGAGAAAATGCAAATTGTCCTTCCCTGTTTTAAATTTTCAGTCTTAGTTGCGTCTTTTTGTCCTTTGTGTGTCCAGTTAAATGGCCATGTGTTTCCGTCTGCCTCCTCTTGGTAGGAGATTTCTCTCTCTGGAGCACAATCCTTCTTTTCTCTTGTTATCTGCGCACAGCTGCTTTCGGCTTTTGGCTTCAGGCTTTGGTCCAGTCTGTTAATTCTGCTGGGAGTGCAGTCGATAACTGCTGTGTAGGCATCGAGGTCTAATCGGGACCTGGGGAACTGTGGAGAGCAAGAGAATACTTTGTCCTCTGTTGCTTGAGTTCAAAGTAATGTGCAGTGTGTGTACAGTATGCTGATCTTATAAATTCAATTGATCGCTCAGGCAGCTCTTATAATTTTCTATCTTTATGTATATATGAACCACAGCACTCGGGGGGGGACAACACAGTGAAACAGCTTAATAAAACAGACCCTGACTCTTGTATTTACAATATAAAGTCATTTTAGGAATACAGTACATAATATTGGTTCACTAAAAAGCAGAGTCACTTGGTGCTTCATGTCATGTATAGATTATAGGAAATTGACAGCATAACTGTCCTTCTTCTCCTTCTTCTTCTCCTTCTTCTTCTTCTTCTTCAGCAGTCTTCAGTGTCTTTTCCAGAAAGCCTTCTGCTTTAATTAGAATATCAGACGGGTATTTTTTAGCCAAGTCAGACATTAGTTGGGATTGTACTCGTGCCTCTCTTATAAAAGAACAGATGTGTCCACAGCAGATGAAGAGGCCTGTTCATTGCTTTTTTCAGTGCATTCAGCTTTTCTTCAAAGAGTACAAAATGCTGAGCCGTGTTCACTGTAACTGTGCAAACCAACTCTCTTAGTTTGGCATCTTCTGTCATGGAAATGTGGATTTTCAGCGTGGCCTCAGGCAGTCCGGGTAGCGATTCTAAACACACATCAGCATATTCAGTCTGACTTATGCTTATGGCAGTTTTATTTTTAGGGTCTGTCTGTTCAGAGTAGAGTGGTGTTAAGCTTCCCTACTACCTTCATACCACCGTTCCTAGACTTTGTTTCTCAGCACATGATCCTGCTGAGCGGCTCTGTCAGAGGTCATGGACTACAGCTGAAGTAACACGCAGCAGAAACACTGTAATTTGAGCGAGGTTGTAAACACTAGTTAGAACCATTTATAGACAGAGAAACTGCAGTATGGAAAAGAACATAATAAAAGGTGGTGACTGAAAATATGCCCTTTGAGGGAGTGAGTACTGTACAATTCATTTCTGAATATAGGTCTCTTCTGTCAGGATTACACCTAAACTACTGGTTACTGTGGGGACAATCAAAGCACGCAGCAAACCAGCAAATCTGAAATCACGCAGACTCTTTGTTTGACCGACAAATATGCTGTTTGTGCTGTGTGCAAACATCAGATTTTTGTTTTTTGTCGTCTGAAAATTGGATTCTGTTGCGTCTGTGTGTGGGCTTCAGAGCGCAGCTGAGTGAGACTAAAGAGTGTCAGAAGAAATCCTCATCTTCCTCTCCTCTTGCAAATCAACTGTTTTCTATGTCACAGAAGACATCTATTAGGATTTGCTGGTGTGTCACTTGACATGGACGGAAGTCTATTTTTAGAAGAAAGAGAACCATATCAAAAGCACCGTGGTCGCAACAGACAGCTTCCTTGGTGCTCACATGTCTGAATCCATTCTGGTCGGCTTTGATTGTTGGTGGAGAAAAGATTTCATCGGCAGTGTATGCACTTTGTTTTCACTGTTCTGCATTGAACTGCTCCTCAGGCTGGTCAGTGTTGTATTCCTGTGTGTTTATGTCATGACATTAAAAAAATACACAGAATATCCCAACAGCAGTGCCGTGCGCTTAAGTGAAAGAAATCACAATTTGACAGACGAAAGTGTCCATAGACATTTAAATTTTATACCAAGATGGAACAAAAAGATGAAAAATGAAGGTTGTGGCAAATGACAGTGTTTATTTTGGCACATAAATATAAAATTTGTGCACATTTCACTGTCTTAGCTCTATTTTTATTTTTTATAAAAACATCTAACAAAATCCTTCCTTCACTGGAACATATATTTTCAAGATCTCCTCCTGTTTTTGAAGCATTTAAAAACAAATTGGCCTACTTTTTAAAATCCTTATTATATTAATATAATAAAATAATTTATTTGTATTCTTATTATTTATTTGTGGCAGTCATATTCTCAGTTGTATTGTTATGAACTAAAGTCATGTTCCACAGACGCATGTTTGAACTTATTCAAAGTGAGAAGACAAAAAAAGCTTTAAACTCGTCCACTATGAACTGAAAAGCCCAGTTAGATACCAAGATATCCGCTGGTTGATCTGTTCATAATGGCCACAGACGGGTCCTCTAAGCCACAGAGACTGAAATGTAAGTTTCTGCAGCTTTAGACGTTATGTGTTAAGTGTTTAAGGTGATTATTAATTATGTCTGCAAAAGAGAATTTCTTGTTCCCAGGAGTAACACAGCAGCAGATAGGTTCCCAGCAGCAGGCAGCAACAAGCCCGAGGTCTCAGTGTACACCTCATGTGACTGTGACTGTGCCAACTCGATGCCACTCCTCATCATTATTATGAAAAGAAACATAAAAGAACTTGTAGAGGAGCTGAACGGAGTGCTCCTTCTATTTCATCACACTGCATGGTCCTGTTTTTAGAATGACTGTTATTTGGGATTTTCATTGTTCAGCATTCAAAAGTATTTTGGGGATATTTTTGCCTTCAGTGAGATAGCGACAGTAGATAACTGACAGGAAATGAAGGGAGACGGCTGGGTGGTCAGCCGGACTTGAACCGGGGATGTTGCTGTTACACGGTCAGTGTCTTGAACCCACCAGGATGCCTCATCTGTCCATAATCCTGTGTTTAGGAGCTACATAAGGCTTTGTTCCTGTGAACGTCTCTCACTTCATGTCATCAAACTTCTGCACATTTGGTGACACGTTTGAAAATTGAACCGGATCTTCCTTGAGGAAACTCCTCAACCCGTGGAAGCCGCCGTGCAGTGGTTCCTCTATGTGTCTATGTGTGTGTGTGTGTGTGTGTGTCAGCAGAGGGGTGTGAACTTCAGCAGATGGTGTTATTGTAGCTTGTTCACCTTAGAGGATGACTTAGCAACAGTGTTGTTTCTCTCTGCATTATGTGTTAGTCGGGAAGAAAACTAAACACGTCGACTTGTAGTTTTTCTGCAAGTGTCTGTATGTACATATGCACAGTGTGTGTATGCAGGGTGAGAGTTAACCATTAAGATATTTTGAACAGTTTTTTTAAAGTAGATTCAAGTAGATTTCTCACCACATGTTGTAGAACTAATTAGAGAGGATGTTGCAGCCCAACATTTTTCTTTTTCAAACTTTCTTATACTGCTCACAGGGCTGCTGAACTACTGTAGCTCACACACCAGCCAGCTGAGAACATGCTGGCACTAGTCATTCTCAGTATCTCCCAGAGCTTCGTCTTATCTTCTCTGTACTCTGGTATTTCACTCATCTTTCATTCAGTAAAGAGTCACTGAGGAGGGGAACAAGCTGTCAAAGGCTAATGAGCCGCTTAGTCAGATAGCAAGTAGGACATTGTGGAAAGACCTATTTGTATCATTGACTCATTACCCATAGGTGTCTGTAGACCATTCCTCAGGTCGGGCTGGGAGACGTCTACCGAACTAGCACATGACGATGTCCACAGTGAAACATCGTGATGGACGATGATATCGCTGCTGCTGCTGCTGTCAAGACGGCTTCCTATTAGTGTTCATTAGAGTGTGAATCTTCGGGTCGAATCTCATCCAAGTTGAACCTGACACAAAAAATCTTACAAGGTGTCTGATTATGTAGTATTTTGTGACCTTGTGTGACCTCAGAGCTTTTTTGTTTGAACAGATTCTAACTAATGAATCTTCCGGATTCGTTCCATTTATTCATTCAGTGTGGATGTTCCCAGATAATAACGTCTGTGTGAACGAAGCCACCATCACACATGAACCGGTGTGTCCGACACATCAGTCCGACGTGAGTCTTGTTTGTTTGTTGAGAGGTTGCGTTGTTGTTGTCGGCGGATGATGGAAAGAATCCAGGTTGTGTCTGTTGGATCTCAGGCCTGCAGATGTTTCCTGCCTCATTGTTCAGAATCTAAACAGGAGCTCCAGTTGTGGACCTGCAGGCGCCTGCAACTCGCACGACTTCCATGTCCTTCCCATAATCCTCCTTTGCCCAGACCCCCTCTGCACATGTGACCGTTCACAGTTAACGGCCACAGTGTTCAGTTCAGTGTTGCAGGTGAATTCTGTTACATAACAGAACGATTTCTGTTTAATGTCAGCGTGGACATTTTACACAATCCATTTAATTGATTAACACTTAATAATTAATGATTAATTAATAGTTTAGGTGCATTTCATGTAGGCAGTAGTTGTCCTATAGTATCTGAATATCTGTGAAAACACAGAACTGTGTTTGTTCAGATATTCCTGCATGAAACCTTCTGCAGTTTGATCTAAAAATACTCAGTCTGGTCTCTTAGTGAACTCAAATCATTGCTGTAGAAGCTGTTTGCTCTCTCTTCTTTCTCTTGGGGTATTGATTCGGTCTCCGTTTGTCAAATTAAGCTTCTCCAGGCTGCACGAATGTGAACATACACAGGAGTGTTTCTCTTTTATATTTATATACAGATTGTGGGTGTAGTGTACGTAGGAAGCATTTTCGTGTTCAGAAAACTGCAACGTAAAAAAATGAAGAAGAAATCATGGTGACCAGTGTAAACAAACCACTACATGTGTGGATGTGAAAGAATTTGAATATGGCAACATAAAGAGGGATAATGATAACAATATTAAATTGTCTTTTTACAACAAAGGGTCTTAAAACAAATGTTGTAGCACATTGATGCTACACACACATGGAACATATATACAGATAATTACATTTAGAATAAACAGGATCAAATATAAAATCAAATGAAAGCAAAATATACACAGTTATTTATATACATATACACGTATACAGCCAGACAATAAGTCTGTAACCTGGGGGATGTAAACAGCAGCAACAGGACAGTGTTGGTAACACGGTCGTCATCTTCACATTAAAGCTTCTGGGAAACATCGTCCATCAACTCTGACTGCATTTGAGCACCAAGCATCACTGATGTAAACATAGAGTCTGATGTAGCCACGTCTGAAGGAGCTGCAGCCGCTGCATCTGGACGCTTTCAAGATTTTGAATCATAGAAAACCTCTTCTCTCAGATAGGGTGGATTTCTTTTTGTTTGCATGGTTAGTTTCTGTCTGCAGTGGCAGCGTCTCTCTCTCTGCTCGCCCTGCTGTGACCTCCCACACCACATGATGTCACCTGCCTCCTTGTTGCTTTAACTTTTACATCGACAGACAAAACAAATATTTCAATGGGCATTTTATGAAAACTGGTAACTACAGTTTTACATTTTGCTGCTGAATAATCTGAGTTTATCTGATACACAGAACAAGGCAATGTTTTCTATTTATGTTCTTTTGTCTTCTTCTGTGGTCTGGTTGATTGAGACAATTTTCATCATCATTTACAGAATTTATAATATTTAACTCGAGAAGTTAAACTTTTGACATGTTGGTGGTGCTGGAGGAAAATTCATGGGATCACCATTAAGACAGTAGGATTCATCCTCTGGGGACCATGAATATCTGGAATAAAGCTAGTAAAGATATTTCAGTCTGGACCAAAGTATCAACAGCAACATTTATACACAACTTTATTGTGTATTTACTTTGTGTTTTCACTGACTGCGTTTGAATACACACTAATGTTCCACTATTATTCTGAATATTACAATATTTAGAATCTGATACAGGTCGTGTAAACAGATTCTGAATCAGGCCTTATTCCGAGTGTATTATTTTCCCACTGAGCCGTGTGTGATGTGCTGATGTTCTCCAGGTTTCAGCAGCGTTCTTTGGACATGTATACAGCACATTCAGACTCTGCGTCTCAGTCTGCGACACACGGCCTCTCGCCTGTTTACGCTCAGCTCTGTGTTGGAAACAAACCAACCAGCCGACAGTTTTCCAGGCTGGAGAAGAGATGCTGCCCAAAAGAAAAGCCCACATTCCTGGTGGGAAGGAGAAACACTGTTAAGACTGTTAAACACTTAGAAACACTTTGATATTAGCAGAGTCTGATGGCGTCATGGGGGGGTTTACGTTAGAGTCTGAACGGCTGCAAACGGGAATATTAGTGTAAGATTCATTTTCATCAGCCATGTAAACAGTTTTGTAGGAATATTGTCTTTTTCGAAATAAGAGCAAAAAACTGAATATTCTGTGCATGTAACCAGACACTGAAACTAACCAACCCTTTCTGTACCGCATGACATGAATAAAACTATGAGCTTCTCTCCTGTAACTTGTTTTGACTTCCTCTTATACTTCTGTTAGTGAAGATAGAGAGGAACCAGGGAAACGCCTCCTCCTCCTCCTCTTGTTGCAGACAGACAGGGAGCAGACTGCAGATTCCACATCTGGAAGCGTGAGACCACAGAGGTGGAACCTTTGTTGTATCTCAGTGCTAAAGGGGATTTTCATTTCAAAGCCGTCGCTCAGCTCTGCAGCAGAGCGTCTGACCCTCCTGAATTATTTGCAGTGAGACCAGTGAGGAAGGTAGAATAATAACAACATCCTATTTCTGGAGGAGGACTCTGGCAACTGGAGAGGCCCATTATGTGCGATTAGTTCTCTGCTTTGCCATTTTTGTACACAAATCTATGTATTTATTTTCTCCACGAGCTCCGGTCTCCTTCCTCTCTTCTTCCCTCCACTTCCTCTTCTCCCCCCCTTCAGCGACTGGGTGTGGCAAGCTGCTGCTTTTGGAATAATTGCCCAAACTGCAGACCACTCACTCTCCAGAGATCTGGCCTTGTTTGGGAATGTGCAAGTTATTTCGGAGCCAGTTTATGAGGGATGAAGGGAGTTCACGCTAAGGGCAAAGTGTCAAAACCAGCCCCGGCAATCTTTAGTGCCTCCCCAGGTCCGGACTTTTGAGGTTTGTTTACAAAAAAAAAATGCAAAGAGACGAGAAAGAAGGTTTAAAGTAAAACTGGAAAAGGGATGAGATTGCGAAGCTACAGTGCGGCTAAGACAGAGTGTAGAGGCTGTGAATGGGAAAGGTGGAGGAAGTGAGATGGAAAATGAAGATGGGATAGAAAAATAATAAAGAGGAGATTGAAGTGGAGAGATTAAGTGCCAGGTTTGTAGCTGAGAGGAAAAACAGAAACAGGATGACGGAAGATACAGGTCATTTATCAGAAACCTCACTGTTGGTTAGTTTTGCCGTTTTCTTCCAATGTGAAAGCAGAGGGACTGTGTGTGTGTGTGTGTGTGTGTGTGTGTGTAGACGTGATTGAAGCGGCTGCTTCGTTTCCACATCAACGTTATCTCTGAAAATATGTCTGCAGGAATTTTCTTCTCGTTTTGACAAGCAGATGATTTATGCGGGGGGGGGGGGCTGCTGGCTTCAGAGCGCTGATTGCTGAGCTGGTGAAAGAAAGTCTTTGGCATTTAACTAAAGCACGCGTGCGCGCGCACACACACACACACACTCAGAGTCCAGCTAACTTTTTAGAAAAACACAGCGCAGCATTTAATTCCTCCACTGTCTCGGCGTGTCGTCGGGCTGCAAACAAGCTGTTTGAATTGCAGTGATGACCGAGCGCCCGGCTCCGTCTACTGCACAGCAATTATTAGTTTAACATCAGGCTGGAGGCTCACAGGGCACAACGTTCGGAGATAAATACTTTACAACACGCCATCAAAGATTTACAGCAGCCAGAACGTTTCCAACCAGGAAGACGTGCCAGGCGGAGACCAAAGTGCAGCTTCACAAAACCCCTTTTTAAAGCTCCGACCAGTGAACTCCAGTTCATAACATCAAAAACACACTTGGGGCTTTCATAAAATCCCCTGTTGTGTTGAGTGTCTCTCACTCTGACTGTGACCTTAGACACCAATAATCTCAAGGTCCAGTTCGATCTGCTAATGAGGACCGTGAGATGTGGTTGAAAGCTCTGAAAAAACTTGCACGTGGTCTGGTAGCTGAGTTAAGATTTTTCTTTCAATGTTTGATACACAGAAAAATTATTGGTGTCTGTATATGAATGGATGGAGAATGTCAGTGTTTCAGGGACATAAGAACCATGTTGATGAGACATGCTGAGCCTCAATAATGTCAAAACAATTATTTATGTGTAAAATAAGAAAGAGAAAACAGACATGGATCCTGTCAGTCCTTTTGGTTTGTCTAGAGTTTTGTCACTACAGCTCCCATCATGCTTTGCGTTGTGAACTACACCTGAACCCCGTTCTCGTAGCCTGTATTTCATCACTTGCATTACCTTTGATACTGAAGATGAAGGCGAAATTTAAGGTGAGAGCTGCATTAACAAAATATGTCTTTGTCCCGTGTTGATCTAAGAGAATTTGTGGACGTTTATCCTGAATGGACACCAGAGACACTGGAGCTCAGAGGGTTAATAAACTTGTCTTATTTTCATTGGAGTATCGAAGATAAAAGAGAATTCTGGATTCAGGCAGGGGAGGGATCAGGTTTACATTAGACCAGCAATTAAACAGGATCTGGAGGAATTAATAGACTGCTCAGAAGTTAAAAAAAGGCACCAGGGAGTGATGCTGGAGGAATTATTGATCTGTTACATGGTAATGATACCATGGCTAAGCAAAGAGTCCGACACTGGAGAACTTGAGCTGTTCAGGCTTTTCTGCTCAGTAGCAAAATGTGTTGTTGAAGCCAAATGTACATCTACACTGAATAATCAAAGCATACTGTTGTTACCCAGCAGCACGCCTGTCCTGGGACAGACTTAAACCTGCAGTAAGACAGGAAGTGATCCCCTTTATTTTGGCAGGGATTTCCTGTCCTGTGGTTATCCAGCAAGGAAACAGGTTTTATCTCCCTGACAGCTTCTTCCCCTCAACAACCAGACCCACAAACAAACAAAGAAACGCTGAGTGACGCCGGCGCGGTCCAATCAAACCAAACTCGTAGAATTTGTCCAAAACTGGTCTGAACCACCGAGGACTTTTTTTTGTTGTTGGTGAATGTAATTTGGTGACAGCTCAGCATTCCTGGAGAACAGTCAGCGGCGTCTGATTGGCCCACAGCCTCTGGTATCTCATCCTGAGAGTGAGAGGGGCTGCTGGCATCTGCATTCCTCACCCCCTCCCCCCTGCTCCCCTCCTCCTCCTCCTCCTCCCCCTCCTCCTCCCCCCCCTGCTCCCCTCCTCCTCCTCCTCCTCCTCCCCCTCCTCCTCCCCCCCCCCTGCTCCCCTCCTCCCCCTTCATATCCTGGCGTTCCGCACATTCCTGCACATTGAGCTGAAGCCCAAACTGGGGCTTTAAATTCACCTTCGCTCTGTTGAGTCTGCAAGTCAAAGGCTGCATCCGAGTGTGTCAGGCCATCTGTGTGTGTGTGTGTGTGTGTGTGTGTGTGTGTGTGTCTCTCTCTCTCCACACTTCTGTCCTTGCGAGAACTAATTTGAGTTTTAAGACCCGGAGAATGAGGACATTTTGGAAAAGTGACAATTTTAAAAACTTGGGGATTTTTTTACAAAGTGAAGAGTTTTGTTTTTGTTTTGTTTATAATAATAATAATAATAATAACAACAACAATTATAATTATTGCTGAGGTTGGTGTTAGGGGCTATCAAATGTATTATTTGACTGAGGAGCCTTACAAGTACAGAAGTACGTGTGTGTGTGTGTGTGTGTGTGTGTGTGTGTGAGTGTGTAACAGGCCGAGTCTCCGCAGCGTTTCCTTTCCCCACAAACAGCAGCGGCCTGGTCAGAGGTGACAGAGGCCGATGGGGGGGGGGGGGGGGGGGGGGGGGAGTCATGTTTTAGCCTCAGCAGCCTGAGGATGGAGAGGTTGTTCAGCTGTCTCAACTTTGGTCCAGAGGAAGACAGATGGACGACTATCGTTTCTCTAACAGCTTTAATGTGGTTGAATGCAGCACTTGTTGTGTATCATTGTCTGTGTCAGTATTGGCTACCAGGCGTCCTCCCCCCCTTCAGATGTGACATAAATCCTGAGAGTTGCTGTTGAAGCAACATGAGAGTCTTATTTCTGTTTCCACCCGAAAGCATCTGAAAAATGCACAAAGCTGAGATTTGCAGGGGGATTGGGGAGGCAGGCTGTGGAAAATAACAGAGGATCAAGTCAGTGGAATGAAACCTGTAGATGTACATTTATTAGTCTCTTTGTAGAGTGCGACATCTTCTCTCGACTCGACTGCCTGATATTTCTTTACAGTTCAGGCCCCACATGACTCCAGAATCCAGGATCTTAACCTCTACCTACCTCCATCATCTCAGGCTGTACTTTTCACTTCTCTCTAGTTAATTTGCCTCAGTCTAAACCCCCCTCTCTCGTGTCCCTTCTCTGCAGGCTCTGCTGAAGATGGACTGTCAGGGTCTCGTGGCCAGACTGGTCATGGACTTCGTCCTCCTGACCACGGCCGTGGAGGTGGCCGGGCGCTGGAGGGAGCTGGCCGAGAGGCTCGTCAAGGTTTCACGCCAGCAGATGGATGCTTACGAGGCGCCGCATCGCGACAAGAACGGGGTGGTGGACAGTGAGGTACATCCGTCTTACCGGAGTTTAACTAACGTCTGACATGTGAGAATAGAAATGTTTTGTTTATTCAGATTAAACTGGAGTGAAGGGCCCTCCACACACAGAACGATAACTATAAAGACAACTATAAATGTATCGTACATTTTTCACCCACTTTAGTTTAATGGTGGATGGTAACAACAAAACTGCAATATCACCACCATCCTCTCAGGATTGGGGTTGGAAAGAGAAAGATCGGTCACTTATTTTGAGTTTTAGTTTTATTATAATTTTCTAATATCTGGGTCTTTAGTTCAGTCAGACACACTTTAACAACACATAACAGTGAGACCTGCCTGAATATGATTGGATGTTACTAGTCAGCTGACTGTGAAGCAGGAACGAAGCAGCTGATGCCAGTCGACTCAGCGCTCCGTCTGAACTAAAGCTTCCTCCATCCTTTTTTATAGTGTCTTAACGGAAAATGAGTCATGAGTCATAACTGGAAAAATGAAGAACACATCTCCATGTATTTCTGGAGCATTCAATGCTGGGAAACGGGACAGTGGGGTGTCCTGGTGTGCATCAAGATCCGGCAGACATGCAGGATTACATAGAAAACAATGGGTGATTCTGACGTGTATCACGCTGTCGGTGTGTGTTTGTCTTTAAGAAGTCATTCTGCATGAGCACGAGCATCTGGAGAGGGACAAACCCCCCGAGACACAAAGCTTCGATTCGATCAAACAGTCGGTATGAGGAGTGTATCCGCAGATCACGTGATGTGTGTGTGTGTGTGTGTGTGTGTGTCTCTCTCTCTCTCTCTGCAGGCCATGTGGAAGCCGGCGTACGACTTCCTGGTCACGTGGGCCGCTCAGATCGGTGACAGCTACAGGGACGTGATCCAGGAGCTGCACATGGGCTTAGACAAGATGAAGAACCCCATCACCAAACGCTGGAAGCACCTGACCGGCACGCTCATCCTGGTCAACTGCCTGGACGCCCTGCGGAGCTCCGCCTTCAGCCCCGCCGCTCAGGACGACTACGCCATCTGACGACGGCCGGTGCTCCCCCGTCACCAGCGCACCTCGAGAAGTTCCACTTGTTTGAAATGCTGCACATCGGCTGCCCGCTCACGCCGAATGCCACTACTGCTGTCGTATGTTGTCGTTTTGTTCCCGCGGCGCCGCCTTCAGCTCCTCGTGCCCCGGGAGTGGGGGGGGGGGGGGGGGGGGGGGCACGTCTCCGCGGCAGCCAGCCAAACAACACAGTGCTGCACGGAGCTCACAGTATTCACAAAGACTCTTTTAATAGTTCCTGTCTTGCATAGCTATGTATTTTTGTACTCTTATTATGGCACAGCATTTTTTAAAGCGACACTTTGAACCTTTGGTTAAGAACTGTGGATTGAACGCCAAGAAAGACACTTTTAGATATCGTATCCTTGTTGCCGTAGCCTTGTCACGTGTGTCAAATCTGTTCTATTTATTTGTACATCAAAGAGAAAAGCCTCTTCTCCTTCTCCTCCTTCTTCAGGTTCTTTCTCACTGTGGTCCTTCTCATTTCAGAGATCCAAATATTGTGCTGATAGTCTACTTTAAGACCTGCCGCTGAAGAAAACAGTTATTTAAGTTTGGATCAAGCTAATGAATTGAATTTTACAGAAAATTAATCAGTGACAGACTGAATGGTCTAAATTAATAGATTGTTTGCAGAAACACTCTCCGAGCAGCTTCTCTAATGTGAGAATGAGCTGCTCTTCTCTGTTTTTCTATGGCTGTTAACTGAATCTGTTTTGGACTGTTAGTCGGACAAAACAAGTCATTTTAAAATGTCATTTTCACTGTTTTCTGTCTAAACCATTATTGTATTGAGCTTGTCAGTTCATCCTCGACCTTGCGACCAGCCGTTGACAAGAACAATCTCAACTCAAGCTCCACTTACTCACTCTGTTCTGGTGCTTTCGACCATATCACACCGCCTTCATCAGCAGATTGAGTTTGCTCCGTCGACATGGCACCACAGTGAGACCTCTTGGACTTCTCATTCATGTTGAGTTAAACTCGATCTGCTGATGATACGACTGAAAGCTCCAGCCTGATTAAGCAGGCGGTGTCAACAATTGATGTAATAGTTAATTGATTAATATAATTGCTGTTTTCAGCCTTCATACTCTCCATGTAACAACCTTCCCTTAGCCACTCATTTCTCAACTCTTCTGCCTGTTTCTTTTGTCTGATACTTTTTTATTACCAAAGCTTGCCAAAAATGAGAACTGCTCCACACAGACAACCTTGTACCACGTTGAGACCACTGTTGTACCGACACTGTCTGTCAGAGCTTCTGGTTAGGTTTTGTCCCAGTGCTGCATACTGTATAATGTGGTAGTAACACATCCAGCGGCGAGTTTGAAAACCTTTTAGTGACTGCACACTTTTGTGGAAAAGACTCTAAATAAAATGTAAATATTTGTACACACGGTTGTGTCAGATTGTACCTGCTCCCGACTGCAGTCTGTGATCATTTCCCCCAGAAGACGACCAGAAACATCACAGTCAGGAGGTTTCCGTATCTGAGACAGGAGCAACAGGCTGCCAGGTTTCGTGTGTTATCTGCATTTTGTTTGAGACCAGCAAGTGCAGGGGAAGGTGAACGGGATGGTGCAGGAGGGAGGATGCGGACAGTTCAGCATCGGGGTTCGGGCAGAAAGAAACTGAACAAGAGAGAGAAGTGAAAGGAAGGATCCTTGATGACCTCCAGCAGCATGTCTGCTTATCTCCACGCTGCTCTGAGTGGGAGAAGCTGCTGATTTAACGTAACGTGGGCTTCTCCTGGTTAGTGTAACAATCACGTAAGTTTGTCTTATTTCCAGCAGTTTTTACCCACTTGGTAACCCAGTAACGGGACGTTCTCCCGTGTTAACATACTAAGCTTTAACATGTTAGTGCAACAAGTGTTTGATTAGTGTAAAGTTTGGCCTGTTGGTGGAAAGTCAAGTTATTTAGATGCATCTTCTCGGGAACATGAATGTCTGTACACAATTTCATAGCAATCCATCATAAAAGGTCTTTAAAGTGAAGACGGTAATAAAACTTTTCAGAGCTGGACATTCAGTCTTTGGTGCGCTGACCACAGTGAAACTAGTTAAAGTGAGAGGGCAGGGTCCCGGTTAGAGGGGGAAGACCTGCTCCTTTACTCTGATAATTGGGAGGATTTCTACATGAAATCGCCTGTAACTTTTTAAGGCTCGTTTTCATTCCCCTCTGTCCTTTTTCCGCCTCTCGCTCTCCGTGGCGTCAAAGCAAGCAGACCTTAATTAAATACACAGATTAATGGAGGAGAAAAAAGAGCCAAAAGGAGTGGAATTAATTACAGCAGAGTATGTGCTGACATGCTTCAAATCCCAGCCTGGAGTGCTGGTAATGAGCTCCCCCAGGGTGACGGCACACAGAGCCGTACTCAGCCTCAGAATCCAGGGATAATCTGTGCAGGGAGGGGACTCATTCAACATGTTGACTTTTCATTGTCATTCAACATGTCCGGGCAGCTGCTTCCCTCGGATTTATCGGTGTGCTCGTTAAGGCTTCAGTTTCCAAAAGAATGGTCTTAAATATTTTACTTGCAAATGATTCTGTATCATAAGTTAGTGGATTATTGTTTAAGCCTTGTGAATACCTGCAGGTCTCCCTTTGTACACGGGAACAGATCAGAATGGAAAATTAAAAATAAATAATCTCTTTACTTTCTTTATCCCTCATAAAAATGTACGGCATGTGCAACCGTTGTGATTTAGACCAAAGTCTTCATGTTTCTGGCTACCCTCTGCTCCCATTCACCAGATGATATATTTTTACATTTTCCATAATGCTGTTTCTAAATTTGCTCCTTTGTGATGGCCGAGCATGATGCAGGAAATCAAAGTTCAGTAGCGTTTTGTCCTTCTCAAATCAGAAACCCACGATTTCTAATTTTCTTTTCCGTTTTAGCACCAGTTATATCATCTGAGGCAATAAAGGAGATTTTATTCAGTATTCTTCACACTGTTGGCTTCCTGTTGTTCAACTGTGATGTGCGTAAAAATGTAATACCACAAGAGATAAATGTGATTACAACCCTGAGAAATATAACAGAATTAAGTTAGAAACAGAATACTTTGTTGTGCATAGCCTGCACAGTGTTACGGGCTTCTACACAAACACACTTGTGCAGAAAACTACACGTCTAGAAAGAGGATGTCTGAAACGAGTGGTGAAAGAATGGAACGCGACCCTCTCTGACACCATGATTGCAGTGTTCTGTTTTTCCGTGAAGAGCGACAGCGGCCAAATGTCAGTTAAACTACGGAGTTGTTACCTGCCAGCTGAAGGGGAGCTCAGTGTAATTTGAGTCATTTTTTATCATTGTGCTGCCGCTCCACCGTGGCAGCTATCAACAGCGCCGAGAGAAGGTCAACTGGGTCTGGCTGACCCACTCAGCCCGAGAGCCTCCGAGACGCTTAATGGAACAATTTTCTTCCGTCTCCAAACAGTTAGTCCTGGAAAAAATTGGCTTTTTGCTTTCTCCGCCAAGAGCCGGTGCTCTCAGTCTTCTTTTGGAGGTGAGCTCATCAGGTTGAGGTGACTTCCTGTCTCATCTGAAACTTGTTTAAACTCTGGATGCTGCTCAGACTGAAGCACCTGTGAGGAAGTAAGTTCCTCAGGTACTGTACTTAAGTACTATTTTGATGTACTTGTATTTGATATTGCTGCTTTATACTTCTACTCCAATACATTTCAGAGGTACTCTGACACAACACTCATTTAATATTTTTAATTACTAGTTACTTTACAGTTTCAGATTAATATATAATATAATCAACAACAAATATGAATAATGTACATACATACATACATACATACATACAGTATATTTATGCTTTTACATGGATTGAATCTGGGTAAGAAAATCAAATTGAAGGAAAGACAAAAGGAAAGTTGTATACAGGGGAAAAGGTAAGTAGTAATGATGATATTTGCCATATTTGATCATTTTAATTTCTGTACCTAAATTCAAAGTATTTCTACACTGTAGTATTACGTACAGATTTGAATACTTCTTCCACCTCCGTCCATAGCTGATCACACAGAAATCTTTTTTCATGTTGGGCCGTAACACTCTTCACCTCATCTGAGAGCTGACTCGTGCATCTTCATCCATCTGGTGGGTTATTAATGAGAACGAGAGTGAGACAGACTCCAGTTCATGCTGTGACATTTAACCTTTTCCAGTGATTTATTAGTAGTATTTAAAGCTGCCCTAATCACTATTGTCATACAAGCAATGACAATGTGAGAGGGTTTGCTCGCAGTGCCAGAGCCACCAAGGATTATCACGACTCTGCAGCTATACGGAGCTTTTTTGCCTCTTTTTTTGCCTCTTTTAAATTGCGCCCTATTTTTGGATTTATATCTCTAAAACTCTTCTGTACACGGTCAGACAGTCAGAGAGCAGCTGGTGAACATAGTGTAGCATTTAGCAGCTAAAGAGCCAGATATTTCCCTCAGGAGGAGGTGGAGACCAAACAGAGTTAAAAGAGAGAGAATATTGGAGCCCAAACAGCTTCATGAGGTCATAACATGTCAGTGTTTCTTGTTCTTGTAGCTCAAAATATCTCGAGTAACACCTAATTACCATGAACTTTGCTGTGGAAATTTGTGTTCCCAAGAGGATGAACACCAATTATTTTGGTGACTCCCTGACTCTTTCCTCTTGTTCCACCATCAAGGTAAAAGTTTCATTTGTACACAAGTAATGTGGACATCTGAAAGGCAGATTGCTGTCATATTTACTGAGCACATTGCTGCTCCTCAGAGGATAAACCCCCTTTTTGACATTAATGAGCTTTCCTCTAATAAACTTTAAATTTTAATCCTCCATCAGATTTTAGAAATATGATTCCCAGTTCAGATGTTTCACTGTTTTTTTTTTTTTTTTTGGGGGGGGGGGGGGGGGGTTACCTGGAGAAACTTAGCAGCTCTTTGGTGTTTTCCCTTCATGTTTCTCTTCACTTTCTATCAGTCAAAGAAGATTTTGATCTCTCATCACCCCGAGAGAGCAAACAAACTGAAACTTTCTGATGTCTTGAGACCATTAAATCCAGCTGAAAATCAGCTGTTTCAAACAGTCTAATCCTTTCAAAATGGTGGGCATTAGTAGACTTACATGTAACCTAAAAATGAATTTCATAAACTGCCTTTTCCTGCCGTACTTTTCTTTTTGTGTGATTTCAGGGATGCATGTAGAATAAAAACAGGTGAATGGTGTTTTCGGACATTGTTAGCAGCAGCAGTCTGTGTGTCTGCTGACATGAGCAGAACAGAAGTGTGTTTGTTCTCCGATGAGAAAGGTGAGTAAGATCGAAACCTGGCAGGGAGGCCGACTCTCTCTGTGTACTCAGACCCAAACCAAACCCCCCCGTCTGTGTGTGTGTGTGTGTGTGTGTGTGTGTCCGTTCGCGTGTGTGTGTGTGTGTGTGTGTGTCTGTTCGTTCGTTCGTGTGTGTGTGTGTGTCTGTTCGTTCGTGTGTGTGTGTGTGTGTGTGTGTCCGTTTGTGTGTGTGTGTGTGTGTGTGTGTGTTCGCGTGTGTGTGTGTGTGTGTGTCTGTTCGTGTGTGTGTGTGTGTGTGTGTCTGTTCGTGTGTGTGTGTGTGTGTGTCTGTTCGTTCGTGTGTGTGTGTGTCTGTTCGTTCGTGTGTGTGTGTGTCTGTTCGTTCGTGTGTGTGTGTGTGTGTGTGTGTGTGTGTGTGTGTGTGTGTCTGTTCGTTCGTGTGTGTGTGTGTCTGTTCGTTCGTGTGTGTGTGTGTGTGTGTGTGTCTGTTCGTTCGTGTGTGTGTGTGTGTGTGTGTGTGTGTGTGTTAGTCTGTTCGTGTGTGTGTGTGTGTGTGTGTGTTCGTGTGTGTGTCTGTTCGTGTGTGTGTGTGTGTGTGTGTGTGTGTGTGTGTTAGTCTGTTCGTGTGTGTGTGTGTGTGTGTGTGTTCGTGTGTGTGTCTGTTCGTGTGTGTGTGTGTGTGTGTGTGTGTGTGTGTGTGTCTGTTCGTGTGTGTGTGTGTGTGTGTGTCTGTTCGTGTGTGTGTGTGTGTGTGTGTGTGTGTGTGTGTGTTCGTGGGGAGATGAGGAGCCGAACAAACGGGAGCCAGACGTTGATGGATGGAGGCAGGAGGCTGCAGCCAGCTTTGTGTTTACATGACACACAGGTGACACAGAAACCCACACAAACAACATGGTGTTTTTTCAGGTCATTTCAGATTTGAGAGAATGGACAAATATTTTTATAGTTTTGGAGCAGTTTAGAGCGTGAGGTTTGGATCAGATGAAAAGCACAGATAGACTCATGCTTATACAAATACATATACTCGTATACACGTACACACATACTACTGGACCAACGTGGCGAACGGCCTTCATTGCCGTCAGTTTTAGGCACCAAAACAACTAGTTTAAGGTCAAGGAACCATCATGGTCGTGGATCGAAGAAATGTTCACTGTTGACAGGAAACGAGAAAAAGTCTTGCCTGCCTTGTCAAGGTGACATTTGTTGTTGCATCCATCCCCCCCGACCTCCCCCTCCAACAGGTCACACTACCTCCACCTTTGTTCTGTCATGATTACTACGACTGCTTCTGCTCCCCAAAAAGAAAAAAGAAAATAATCAATGAATGCCGTTTAACGTTGCATTTAATTAGATCTTCTCCTCCCAGCTGGATTCATGCCTTCAGGATGTTACTTGAACTGCATTGGCCGTATGTCCTGAAGCTAAGTCACTCGATCCTGGCTCCACAGAGGAGTGCCTCTCAGAGCAGTGATCCTGTTCTGCAGACAGAGGCCCCGGGCTCAGACAAAGGGTTTGGGTCTTTGTTGGATGTCTGGGGTTTGCTGTGGAGAACAGGTTGTGAAGGTAACACAGGAAGAGGCCCAAACAGCTTCCAGAGTGCAAAGATGATGGACGGAATATTTCACTCTTTACCGGCGACACCTCTGTGTCTGAGGCTCACTGAAGATGTCCCCCCCACTTTTTATTTCTGTGCACTGTGGGTAACGTTAGCTGTTTGTATCCTAGGAAACCTCGTCGGTTTGAAGCCGACTTGGTTTGGAGGAGGATGCGTTTGCCTGAGATAAGAACATTTCATCAGCATCACACTGGAGACCAGCCTAAGAAAAGCTTTTATCAGCAGGGAGCAGCAGAACTCAACATCGCACCACCGATCTCGCTTTAAAAAAATCAAAATCAAACCAGGCTCACTCTGTGCTGAACTAAGTGACAAACAGAATAAAATATGACAAAATCTAAGAGTTACACCAAGCAGAGAGGAAGTCTTTTCATGCTATTCTTTAAATGCGAAGTAATGTCCCGCTGGATGCTAAATTTCACTGGATTCAGACGATTAATCTGTTGATGTCTCTTCTGCAGGCTCCCCTGATCCTCTTTTAATGTAAATCAACACAGAGGGAGGTTTTAGATCCTTAATGCACCAACAGCTCTAAGAGGGAGACGAATGGCAAAAGTTTGTGTTAAAAACAGCGTGACTGAATAACAATCATTTGCAGCTGAAGCGAGGCTGCAGCTCAGCACGTCGCTGCCGCTCTTCCCTTTAACTCGCCCTGGGCGTTGGGCTCTTGTTTTTCAACCGTCAGATCATAGATCAGCTCCGGAGCGCACGCCCCTTTCTCACTCTCTGTCTCGCCCACACCCTCCTCTTCCTCGGTGTCAGTCAGTATGATCCGTTTCAGGAGTCAGTAAACATCCAGCGCTGCGTTCAGCAGGCACGAGCAGGACTGCCTTGTTAATCTGAGCTGCTGGAGGAGGCAGAGCCACCGCCGCGCCAGCAAAACACTCCAGCTCCTGGTGCCATGGCAACCTCCAGAGCACAGCATGCAAATCTCCATAGCAACCTTTTTGTTTTTGCATGTGTGCGTGTGTGTGGGAGGTAATGACTGAGAGACATCGAGACAAATGACTGTCAGAAGTGAAACAAACAGAATATATTCAGAATCAGTCAGTTCATGTCTGTGATACTTAAAGGATCAGTTCTCCCAAATTACAAGTCTGAACTGTCAGGGCTTCAGCCACTTTGGTCCAGATGGAAATATCTCAACAACTCTTCGATAGATGGTTGTGAAATTTTGCACAGACGTTCCTGGTCTGTACATGGTGAATCCTGCTGACTTTTCATGTGGTACCACTGTCAGGTCAAGGTGTCAGATACTTTGGTTTGTGACCAAATACCTGGAAAACTACATTCCCATCAGCTTCAGCTGTACTTTGTGTTTAGTGCCTCAGCATGGGGCTCTTCTCATTTCTCAATTATCTGCCACCTCAGCGTGCCATCTCGAAGGATGTCTCAATTCTTAAAATGCATCTAGAGGAGGGAGGAGGCTTGCCGGAGGAGCTATGCAAGGAAGCGAGGATGCACAGGTGCATCTTTTGGTAAAACGTGGCGCTTTTTTCTCAGATGCCTGTTGCCTCAGCACCCCCCCCCCGTGGCCTCTTCCTCACCCCCTCCTCTCCATCTCAAGTGAGAAGGACTAAGGAGCGAGGAGGGAAGGTGATGAAAGGAATCAAGACGTTGCGGACACGTTCAGCTGGGGCTTCGTCGACCGGTCAGCTGTGGTTGTTTTGGGCAGAATGGCTCGGCTTGTTGTAGCGCCCCCCAGCTGTCACACTCAGACTGCAGGTCACACTTGTTTTAAGATCCAACACATGCACTATTTCTTCCTGTTTGATCAAAGACTTTATAAAATCTATAAATAAATCATGTTTATTGATGTCATAGGGGGGAAAAAACTGCGAATGTTAAAAGGTTAGATTTGATGGATATGGTAAGCCAAATTAAAGACATGAATTCACCATTTTACTGACTTCACAGGATGTTCCTAGCCTCCACACTCCCAGAGACACTGCTGTGACCTCCAGCAAATACATTTCCAATCAGTGTTTCTCATTTGCATCCAACAGGAGGTGTTAATGAACGGAGCTGACTGCTGTGTGCATGAGGCCGCTCGCTGGGTCTGCATCTCTGCAGACAACCTCAGCTTTTTCCTCGGCGATGTCGGAGACGCATGCGTCACCGCTCTGCCTGACTGGACTTGACCCCAAACGGGCCATTTTTCCCCACAGAGGTGATGAATTCCTGGTCTGTGATGCAGCGGTGTGCGGACGTCGACAGAAGCACACAGATTTCACCTTCCTCTGTTGTATTAAGCCTCACAGGATCTGTCTGACTGACGACTGTTTCCCCACCAAACATGGAGGATTTCTCTCATTAACAGTTATAAATTAAATGAAAATCTAGGGCTTTACCACCTGGGTTTAATCTTTCCTACTGCTCACTTTTCAGAACAGAGTCTATATGAAGCCCACATCATAAACACAGGTGGGTTTTTAATAAGTCCAGTTTAATACAGCCAAAGGCAAAAACATGTTTAAAACACACTAAAAGGGAAATGAAATCAGTAAAATTAAAGGAAAAAACATTTGTTTCACCAAATTATGTCAAATACAGTTAAAGTGCAGTAATGACACAATACACCCCAGATTCAATAAAAAAGAATTATAGAAAAAGTAGACAAACTAATGAATCAGATAAAAAAACTAAACTTTCTTTAGTTTTTAAAATTTTGATTTTGTCAGGAATGGAGGAATGGAGGCAAGGACGGGGGGGGGGGGGGGGACACAAAGAAACACTGAGGAACAGGGAACGCTTGACGAATGACAAGGACCAGATCAGAACAAAGGAAAACCAGGAACATATAAGCACTCACAACTAATCAGAAACAAGACACAGCTGGGGAGCGAAGGAGGGAAACACGAGGGCAGAGCAAACGAGACCTAGACACAAGACAGGTGCAACAGAAACTGAGAAACACAAGAGAAACACAGGGAATCATGGCCACGTGACAGTTTTTAGATTTAGATTTCTGGCCTTTCTGGGGTTCACATAAATACTATTACCAATAATAATAATAATAATAATAATAATAATAATGATAACAATAATAATAATAAAGGAACAATGAAGAAAGTAACTCCATCCGTGTGCGATCCTTCAATCTTTGTTTCAGTAAGTTTAACATTAACCCCAGCGGAAACATCTGTGTTCATCTGATGGTTAAATGTCTCACTTCTCACAACTGGAGCAGCTAAAGTATTTGTACAGTATTTGCATCAAAAGATATTGTGCAACCAGAGGCAAATATTCATTTACCAGATAAACCAGCTCACTGTTGGTTATCTTTTACTCTGTGAAAAATTAACTGACTGAAAGGAAACCAGTGTGTGCAGGTCAGTCAGTGACGGTTTCAAAGCTGAGAGTGAAGGAGATGGAGAGGCAACATATGGGGATTTTATTTAGTTTAAAATGGTTTAAACAGCATTTTGTCCCTGTCGGTTTGGCTAATTAACATATAGGGTTTATTTAAGAAAGCGTAGGGACTGTTAAGATCACAGATGCATTTTATAACACGTGAATGCTATTTTCTGTATTCAAATCATGTTATGCTGCAGCTCACACTTATATAATAATTATAAAAATAATATAATATAGAATAAAGAAGGCAAACTGCAACATTTTGATAAACTTTGACAGTTCATCATCATAAGAGATGTGGATATTAATTTTTGGTCATTGATCATTAATATTATTTACAGCTGTGCTTTTCCTACAGAATGTCTGCTGTGAAAAAGGTCCATTCCTGCTCCCTGGAGGATGAACCCTGCAGATGTTGAGTTCATAGGAATAGCTGAATCTCCAGTGGGCTGTTTGTCCGTCTTTTGGTTTTGGACTGAAAATATAAAAAATTGGATGGACTGCCATGAAATTTGGTTCAAACATTCATGGTCCTCAGAGGATAATGTCTAATAACTTCACTGACTTTTTTGGCACAAAACGTTTTCACTTACAAGGTTAAATCTCAACAACTAATCAATGGATTGGCACAAAACTTTGTACAGACATTCGTAGTCCCCAGAGGATGAATCCTAATGACTCTTGTGAATAAATAATAATAAATAAATCAAAATACTCAAATCAACCAAACTAAGCAATTAAAAAATCACAGGAATCACTGACTTAGATAGTTCAATATATATTAAATATATCTTTGAGTCTAAAGTAAGACATGGTATGATTCTACAGTAAATATGCCTGGTAGCTTGTTTGTGCTTGAACACATAGAAACAGGCAGAAAAACTGTACTCACCACTTCCATCAAAAGCACTTGAGATGTGAAGCATGAAAGTAGATTTCAGTCCATCTTTCTGTTTCTCTCTCTCTCTCTCTGATGGGATGCTTTCTTCAGGGAGGTGAACCAGTCCTGTCAGCCTCCATTATACCTCCTACACGTGATATCGAGAGCGAGGCTTTTATCTCCCTAAAGCAGGCTGAAGGAGCCGTTAGGACGGAGCTCGGTTGTCTATCAGCTTAGATAACAGTAGACCTGCAGTACACCTCCAGCAGCAGCAGCAATCCACCTGCTCCATCAACACCCTCCTGAGGGCTGTTCAGAGACATTTCCATTCAGCTGAGAATGGAAAACAATATGTAGGTCTGTTTCTGCTTCCTCCTACAAGGAATAAAATGTCTTTGAGCCTTCAATAATAAACTGCACCTTAATATATCAAAGCAGAATTGTTTTGTTCATTCCAGGTTTTGAGAAGTGGACGTTCAACACCAGCAGTGTATGATATAAATTAGATTTTCTCTACAGCCATATTTCATGTTAAAGCCACCATGTGAATATTTATTTTTTATTTTTAATCACAGCATCTTTAACAAGACCACCAGGGGACACCAAAGTCAGAAATATGAATGTTTTCTGGTGCCCATATTGGCAAGGCAACATCTTTATGGTCTGGTTAAGTTCAGGAAACTAAAATTACTTAAGTGATGGAAAGCTGGTGAAAAAGGCCGTCTGTTGCCTTAAACCAATCCCTGGCCAGCAGAGGGCACGCCTCCTGAAGAACAAGACCAGCTCGCCAACAGCGTGGAGAGTAGCGAGTTCACGATGAACTTTTAGAGGAACAGTTTAATACTACAGTATTGATTTAGTAAATCACTAGTATGAATCCAGCTGGCAGCTTCTGAGAACTTTATGTTCAAACTGATGGATTTATGAAGAGCTGGTGCAGCCCAGTCCAGATGAAGATTTACTTCTTCATAAATAATAATAACCTAAGATGTTCTTTATCACAGCAAAAAGATCCTGCGTTTGATTTTCAGCCCTGGTCATGCTCTGAGGTTAAAAGGCTGAATCCAAATGTCTGGATTGTGCAGTCTGAACAGCTATACGTCCGTCAAGCTCTACTGTCAATCTAATTTGTAAAGGGGCTCATGTTAGACTTGTGCAGACCTTTAAGAGGAAAAAGAAACTGAACACATCCATCATGTTTTTGTCCTGACAGACAGGTGACTTTTACCCGTTACCGTGCTGTTTCTCCCCCAGCGGAGAACGGCATTTCCTGATATTATTCATTGGCAGAGTTTTGAATGAAATCTGACTTCCTGATTGAAGTGCGAGCTCGGCCCTGAAAGCCACAGGCCCTCGAGTCATTTAACATGATTTCACAGCCAAACACCTCAGTTGCATCACTCATCTTTTGTGTCGGCTGCAGTCCAATTTTCTCTAGCCTCTTTGTCAAAATTGGAGAAAAAAAAAAGCTTCCAACTTCAGAGATTAGAAATGTCTGGATGTGATATCAGCATTGCAATATCCTGCAGATCAGACTCTGAAGTCCTCATTAGCAAACAGCTCAGACGGACCAGACTGCTCTGACTCCACTTTTCACCTGTTTCTTTAATGGACACGGAGCCCGACTTCTCTCCGTCCTTGAGAGTACGACCAACATTCATTATTTAGACCTAAGTTATGAAACATTAAGCATCTCGGCGACACTTTTATTAACAAAATTACATCTCACACTGGCAATTATAGATACAAGACAGCCGAACATCGTTCATCCTCTCACGTTTGAACAGACGTGAGCCACTTGGAGCTTCGTATGTGAATGTTTGGTGTTTGTTTTGTCTGACAGATATCAGAGGAACATGCCCACACACATGCAAACTACCCTCCATCAGATCAGAAAACTCCCACAGAGAACATGAAGGTGCCCCATAACGGGAGTATACCATGATGTTATATATATACAGAGTCTCATTGGTTGAATTAAACCAGTTGAAACAGGTTTTCTTCTAACTAACTAACCCACGTTAACATGCTGACAGTGAGAGGTGATGTGTAGTCCAACATCCTAAATGTAACATGTAGAAGAGGACTCAGCCTTACTTTGTCAAACATGAAACCCTTTTGATTTGGGCAACAACGCAGCTTTACTTCTGCTATTCTTAGGTCTTACGTTTTAGTTGTATTTTTCAGATACTTAACTAATATTTTTGAGATATTTAATATTTTTCAGAGATTTTACTGAGATTCTGTTGATATTTTTGTCCGATATTATAATAATATTTTTTCAGATAATTAACTCACTTTTGTTGGAGATTTTACTGTTTTTTCTCTCTTTTTTTTGGATATTTTAAAAAAAATTGTTGGATATTTTAATAATATTTTTCAGGTGTTTGACATTAAAGGCCTTAAGACAGAAAGTGCTTATTTTAAGTCCTGCCCCCTTTACAAGCCAGCTGCTGTCCCATCAGCCCCTGTGTCACGGTTAAATGCACATTAGAATCTGAACACTTTATTATTTTAACAACAATATAATGATGATCATGAAAAATCCACAATGTCTCCAGCTGAGGACAGGCCGACCTGCTGCTGGCTGCAGGGCGAGGACTGATCAACAAGTGATGTACGGTATTTATTTGCCATCAGGAGACATCACTTCTGACTTAGTTTTGGTCAGAGATGAAGGGCTGTATTGGTTCCCAGCTATATTATATATTATGGAGAATATTCTTTAGTGTAGACATTATCTGTCTGTGTGGACCACAGAAGAGACACACCAGTCAGTGCTTCTGTAAATTCAGGTTTGTTTTTCCCTCCTCCTCACATGTGTGCGGTGGGTTAATGGCTGCTCTTTGCTCTTGTGATGATAACAATAACCAACAATATAAGAGAAGACACATCCTGAATGCTATTTCCGCTCCTGAGAAGAGGGTAAATGGAGTTTATTTACGTTTCCCCTCCGGTACACCCCTGGTAATGACATCCCTGGAAATGAATCAGGCTTCAGGGAATGAATGCAGTCTCACACACACAGTGAGATGAATGTGTGTGTGTGTGTGTGTGTGTGTGAAGAAGAGAGATTTAGATGTACATGTGCATTTATTCACAGAGAAGAGGAGGTGGGCGGCGTGGTGCTTCTGCAGGTAACCTCTCTGGAATAATGATGAAGGAGGAACTGAAGAGGCTGGAAACGTGTGCGCACATGCACAATGACATGTTTGTTGTAACAGGTAACAGCTACTTCCTGGAACTGTGTGTGTGTGTGTGTGTGTGTGTGTGTGTGTGATGAACATGCTCAGACTTCTCTCCTCATTTATTCTGATGTTATCACCACACCTCCATTATAACACTCGGCTGGTGAACTTCCCTTTGGCTCACACACAGGAGGAAATGTGCCGAAACTAAAGATGAAAAATCAAATTTTATCTCACATTCCTGTCACATCACAGGATGATGAAACATCTGAGAGCTGGCTGTGGGAGGACTCTGCCATCTAGTGGAGGGAAGCAGTGCAGAACATCACAGCCTAAATGCTGGCATGTTATTATTGATAAAGGCTCACTCCGTGATTTTCTTTTGCAGTCTAAATGTGAAGCACACTCATATACTGTAGTGGAAAGTAAGCAGTAAGTACAGTTTTCTGCTAATACTTTGAATGTGATAATTCCTTGTAATGGAGTATTTTTACACTGTGATGTTGCTGCTTTAACTTCAGTGAAATACTGCTGAGCGTTACCGGCTTCCACTCTTATTTTCATGAATGATTATTCAGCTGATTTTCTTTTCCAATGAATTGATTAAATCTCTTGGTTTAAATGTTTTTACCTGTCAGGAGATGTCTTAGTTTGTCCGACCAACAGTCCAAAACTCAAAGATGTTCAGTGACGCTGAAATACAACCAGAGAAGGTTTGTGGGTTTTTCATGATAAATGATTTCATATTCAGCTCTTAATTTTTTTTTTTTTGGTCAATAATTTAGGCACTGACTTTTATCATGTAACATTAATAATTTAGATGTAATTGTTGTCTAGTGCCAGTCCCTGTATACAATCATAAGTCCTCTGTTTTTGTCCCAGTGTTATTCATGTGTTATTACTTTTCTTTATTTTCTCTTTAGTTTAGTTGTCACTATGTCTGTTGCCATATATACATACAATACACACACATATATACACATACAAATGCAGGTTGGATTATTATCACAGCATCTCAGTCAGCATCTGCCATCGATGTCGACACAGGAAACAATAAAATGAAATAAAAATGCAAACAAAGACAGACTGTTTAATGGTAAAGAAGAAGGAAACATCTGAAGCTGTGTTTATTCAACCAACATGTTTGAGTGCAGAACTTCAGGATCTTTACAGAATGAAGTATTCATCCAACTTTTACTGTTGCCAAGTTATCATCAGGTCTAAAATCGGCCCTCTGGTTTATGGTTTTGCAGGTTTAGCATAGATTGATTTCTGCATTTCTGTATCACATGTAATCATTAGTTCTGCAGATATTTGGCCATAAACCAAAGTCTTGGACAGTTTAAATGTTAACCTGACGGTGGCGCTACAGGGAAAGTCACCGGTTGGTGTAGTGAAGGTGTGCAGGGCCTTTAAAACTGTGTGCATCACCTAAATAACCAAAATACCTTACAGGCAGATCTCCTTCACAACGCAGCCTGAGGTGATGCTGCATGTGGTGCTCACTAGGTGGCGCTCAAGTTGTTTATTTGTGAACAGACTGTTGGTGAAGGTGTGATCGGACACTGATGGGTACAGCAGCTCATCACGACACGTCATGACCCTCAACTACCACATGTGGGTGTTGTGTTTGAGTGTCCACATACTTTTGGCCATGTGTTGTTGTACATAACTCATAGTATCACTACAGGGCATCGCCTCCACTATACAGTAGTATAGTACAGTAGTATTGTACAGTAGTATTGTACAGTAGTATAGTAGAGGTGATGCAGTCTTTTCTTTAGTCTCTATTCTCAGACTTTACATCTGAACTAAAACAGACTAAATGAAAAAGAATTAAAGAGCCAAATTAAAGACAGTATTTGTTTCTAATCTACCTCACATTGCAGCTGCCGCAAAACATGAGTGCACACACAGAGCTCTGCATTCAGATTATTCCACAAAGCATCTCGACAGATTTAGTTTTCTCGTTTTAAACGTCAGCGTTTTTTCTTTGAAATACTTGTATTCCCTCAGAGGCTGCGCGTCCTTCGGCCTTCATGTTCCTGCGTATTTGTAGCAGAAGGTGGCGCAGTTACCCGTGATTCATTGCAGAAGATCACCATGAAAACACGTCTAATAAAATCCAAACAAAACAAATAACAGAAACAGTCCGAGCTTAGTTTCATTTCACTCTCTTTCATGTCCATCAAAGATCTGTGATGATTTCGTTGTTTCTGACCCACACGGTGCAGACGCAGAAGTTTGCGGTGTCAGGAGGATCCGGATCAGCGCGGCGGCTCGTGAGGCCGCCTCATTGGCACAGGTCCCGGCGGGGTGGAGCGTAGCGGGGCCGCCTCCTGTTTTGCGGTCTTGTGTTTGTCAGCCTCACAACAGTCCTGCTGCAGAGACCGTCCGCACGGCAGCGTCCCACACCAGCCGCTCAGCGAGTCCGGGGACATTCAGCGGACGTTGTTTCCTCCGGTTGGACCGCGGGAGGAGGGCGCAGCCGGAACCCGAGGACTCGATCCGTCTGTGCGCAGTTTCCAGGGACAGTGTCTGGTCCCGGAGAGGACGGATTCAGAGGACTCAGAGGGGCGGGGGGAGGTTAGTGATCACCTTGGTCCTCGCCGTTTTACTGGGGACCTCCAAATGGCTGTGAGCGCGTGAGGAGAATACTAATGAGCGGCGCGCTGCGTCCTGCCGAGGCGCACCGCGTCCCCCGCCGCTGCTGAGGGCCACAGCGGAGCCCAGCAGTCCCCAGAGCGCCCGGGGCCTGCGCACCACCTCAGGCTCGACCCCAGGAATCTTACACCCGCCACACAGGATTCAATGAGCGGGATCTGAGCTGTTGGGCTTACAGACACCGGGCGAGGGTTAAAACCCTCCAGCAGCTGCAGGAAAGAGGTGGAGGGGGGGGGGGGGGGGGACAACACAACAACAAAAAAACGCCAAAATGGGAAACAGCTTCTCCAACATCTCTGCCTTCCAGTCCCTCCACATCGTCATGCTGGGCCTGGACTCCGCGGGGAAGACCACAGTTCTGTACAGACTCAAATTTAATGAATTTGTCAACACGGTGCCGACGATCGGGTTCAACACCGAGAAGATCAAGCTGAGCAACGGCACCGCGAAGGGCATCAGCTGCCACTTCTGGGACGTGGGGGGGCAGGAGAAGCTGAGGCCCCTGTGGAAGTCCTACAGCCGGTGCACCGACGGGATCATTTACGTGGTGGACTCTGTGGACGTGGACAGGCTGGAGGAGGCCAAGACCGAGCTGCACAAAGTCACCAAGTTCGCGGAGAACCAGGGCACGCCGCTGCTGGTCATCGCCAACAAGCAGGACCTGCCCAAGTCTCTCCCAGTGGCGGACATCGAGAAGCAGCTGGCCCTGCACGAGCTCACCCCCTCCACCACCTACCACATCCAGCCCGCCTGTGCTATAATAGGCGAGGGGCTTCACGAGGGGATGGACAGACTGTATGAAATGATCCTGAAGAGGAGGAAATCCCTAAAACAGAAGAAGAAGCGGTAACAGCTGCTGATTCTGTGTTTCACTCTCACTGACTGTGAGGAATCCAGCTTCTGCTGTTGTTGCCCTGAACAGGTTTACTTTGCAGTGGTTTATTTTCATCCTCTCTCTGGATTAAAGCTGCTCAGCCCTGAAGCTCTGCTGAATGAAGCTTCTGCACGCAGGAGCCCGCGGGATGCAAAAACACAAAATAACCAAAAAGGACAGATAAAGAAACTTGAAATGACTCTTGGGATCAGAAGCGGGCTGGAACCGTTTATCTGCTGCTTTCTCCTGGACTTTGAACAGTTTGACTCTGAAGAAGCTCCTGCTGCAGCTCACTGGGGACTTTGTATTAAGTTTGATTTTGCACCAGGGTCAGACATCAGTCTCTGATCACGGGTGTCACGCTGACTGTTGTTTTTTGGGAACATTGAAGTAGCCTTTCCTCTGCGACTGAAGACAGAGCGTCCACTACTTTGCACTTTTCATTTCCTAACAAACAGTAGAGAACTACACTGTATTAATAGAGGAGCAAATCCAGGTGGTTTATGTACTAAGAAGCCAAAATTGAAGTATTTTTTGAATATTAAAAGATTTAAAATCCATGATTTGGGTGACTGTTCTTCATTACATGTGGTGGAAGAGGTAGTGATGATGATGATGATGATGGTGATGATGATGATGATGATGTGGAGGTTACCATGCAGCAGGAAGCAGCTTGGCACGATAAGGACCTGTCAACTGCTGACCTGACAGATTTCTTTATCTTAGCAGGTGTGGATGAGAGGCAGGTGTCAAAGGTCACAGGGAGCTCACAGAAGGTTAAATGAGAGAGAACAATCCCTCGAATGTCTGAAGCTCAGCACAGATTTCTGTTTCAGAGCAAAGTCGGAGCTCGTTTGGGAAATTTATGGATCTGCATTGCGGTGCTGTGTTGTGTTTTCTGCCTCACTACAGGCTTTACAGCAGCACCCGAAGGGACCCGAACCCACCAGTCTGTCCGAGTTCTGTCCTGAGTAACGTTGATTCACACTCATTCTGTGGTAGTTTTCAGACACAATGCACCTGTTTCCTTGTTCCTCTGCTGTGTGAAAGCAACACGAGGTCCAGTTCAGGTAGAAACTTGCTGAATAAGAGTTCAGAGTCCTTCAGGTGTTCAGTTTAATATCACTGCAGTAGAAGGAAACAGTGATTTTTTGTTTTTATTTTCTTTAAAAACAAATAACTTAATCAATTAATCATTAATATTGTACTTTTTAACTCTGATACATTTGTTACAGCCAGAGTTACTTTTCAGATTAAGATTTTATATAAAAAAAAAACACATTTCTAAAATGTATATATAATAATAATAATAATAATAATAATAATAATAATAATAATATATGTGACCTCTCAATACACAGTGTGATGTTTCCTTGTCATGTGTCTGAGTTTCTGAGTAAACATTTTGTGTATCTGAACTGAGTTTCTTCTTCTCTCCCATTAATCATCTGACGACCCCTCAGATTGATCCTGTGACCCTCTGGAGGGGCCTGACCCCTAGTCTGGGAACCCCTGGACTGAACCACATCTTTACTGCTGATACTTTAACTACATGAAGCTGAGAATACTTCTCTACTTTAACTTAAGTATAATTCAGAAAGCAGAATGCAGAAAATGATCTGAATACTTCTACCAGCACTGCTGTTCACACTGAAACATAATGAATGAATCTTTTGTATCAGAGGGTTTTAGATTCCCGTCTGGTGAGGAAATCAGTATTTCATCAGCTTCTCTCGCCTCTCTCGCCTCTCGGAGCCCTGCTGTGCCTGAGAACAGCCTCACAGAGCTGCTGACATGGCTGCAGACTCAAACCTGAATTTATGTTTTGGTGCCATCTTTAAATAATCTTAAAATACACGTTACTACTTCAGCCAGCAGCAGAAAGGCTGAAACCAGACACTTCCAGCTGCGAGGATTCTCTATAAGAACTGAGGTTATCTAAAAATAATGCACAACCTCCAGTCATCAGACTCCAGTATGCAGTGAGAGGTGATAATTGCTGGTAAACACGTTTATGCGGTTAAATGCGTCAACATCCGGGATCAGTTTTTACAAATGGAGCCATCCAGAGATTTAATTAGAAGTCAATCACTCTCTGCTCTCACACGGAAATCTAGACTTTACTTAGAAAGATGCCGAATTAACTGCTGAGTCACATGGCTGCAGCAGCAACAGGAAATCAAATTGAAACCAGTTTCGACATAACTGGGAGGGGATTCCAGCATGTGTACATGCTCCAAATTAAAGACTATTTGAAGTCAAGGGTAAAAAAAAAGATACAAAGACAGACACACACCCTGCCCTCAGAATAAAATAAGCTCACAATGAGAAATGAAGACTTCCCACAACAACAACAACAACAACACAATAAAAGAGAGACAGAAAGAGCCCTGTCATCTCAGGACTCCCCGTTGCCATGGCAACAGCATAGCAGAGCCAACCCAGTCCACCCTCAGTGGTTTAACACACAGATTTCCCTTCCTGCAGTGGTTTGCAGAGTTCCTATCTGAGTTTACCCTGACAGGAGGTCACAGGTGTTAATGTCTTAGTCCCTTTAATTTATTACTAAACTTACTTTGATTCAAATGCAGAAAGTAGCACATTTCTTTCCACAGTTTTACAGCCTCTTATGCATTCTGTATCATATTGCTGCAGCTCTTTTTTGAAGCTATATGATGTTTATACTGAGTAAAATATGAACTGCTCTTCATGCCGTCACCTTCCCGTCAGATATTCCACATTCTGGGGTTCAGTTTAGGATAAAACAGTGGTTCTGTGGGTTCTGTGGGTCGTTTATTCCTGTGTTCTGGTTCCAGCTGTAGTTAATCATCATTCAGTCATCATTTATCTTCGGCCTCAGTCTGTGTTTACTCTGTGCCAGCAGGGTTCAACTCAATCATTCATTCATCATTGGAAGGTGTGTGAAGTAAAGGCTGTGACTTCAAGTTCATGTTTGCTCACAAAATCCTTATGTTGTCCTGCAAGTCAACAGTACGTGTTAATATAAAGCTATTAGTATGTGGTAAACCTAAACTTATATGAACATGCTTCTCTTGTATTTTAAGGCCCTGAATGCTGTTGTCTCCTTTCACTGGATGCCAGAAGAGTAACAGCAGAGCCGCTCTTCCTTTGACCCATTAGTCAGTTTGAAACACGCTGAAAGATCACAGTTTGCTACACGAGAGGCCTATAAAACCAACGGCCTCCAAATATCCACCGCCTCCGGAGGAACCTGTCCCTGTTTATGTTGAAAGAACCGTTTACGGCCTACAGAAACCAGGCCTGTCTTCTGTCGGCTCAACACAAGCCGTGTTTGTGAAGTATTGCATTAGAGAAGGTTGATGGAAACGGCCTAATTAAATGAACTATGAAATAAACGTCCTCAATTTTGTTGAAGTGATTCTGACGTAGCAAACAGTTAACTCATGACTGATCAGCTGTTTCCGCTGTCGGCGTCTTCTCGTAGATTCCTGTAAAGTGTGAAAACATGTCGCTCCACACAGATCTGATGTAACCTCCCTCACATTAATACATGAAACTAACAGAAATGTCTGATTTCCATCGTACTTTCTACACTGTTTTTCACTGTTTGAGTCTCTTTTAATTACTTCATCTTGTTTCGCCCTCTTCTTCTGCAGTGATATAACGGTTTTCTGACCGGAGAATTGGTGCCACTGACTGCTTATCTCGATAAACCAACTCCTAATAATCACATAATGGTGGTGGATGGAAACATCATTCATTCGCATTTTTTCTTTTGCAGATTTTCGCAAAATTTGGTTAAAATTTGCAATACATTTGGTTGAATACATGGCTACTGTAGCTGTCATATCATGACCTGCTGAAAAAAACAACAAGTCCTCCAAAGAAATATACAATACAATATGTTAGATACTAAAGTTGTCAGACTTGATGGGAAAAGGCAAATCAACTGACGTGCTGGTTTTTCTTTTGTCAGAATGTCGTGAAGGCATCGCTCTTCTTCTATAACCCACTACACAGGATAAAAACGAGCAACTGTTGCGCCATTTTTGTCCCCCACATCTGACGGGTGGGACAATTTCCGGGCTGATATCTCGTAGTCCATTGAACGAAGTCAAAGGAACAATTAGTCATTAGGGGTGACCAATTTACAGTTATGATTGGAGCCATAACACCGTCATGCTCCTCTGCCTTTGCTCCCGACGGACAAGAATCACTATTTGCGCGACCTTGAGAGGCTGCTTGTCAGAAGAACTTAAACAGGGGTCATTTTTGACTCTTGAAAAGACTCATCGATCTTACATGAGATAAATGCAAGTGTTGGCAAACACAAAACTGCCATCAGAGGAAATGCTTGCTTAATAAAGCCACACTTACCCTTTTGCTGTGGAGTACATTTGTGGAGATTTAATGACTTTCTACACATTTGTGTTGACTGAGTATATTTCTAGTCTGAATATTAGTTGTAGCTTGTGTTGAGGTCGGGTTGATAACAGCCAGCGAGTGAATAAACTGAAACAAGTCAAACATAATGTGGTTCTTGTAGCTCTCGAGATTTTAAGTCTGAAGAAGTTGCAGACTGCATCTCCTCCTTCTCCTCAAATTATCTACTTAAAGCAGGAACAGAGCAGTCTCTACAGGAGCAAAACAAACTGCTGATTACAGAGCAGCACGTCTTTGTGCTGCTTCCATTACTGCAGAAATTAAAAGATAATAAGCTGACACAGTAAATGCTTTCAACCTGAACAGCCAGCTCTGTTTCTGAGTCTTTTTATTGTCTGCTGTGGGCTCCAGTGTTTGTGGAAACATGAATACCACCCTGGTGTGTCTGCAAAGCTACATGTGTGTCAGTCTGAGCCACTTCAGCCCAGGTTAACCCATCGTGGGACGAGTGAGATATGTGATGGTACAGGTCATTTTATATTGCAGTAGTGACATATTGTGAAATAGCACATTTTGTAGACATTCAACTGAGGAAATCTTTGTGTATTCACATGTTCCCCATGTTTGATCATTTGATGTCAAGATGATCGGGAGTAGGCGGATCCATGCCCAAATTCTGCGTATCAGGGCCTCTCCCGCCACAAACATGTTATTTAACATTAAAAAACGTCTTGTCTTTACGTTGTGTTTTAAAACATGCATGTCATAAAGTAATTAACAGAAAAGCAAAAAATGTTTGAATTCTGAGGTCATGAAAATGCAGACGAGTGACTCCAGCTGTCAGACTAATGTAGTGCAGTAAATAAATACAAAATGTCCTTCTATAACGTGGCAGAGGTAAAACTAGACAGTCTCCAAAATGGAAATATTCGAGTGACAAACCAACGCCTCTAATGTGGTGTTTGGCAGAGTACATGGACTTCACATCTCTGGTGTCAACAAACATGTTGAGACTTGGACTGTGTGGGACGTGGATCTCAGAAAGCTTGTGTCCTCGGTGGATCAGCTCCTTCGTGCTCCCGCAGCTGTTATTGTGCGTTCAGAGGATTGATAAGCCGTGCATTGTTCGGGTGTCCCTGGCATATATAGGTCATGCTTTGGTTGTTCTGCCTCCTCTACACTGTACACGCTGCATGTGTGGGTATGTGCCATTGTTTTCCCAACAATATACAACAGCAGCAGATCCCCTTCGTCTGAGGGGATAAAGCAGCTGTCACCCGGCGATAACCTCCGTCATCTGCAGCCGCGTGAATACAAGACAGCCTGGACAAAAGTAGCCTAAAGATGAGTTATTTTACAACACTGGTGATGTGTAACTAACAACATGAATTACACCTACAAGTGTTCAGGTTGGGTCCTGGTGTTTGGTGTGCTGGCTTGATGGCTTTACTGGGACATTAATGAGATTAGTTCAACCCCCAACAAGTAAGACAATCTGTAAAATTATTCCAAACTAGACACTAATTCTAAACAGGTTTAACTGATGCAATGCAGTATACTACAGACAACTCGTAAGTTGATTTTCCAACCTCCTACTAAAAAAGTCCACTAGAAGACTGCTCAAAGTCAGAGTTCCTACTTGTAATTTTGGGGCAAATCCACGTACCCTCACTTCACGGAGAATCAGTTGTCAGACGTCACACAACAAAGGCAGCACCCAGTGAGGCGCTCATCGTGTAAGTGCTATAATAATGGTATAGTTGCCTGTATTTAATTGAAATAATAAATACTATAATATATCTTGAAACCTGTTCTGCACTGCTGACTCCAGTTTCTCATGTTCAGCCATGTTTTTGATTCACGTTCAGCTGGAACGCTTTGAGGTCCATAAACGAAAATTGCAATTAGAAAATTCCAACTTCCAACTGTGTCTGGAAGCAGCATCGAAAAGAAAAGCTTGATTTTTGAGTAATGTTGCACATTGTTGTCCCACAATGCAAAAGCTATTTTAAAAAGCTTCTAGAAAATGTAACTTAAATACTTTGAACAAACATTTTGTTTGCCCTTTGTAAAGTTTGAGTGCCACAAACATCCCAAAGTCACAGTCGTCACATGACTTGATGTTTACCTTTTTAACATTCAAGCACCAAAGTGGCACTTCTTTGACTGGTAAAAAAGCGCCGCCACTGAACATAATCCTGGCCACAGTTACGGTTCCTGTCAAAACGTACTGTGACTGGTACAGACAATTAGCATATAAAGTCTGTTCTATGTGACATGTTGTCGACAGACTATGCTTACTGATGTAGTTACACTTCACACCTTTTCAACATCCAACAAAAGTGCATCTCAAACCACCTCCGTCTCTCATGCTTCTCGGTTGCATTTACATCTCTTTTCCGCTGTTTTTTGATAACAGATGTTGACCAGAGAGGCTCAGAGTAAAAGGTCTTGAAGCTGAAATCACATGTAGGGTTATAACATGTAAAACAAAGCATTGCATCTGTGATGTATCATTGTAGATTGTGAGTTAAGACACACAGGCAGGAGGTTTTCCACACATTGTGCTGTGTTGGTTTATTCCCTCTGTGCTGCGATGTGTTCAGCAGCAGACTGAAGAATGTGTCGCCCTGCTGCTGCAGTTTAGTCTGAGAGCAGAAACATGCCTCTATATGGAAACGAGGCCTTCAGGGACACACCGACGCTACAAGTCCAGACCATTCATCTTGGCACCAGGACTCATCTTCCCCCAGTGCCACACACACACACACACACGGGAAATGACAACCCATTCTTTTCGCTTCCTGCTTTGTAAAGTGTAGATGAATTATGCATTTTATTGGATGACAAAAGAGGCCCGTCAGACTCTGCATAATCAAACAGCAGCTCAGTGCGGCTGCCAGCGGACATCCATCATCTGTAGGAAGAAAAAACACACATGCATGGTAAGGTTTTATATCCACACTGCAGCTGAAAGTGTGTATTTTGAGAAAGAAACCTTTTATGTTTATATGCATATGTATATTTGTATGCAGCGAATGCCCTTAAATACATGTGGAAAATGAGTGATTGTACATTGACCTGCTTTGTTCTTTTTTCTCTCTCAACTAAAAACTAAACCTTGATGAAGTAAGAGACTCAAGACAATCAGGTATGCAGACAAGAATGCACCAACACCCGGACAACACATGCCCCAGCTAAGAGTCAAACAGACTGCAGGAGACTCACTGGAGGAACTCATGACTAACAAGGTGCAGCTGGGCAGCCAGGTGAAGACAGTCTGGTGATCAACTGAAGCAGAAACCTGAGGAGCAACAGGGACTAAACTCAAGACCTAAATCAGGGAATAAAAGTCCCTTTAGCACATTTCATTTTATCATTTTATAGCTGAAGAACTGTGAAGAGTGGACAAGTTTGACTAATAACAGATTTAAAAGTGACGGTTTTGTTTGAGACTTAATTTTGGCATTTTATGAACATTAAATAAATTTAAAGTGATATAATACCACCCAAGTTACGCATTTTGTTCACATCACGGGATGACAGTTTTAATGAACATATCTGCAAAGGAATTTAAAATTCCAAATCAAATTAATCATCCAAGTTGTTTGTGTGCTGATTTGCAGTAAAAACATATTGCTGCCTGCTCGTACTGTGTGCTACTTTGCCTCTGATCTTCAGGGTTTTGTCGGTGAGTGGAAAGTCGGGGCTACAGCCCTGAAGTGTGAACTCGGCATTATGGTTCTTTTTAGGCTCAAAGTACTCTGTCGAAAGGGAAGATGGTGGTTTTGGTTAAATATTTAAAAAGGTAACGGTGACAGGACTTGTTTTTTTTAATATTTATCCAAAACCACAATATCTCCCTGACCTTGACTAAAATGTTTTAGAAGCAGATTTACAGTGAATCCACTGATCGTGATGATTTCATTGAAAGGGTGGCTGTTTTGCCCCACATGCTCCTTTTAAGAGACTTATTAGGGAGTTCCTTACAGTCTGAATGAAAGCTGTTTTTTTCCAGTCAGTCCTGTAAACTATACCCAGTCAGTTCCTGGGACATCGGAGAGTCCGTCCTCGGGACAAAGGACATTTTGGTGCCCAGAGACTGAAACAGGAACCAGGTTTCTGTGGTTGAAATACAGGAAATACAGGTTCACTGGCTCCAGGAAAGAGATATTTTCACTGAAAAGGGCCATAATATAATCGACCTGGAGTCTGCCTGTTTAATGATGCTGATGGTGGTATAAAGTGTTACAGGCTGGTGCTTCGTGTTTGGTTTGATAAAATCTCACAGCACCAACATTTTTGAGGGTATTTACTCTGGTGAATAGCACCCAAAATAATTCATCATATGTAACAGACGTGTGTTAATGCAGAGGTCTCTGGCTCCCAGTCGGAAGTCATTATTAATAATTCACTGCTCCTCCTGAGACTGAAGAGTACAAGACGAATGGGAGATGAGTTTTGTGTTGGATTATGAATAAGTTACCTCAGCTTTGAGATGGTGACTTTGATGTTGGAGTGTGCAGTGGAGAGTCGGGGTTATCTGGAAGTCAGAGTGGGTAGATGAAGGTTTGGTAAAGTGGATCAGCAGGGAGGGTTCTCCCAGCCTCCCTGCCCAGCCAGAGCCCAGCAAACAAACAGAAAGGGCTTCCTTCTTCCAGGGGAAACGTCTTTCAGATGGAAATGCAGCAGACTTTCTGTTGCCCCAGTTTTTGTTCGCTCTCAGAGCCTCCTCCCACTCACCGTCTCAGTGTTTTTCTCCTCTGTTCTTATTTCTGTCATCCTACGGCTTCTCTAACATTATCTATTGTCATCTCTGAGTGTTTGTTCTGTTGTTCTGAAGCCTGGCACTGACTCACTGCTGCTCCGATTTACAAAAAGAATGCAGAACTAGTTGTTATTTCAAACCTACAGATTAGACTTTTTCCTTCTTATTTCCCAGTCACCTGCACATATCTACCTACAAGGATGTCAAGGGGATCTGCTTCTCCTGGATGCTCTCAGTGCATCTTCAGAGCCGAACACAGGGAGGTCTGTTGAGGAACTTATTCATCAAGAATTCAGTCTGGGTTGCTCTGGACCAGGGCGCACTTTAATACTCTCCATAGACTTCACAGACAAGACACAACTCTTCAAGTGTCCACAACTCCAGTTAGGATTAATAAAGTAGTACTACTGAAAAAGGTATGATAATATGGAGTGATACATTTTGTTTTTAAGCTTTAGTGAATCCAGTTCTCCTTCACGTGGGGCAACAACTTGTTCCCAAAATACATCGTGTATACAAGCGACTGAAATGAGTTTCCTCCGCAGGGTGTCTGGGATCAGCCTCGGAGACCCGGTGAGGAGACCCAGGACCTGCTGGAGAGATTATATATCTCATCTGTCTTGGGAACACCTCAGGATCCTCCTCCAGGAGCGGGAAAACATTGCTGGGGAGAGGTACATCTGGACTACCTTGCTTAGTCGCTGGCCACAAGTAAAAGTCCTGCTTTCAAAATCTTACGTAAAAGTATAGAAGTACTAGCAGCAAAATACATTTAAAAATACTACTCATAATGCAGAAAAAATATTTTGTAGCTGAAAACAGGCTGCGAGGTACTGCTGTACTGCTGGGTAGTTTCATTAATAACACTGGAGTAGAAGCACAAAGCGAGGACGTAGGTTTGGTCTCAATGTCCCGTGTCCCTACCGTCTCTATGCAAACCTACACCCTTGGTACAAAGTAGCATCAAATGGAATTACTCAAGTACAATTTTGTGGTACTTGTACTTTACTTAAGTGCAGCTTTTCACCACTTGTATATCTGAAGTGTGTAGGAAGTCAGATATAAGATCAAACACAGTCTTCTGCTCCATCCCCCAAACTTGCAGTCGTCCCACCTCCTTGAATGAGTAGCATTCATGAAACATCGAACGTTAATCACAGGACAAAGCTGTAATATCAAAAAGAACCACTGTATACAGACCCCAGAGTGAGGAGAGACGTTTCTGACTGGGACTGAAGTTAATCATAATAGTTTTATGACTGTGGCTGCTGAGTAATCTGCTGCTCCTCTGACTTTCATTCTACTGAAAACAAGAAAACACCCCGAGCTCAGACCTCCTCTAAGGCACCACAATCCTCTAAATCTGCTTTGATAATAGAAAAAAAAAAAGGTTTTAATCTGCATCTGGATCTGTTTTAGACAATGATGCAGACTTTTTGGACGTGACCTAAATCCTGAGAATGTCAGAGTTTTGGACTAAGATTAAATCAGACAATTTAAAGGCAGTCAGACTCTTGACCACTGAGTTATGGCCATTTAAATTCATCATGCTGGTCTAGAAGAACCTGTGGGTGAGATGCAAACAAATGTTGCTGTAACATTCGGCTGTAACTTCACAATGTGTTTTTCATTTGTGTCAAATAGGCCGAGCGACAACCACAACTTCTAGAATTTGGCATCCACGAGAACACACCAGATTAACCTGAAACCTGACTTCTTAAACATGAAAAGGTTTGAGAAATAAAGATACTGCAGGTAGCCGACAGTAACCAGGTCACCCAAAGTGCACAAAAACACACACATGCACCAACACACTCACAACCACCCAGTGTGTTTATGAGCCTCAGTCAGTTTAATGGGTTTATTGCCTGGTTGTGTCACACCTGGTCCTGCGCCCCAGTTATTAAAAGACTTTGATCCATTACCTTTGCAGGTGTGGGCTTTACAACAGGAGGTCTGCTCTGCTAACGGAAGGAAGAACTTCAGTGAACCAGATCTATTAGGAAATCTTAAACCGATGCCATTTTTTTTGGCAGTGAAACGCGCCTTTCAAAGCTCCATCACTATCCAAAAACATGTGTTTTCACCTGCTTTTTAAAGCTTTTGTTTAAGTGTCTTTAGCTGGGTTTCCTGTTTGGATCTCTGGTGTGTTTGAACTTTCTTGACTTGTCACAGTGGTTCACAGCTGGAATAAATTGTAAAAGTTTCACATCAGCATGTAGCTGTGAGCCTTTTTTCCCTCAAGAGGATCTCGTTCTCTTCTTCCTTTTCTGCATTTCCACTCCAGTATTTCTTCATGTGTTACTTAAAATAAACCCTAAAGTGAGAAGTGTTCCCGTGTCAGAGGCTCTTGTGTTTGTTGTATTGGTGTGTGATGTTTCGTGGCCCTGACAGCGACGTTTCAAATTCTGTAACTGCCTGACATGTGGAAAATCACTTAACAAAGATGTTCTTGTCACAACTCTCTCACTGCCTCGCCGGTCAGATCCTCAAATTAAACACTTGTAAACCTTTTTTCTTCCAAGAGGGGGAAGCAAGAATAAATTGCCTCCGTAGCTCCGAATATGGGCTCCACACACTGAAAATAAAACTCCTTCACCAGGCAGAAGTCACATTTAGATTCACTTCATCTTGAGCTGAGTCAGGAACTCTTCTCCCTGTTTCCCTAATTAATATATATTATAATATTTTATAATTTCATAAAAAGAAACTCATAGAGGTTCCTAGAAAAGACGACGTACTTTGGTACCAATTAAAGTCAAAGTGAATACTCTTCAACTACAATACCAGTTAATTTCAATTAATGAGTAATGTAACCTTGACAGTCTTTTATTGACACACAGCAGGTCAACTTTATTGCAGTAAAAGTACTAATACCACACTGAAATACTCCACTACGAGTAAAAGTCCTGCATTCAAAATCTTACTTAAGTAAAAGTATTATCAAGTAAGTATCAGTATTATAAGCAAAATGTACTTTAAGTAAAAGTCAATAAAGAGTTGCTGCTGCAGTAAAGAGTTCCAGCTGCAGTAAAGAGTTCCTGTCAGTGTTTTATTATCTCTGATGTTTCTGGATTAATATTCCTGCTGCATTCATGTGTCTGTTGCATTTTACTGCTGTAGATGTTAAAGGTTGAGCTCATTTTAACTCCTTTATATCCTGTTAGGTAGTTTAATTTGCAGCAATGCATCATGGTCTATAAGATTATCACGTGTTTGTAGCGTCGCCGTCCTGCCAGAACCTCGTATCTCTAAAAAGTCAACAGAAAAACAGCCTGTTTTCAGCTCTGTGACGATGCTTTTTCCAGCTGATCCCAGAGGGTTTGAAACACTTTGTTTAGCTTCAGAAGGAGGAGAATCTTAGAAGAGTAGAATAATAAAGTTGCATAAAATACTCAAGTAATGTACAATTACCCATCATTTGCACTAGTACAGTACTTCAGTCGGGTTTTAGTAGAACATATTTGTTAACTACCATCAGAGCTCCATGACTACCTCACTCTGTGGAACAAAAACATGGCAGGAGTTCACTGTTCTCTGCAGCCTGTTAGCTGAGGGGGGATGGGGGGTCAAAGGTCAAAGCCCACTGGGGCTCAGCCCTGCAGAGTAAACACAACGTTTACTGCTAACCAACAGCCACCTCTGTTTCGGTCTGTTCTGCAGAGGAGTGCTGCGTTGAACATTAACCGTTAAATGTTTCAGCAGATTGTGAGTTCAGCATTAAGGACCGAAGAGTAAACAAGCTGGCGGACAAACACTCCTGTGTTCCTGCGGGAGCACTGAACATTAACTACAAAGTGTTTGGACTAATTGATGATTTGAGCTAATAAGCTCCAGAACGGTTTTCATGTGCTCTTCAAAAAGATCTGCTCTCTCGTGAAATGTCAGCAGCTTGTAATTGACTTAATGAAACGCAGCAAGAAGAGTAGGTTCAGTTACAGTTTCACCTAATCACAACCCCTCTCGTGTTCTTATGTAACAAGCAGAGCTGGAATCTATTAAAAGTCAACAAACGGGCATGTTTTGAACCTAATTTCATTAAACGACATGAAGGCTGCAAACCAGAAGAAAGGCTTGTTAACAACAGAGCAGCAACATCTCATCTGGTGATGAAACAAAACCAAAAAACCCTGAACACCACATTTAATTCCATGTCGGGTTACAAAGAGTTGAACAAGATAAATTAAACGTTTTTTTAACAAGACTCTTAGTGTTGCTTCATGCTTTGTCGCCTGAACATGTAAAAGAAGAGTTTGACAAAGTGGAAACTGTTAAAATTAGTAAAACGGCGTCAGGGAGAGGGTCAGTTTCTCTCATTGGCCGGCACTCAATCATCCTTTATGACATTACAGGATATCAGTTCAGCACCCGATCAAAAGGTGCCTGTTCAGAACGGGCCGACCATTGTGGGCTGTGTTATTGCTGCCTGCAGCTTTTTCAATATCATCGACCTGTAGAGCCCTCCCGGTTCCAGACTGAAAGACATACGCGTGTAGTGCCAGTTTTATTCCTCCTTTTTTAAACTTTATTAACAACACAGTAATATCAGAATACGCCACTCCACAGTTTATTGAGATGTTCCCAAAACATGAGACACACTTAAATTAGGAATAGTCAGTAATAATAATCTTTATTGTTACTACATCTTCGTTAAATTACATTTAATTGACTGAATGTAGGCCAAAGACACACCGCACACATGAAAAGAGACAAGTACAATCGTTTTATGTATTAAAAATGTCAAAATACGCAATTAAAGAATTGGATTACTTAAGTACCTCATACAACCCCACTTCAAATCAATCAAATCCAAGTTCAAAGATGGCGCCCCCTTCATTCCTATGACAGTTGTTCACTGGGCACCTACGTCGAGAAAGTCTCTGCAGACTTCTGCACACTTTGCGTCTTTGGGCCCACAGTGCAGTAGAGTTCTTCTCCAGCTGAGCAGGTGGAGCATGCCGGGACTCCCTCACTGTGTTTGGAAAGTGGCTGAGTCTAAAACTTCCTCCAGTGAAGTCTCCAGGCCTTTATCAGAAACCACAAGCTTTTCTTTCCACTCACAAACTGACCCGCAGAGTCACAGACAACTCGATCACTGTGAGAGCAAACAAAGCTGGAGTTGTTTCCACGTTTCAGTAGCTGACCAGTGAGTCTCTAGCTGATCATAAACACAGCTCCGAATGATACAGATCTTCTAAACTTTCCAAATATTATTGGACAAAATGGATAAAATTCTGATAGTTTCCTTCATTTCCATGACACTGTCCTGCTGCACCAAATACTTACTAGAGGCCCTAATGTGTATTAATCTGCCACTGAAAATAGTCCCCAACAAATGTTTTTCATCTTTTTTAAAGTTTCACATTTTCACTAGGCTTTGATGTGCTTGGGGCCACAGTAAGAGAGTATTGAAAAACAGACCAACACATTGTTGGTTTTGGTCTTTTCATGGGATTTATTAACAATAAAATAATAGAATAGTCTCATTTTCTGCAGAATCCTGGTTATATCACGGAGGAAACTGACCTAAAAAATAACCTATGACAACCTTTCAGACCCTGTGACCTCTCTAACCCCACAGCTGACTTATATAAATGCACATGATACTTTATCTGTGGCCTTTTAGGTCTTTTACCTTCAGGACTCAAGGACTTCAAAGGCAAGTGGTATAGTGTTTTTATGCCAGCATTGACAGACAGCTTTATCATTCGACCGGACAACTCAGGAGTGGAGGTGAAGCTCTCATCGGAGCTGTGTTTATGATCAGCCGGAGACTCACTGGTCAGCTGCTGAGACGTGGAAACAACTCCAGCTTTGTTTGCTCTCACAGTGATCGAGTTGTCTGTGACTCTGCGGGTCAGTTTGTGAGTGGAAAGAAAAGCTTGTGGTTTCTGATAAAGGCCTGGAGGCTTCACTGGAGGATGTTCTAGACTCAGCTACTTTCCAAACACAGTGTGGTTACAGCAGCAATGACTCTTCTAAAAAATGACTCATGAATGATCTGATCTGTCAGATGTATGGTTAAGGTCAGGTCTGAGTTAAGGTCGGACCAAACGCCCATTTAACAATGATTTATCAGAAACCTTATTGCATCTTCTGAGCGTTGACTGTTCTCTGGAAAAGGGACAACAAGGCGCTGCCTGTTTGCAGATTTACAGGCCTGTTCAGTGATTATACACGTTTTAGTTTAGGAAAAGTCTCTCATGCTTTATGTGCAATATACCCCGAAATAAAGCCTTACTACCTAAGGAGTGCAGCTCAGTCCGATTTAACAGTAAAGGCCTGGTCCAGTTGCCAGAGCTATCGGTTGCTATGCGTACAGCCGGCGCGTTCACAAACTTGCAGATGAGGAAAGTATGAATTCGGCTTATATAGTTACTGAAGGGGAAATAAAAGCTTTGTGACTGAGCTAACAAAGCTTCAAAATGTTGGTGTGAACAGGCTTTTACAAAGAAAACCTTTTTTATGAAAGAGGAAAAGATTTCAGGTCATTGAAGGTGTGATACCGGGTGGTGGCTGTGAACAGCTGATACGCCCTGCTGAGGTGTAAATGGGGCAGAGATACTCATCAGAAGTGTTTACACAAGTCTTGACTCAGACATGAATGATCAGGAAATGAGGAAATTGTCATTCAAGGCTGCACATCTTCTTACAGCTTTGGTACATTTGGAAATGAAAAGCTAAATATCCATATTTTATCTTCATGTGCTCACTGGCTGGATTCTCTCTTTCCATCCGCTGTGGATCTGCTTTTCCCTAATCTCATTCAAGCCTTTGTCTTTATGCAGACAGTTTAGGCCATTGCCATGGCAACGTGCAGCATGCGGAAAGAGGGAAACTGGCATGTGAAAGAGGGAAAGCACATTAAATCGTTCAAACGCGTGACTCCAAGGTTCACACCTTGCAAATTATATAAAGAAGTTATCACCTGTTGGTGGGAAGGAGGCGAGTCCACGGAGAGGACAGGGTGACTCCTCGCCATGTTTCCTGTTCCTGTCCGTGGTCAGTTGGCTCACGGTCATTGTCATAAACTGAGTGTTGGCCCGAGGACACAGAAGCTTTCAGTGTGGCAGTGTTTTTGGCTTTTGGCTCTGTAACACTGTAGGAAGGGCTCTCTCTCTCCCTCTCTCAGACACAACTGGTGTTACTGGTTCATATGTTTCTCCAAATAAAGACCACATTACCCAAGAACGCCACTGTTTCTTGCATCCTGCCCCCTCTATGTGTCTTTGGACGTAACCTCCCTCTCCGGCTTTTTTGTTCATTTCAATGAAACCCCCCAAAAAAGGAAGGGAACCAAAAAGCTGAAAATGAAACCCGGGTATTTAAGATAACAGCATAAACCAGGTAGAATTGCTTGTGGTATTGTGCTAATCCTACTGTTTACCTCTTTAAGATCATGAGGGAGAAAAGAATTATGGCTGCCTTGTTAATTATAGTTGTATTAACTCACCTCGAAGGTGTAAACAGCTACCATGTGGTGTCCAGACCTCCAGGTACAGCACCAGGCTGTGCAGCGACGTTGGTGAGGTGGTTACAGTCAACACACTTGGCTCCAGTCTGCCGTCCCTCCAGGACCCTGAGGCGAGCAGGAAAGACTCACCTCCGGAAAGAGGCTGCTGGTCCAGCACCAGAACCTCAGGCCACATGAACCTGACCCCATCTCCCCGCAGAAATGACACTTTGTATTATCACAATTTGAGCCAATTGTCCACCAAAAAACCCCAGTTTTGAAGAAAGGCATCAGTAAATGATTTTGTATTATGATGCAGGAAGTCAGCTGTTGTACCAGAGAGGGACTTTAATGCTTATTGGTGCCTTCAAACTGAACGTAAAGGAAATATTTGCATCATTTCAATCAGTATGTAGTTTATTCGCCATAAACAGTCGCTGCACATATTATATATATTGTTATGGGAGGTTAGCTCACAAAACACAGTAGCTCTGTGTGTTTATGTGACAGCCCAAAAACTGACCAGAAACTCAGTGTTTCCTCCAGTTTCTTCTGTGACACTTGAATCTTTTAGCTCTGTTTTTGGTCTCCACCACCTCCTGAGGGAAATATCTGGCTCTTTAGCTGCTAAATGCTGCACTATGTTCACCGACTCATCTTTAACTGTGTCTGTTTGCTGTTTGCTGCTGAGCGGGTCGTGTACGGTGGCTTTTTACAGCTTCTTCTCTGAGAACAGCTGCCTGCTGCTCCTGTGCTAAAACTCACTCTAAAGCTCTGTTTAAGCCGAGGCAAGATGCAAATTCAGCTGATAATTAGCTAGATAATAAGATCTGGAGGTTCATAACTACGAGCGACACCTTTCACGCTGTCACACTGGTATTGTGAAATATCAGTTATAGCTGCTTTAATGATCGTCTTTGTTGTGGGGGAGGCATGGTTACGTTTCTTCTGCTGTTATGCGGCAATTTTTTTCAATATATATATATATATATATACACTTTTTTTTTTAACATAGAGGTCCATTCATTGGAATATGTTGCTTCTTGATATTCATTTAATTAAACTAAATAATAGCATTTTTTTTTATAAGATAACATTTTACATGGAGCAGAAAAAGACTAATATACCAAACATACTATCTAAAGCTTCAGAAAGTCACTATGCTCTAGTGGGTAAGAAATACTATCTGGTGGAATAAAGATCAGCTAACAGGACGCTAATGAAGCATAAGCCATGGCAGACAGCTACGGCTCAACCAACCTGAACAAAGATCTGAGGTCAGATTGTGACTCTGCTGCTCTGTGAGAGGAGAGGTGGATTAAAGGGCCACTGAGTCGGGCACCATCAATTGTTTTGGGATGAAAGCAAAGAAAGGCGTTCACATAGCAACTGGTCAGCTGGTTCCCGTCCAGCTGTCCGTGGCTGTTCCAGGGATGTAGGAATGTCACAACTACCCCCCCTCCGATCCATAGGGACACCCCCCATTGCATTCACACGCCAGACAAAGACAGACAGCAAGAGGGCAAAATGTATGGAGTCTATACTGCCTTTTGCCTGGATTCTATCAGAATAACGCTAAAATACATTTGTTTAATTAAAACCAGCTGTGTTTGTTTGCTGCCGTTGAGTTTGTGTCTTTGAATGGGATTTTTCAACATGAAATTCAGTATGATATTCATGGTCCCCAGAAAATATTTATGATTTGTTTGGGGTGACCACTTTAACTTTGCTGTAGCGCTGCCATCAAGACTGTTTTCCCTTGAATATTTAAAGCAATTTGTATGTTTTGCCCGTCCAGAGCAAAGGCCGAAGTAACATAATGTTATCATAGCACCTCAAAACTTCTTTTAGGGTGGAAGGTTGGATCGACAAAGCATGTGACGTCCCGTTTCCTACCAACCGTCAACGTTGCATTTGAGGATAAATCCTAATAATATGGTTTATGCTTTGACCTGTTTCAGGACAAAAGTTCCAATTTCACCCACAAAATATCAAACCCAAGTGGCAGATTAACATACATCCCCTTTCTGCTCCCCAGAGGATGAACTCTTTTGAATTGAATCGCCACCTTCAGGAAGAGTCCATTACTGGTAAGGCTTTAAAAAAAATGTTGTTGGTGCCTCAGTTCACAATATTGACTTTTAGAATAAAATTTTCTCTGTCCAGTTTCTGTTACTTTAAGATGCACAACAGTTTATGTAAAAAGAAAGCATATCATACATTTTAAAGATCTACATGACTGCTTTAGTTGAGTCAGTCGATGACTCTTTTGATTCTTTGATGTATTGGACTGGTGTTGTTCAGACCATTAGTGGAAGAGTCCCTATCTTATATCAGGGTCTCTTTAGTGACTTTAGTGGGAATTTAATAAGACGACCGGCTGATCTCTCTCTGAACCCGCTGACACTGATATCATACACTAAGCTAGCTGTGCTAATTAATGAGAAGAGATTTAAAAAGAGAATACCAGCAGGGTTAGAAAGTGAAAATTAGAATCTGTGGAAAACTCCTCTGTTCTTTAAACACAGATGTACGAAAGAGGTCATGAAAAGGCCAGCTCCATCCAGTCCCCCCACAGCCTGTAAAGTTGTGTTTTTTTATAACCTTTGCTTTGGTCCAGCTGAGTGAGTCCATGTTTCTTGGTCATCCAGCTGTTTTTAACAGCACTCAGGCCTCTTTCCTTCGAGGTAAAAGGGCTCTTTGCTTCTTCAGGATTACACAGTGTGAGTATGGTGTATATGGATAGAGTCCTCCAGGCTCTAGTCCAAGTTAAAGTGGTCTGAATACTTGGGCCAGGCTTAGTTTTGCACTTAGAAAGGTCCAAATGCGAGGTAAAGGGTAGGAAGAGCAACATTACAGACAACCACAATAGAGGATATGTGCAGTAATCTGCATCTTGACTGGTTCATGTCATGTAAATGAGAATCTTGGAGACGATTACTCGGCCATGTATACGTGACGTAAACAGTTTGTTTAATCCACTTTTTAAATGTAAGTATGTGCATGACAATGACTTTGGACGGGGAAAGTGTTGCTGTGACTGGAGTGAGGCTGGATGAAAGGAAAGATCATCGCACGTAGAGATACCAGTTAAAATAGTTAAAAGTAGCAGATAAACATTTCAAATAGTTTTTGAGATAATTAGCTAAAAGTAACAGATAAGTAGTTGAAATAATAGCAGCAAAGTCGTACAATAATAACATTTAATCTCCTATTTTGGAAGTGATTGCCTAACTCATTTTAATATCATGTAACCATTAACTTGTGCTGCAGAAACAGTTTATCTAAACTTGAATCTACACTTTGGTTAATGTGCAGAAGTGAGCTGGAGCTGCAGTATTTTCTGGGTAGTAAAACAGTCCCAGACCTTTGGCAGTGGAACATATGGATTAGTTTAGGGGGTGATTTGATGTGCCTGTTTAAAAGCGTATTGGGTGAAGAAATGAGAATGTCAGCTGTTGTGTTCAGTGTGAAGTGTCTGCTCCGCTTCACGCTGCGGGTAATTCAATGCTCAGAGGAGAATTAAATTACTCCCATTTTTTATTTTTTCCACCGCTGCTTTCTGTTGTTGGTGGGACGAGGAGCTTTATAGCATTCAACCTACATGAAATTAATTTTTAAATCACTGTGTGACATGAAACAAACATCCTGTCACCAAGTCTTAATGCTGCTGATGCTTGTTGCTGATGAACAAAAAGCAAAATGTGGAATCCACATTTAATGAAATATTCACCCTACACACAGTATATGACAGCTCTGCAAGTGTCTATAAGTCATTGAAGAAGTCAGTAGATTTACACACTTATTCTGCACATAAACCCACTGAAGTCTAGTGTTTGATACTAATAGCCGATCCTGAACTTGTGACATCAGCTGGTCTGCAGACATATAGGGGAGGAAATTTAAAACCCTCCATATCCTCCAGGGAGAGACCGCTAAGAGACACAGAGAGGTATGATCTCATTCAGACGGTGCATTATTAATGACGACTAAATGCATGTACAGTGTTTAAGACCGGCAGCAATGCACAGAGTTGCCGTTATAATGTGAGAAACACACTACAGAAAAATAATGAAATATACCTGTCGCAATTTCCCAGACCCCAACGTGACGCCTTCAGATGTCTTGTTTTGTCTAAACCCCAAAGATATTCAGTTTAAAACAATATAAAACAGAGAAAAGCAGCAAATCCTCACATTTGAGAAACTTGAACCACAGAATATTTGGCATTTTTGCTTGATAAATGACTTAATCTGTTATCCTTTGTCATTTAATTGGCTGTCAGTACAAATTAACTGATAAACAACGAATCCAAAAACGACATGTAAGAGAATAATAATGTAAATAAGATGCTTTGGTGACACTGGATTCATGATGTAAGCTACAGGGTGACTCTGTGGAAGAGCAGGGCAGCTGTAGTGACTAACTACTAACTACTGTACCAAGGGCCCAAATAGTGTGTGGCGAGGGCTCTCAAGAAGCCTGGAATGAAATGTATGATTTTATCTATATTTTTAAAATCTTTGTCCTATTATCTTCGTACTCTTTGATACATTTTATTGGTGGCTGAATACACTATCTGACGGGTGATTCTTTGTGTCTGAAACAAAGTCAGAGTCTCCCCCAGATCTGCTAGTCAGATGATTATTCAGGGGAGTTCAGACAACTTTCAGAAAACTGAGTTCAGGCTTCCAAAAGACGAAAGCAAGACAGGAAATGAGACAGAAATCATCTCAATGAAATCCTTTCCAAAAGAGCTTTCAGGAGGGTCAGGAACGGTTGAAAATGAGCCTCCTCATGTTTCATGTTCACAACCCCAAACCCCTAAATTATAGAACGAGCAGCCGTCCACGGATCACAGAGACATTTCACAAGAATCCCCTCCAAGCCATGAATGTACTGTCAAAAGCTCCCCCCCCCCCCTCCATGCAGGGAGGGATGAGTGCATAATAAATTAAAACGGAGACTGAAGTGGTCTCGCCGTGTTTGGAAGCCCCTCGCTGATCACATGAGGTGAAATCTGAAGTACTCGAGTTACCGTTCCTGCCTTTTGCTGCTTTAATCCGTCCCTGATCTGATTATTGTAACTGATCTTTTCTACTTTTCTACTCTCACAGATTACAGTTTCATATTCCCATTATACTGAACAACATGTGCTCACTATTCAGCGCCTGTGCAAGTCAGTTTATTGACTCTCTCATCAAATCATTTTGTCAGTTGTTTAATACTCCATGTTCAGTCTATGCAGTGTGACATTGTCTAGTCATTACCACATATATGTCAAAAAAATTTTTTTTTTTCAAAACTGTAAAAATATGCTAATAGCTGCAGTATCATTATAGTTTATATTTCCTTACATAAAAAGTATTGTGTGATAATTCAAATTTCAGTTGCTAGGTCGAAGCAACGAATCAAGCATGTGCTTTGTTTAAGTTGCTAGGGAGATTTTGCCTTTTTCCATTGTGAAGAAGAAAATAAAGTTATGAAACGTTTTTAAAAGGTTTTAAACATTTAGTTGATGTGAGACGAGATGGGAACACAGATCACTGAAGTCAAATGTGTGACCTCCACACCCTTGATTTCTTGATTTACACTAAACTTTAGAAATACACTATGATGTCAGAAGAGGGAACTTTGTTGGTAAACTACAACCCACAGACTGTGAAACTGAGAATGTTTAAGATATTATCAGTGGTGTGAAGGTTTCCTTCCACTCAAACAGGATATCAGATTAATTTAGTTGCTGGGTTGTTTGTTTAGGACTTTATAAGACTTCTCTGTGACATTGTGAAGGAAACTAACCCAAATGTTTGCAGTAAGATATGACATGAATGTGGCCTTGAAACACCTGCTACTTTGTTTATTTGCAGGCACGGATAAATTTCTAAATCACCCACACACACATTCATTCAGCATGTATTTCTGGTAACATGCAGGATTCAGGTGAAGTTCAACATCAGTCTGAAAAAAACACAATGTGACATCACGGTTACTGTTAAAATTCATCTTTAGACTTGACCGGCACGATCAAATCAGTAACTGGTTGAAGACATCGCAAGATAAAAACAAAGTCACACTGAGCGTATCTGCCAACTTCCCTCGAGTGCTGCCTTGAAACTGCATGTTAGTTTTTGTTTGATGCTGATAGACCAAGTAAAAACGGAGATAGGATCATATAAATTTGAAATAAAAATCACATTTACTCGCACATAAAAGTATGCAAGAAGGTTATGGGGCAGGTATTGCATTTATTTTAATATCTTTGTGTTTTTTTGTCAATAGAATAGAAGTACTTTATTCATCCCAAACTGGGAAATTTCTTCAATACTCCGAAAACAGAAATAATGTCTGAATCTGCTGACTCTGCTCTACACGTTGAAGGTTAGTTGTATATAGTTTGCAACATTTTACAATGCTTGATTGAGCATGTTTGTGTTTTTGAGGTAGTATGAAAGGTATTCAGAAGTGGCCAAAATTGCCGAACACTCATAAGGGTTACACAGTTTGAGAAACTAAATTAAACTGATAAATAAAGACACTCAGGTTGAAACGTTGATCTCTACTAAGCCAAAATGTTCATGCGAATGTTACAATAAAACCAGAAAATGTTCCAGGGCCATTTTCGCTACTGCTCTCAGCTTTTAAAGAATAATCCACTTCAGGAAAGAGTACGTTCCTGTCACGCTCCGGCGGTGGTGGAGTGGAAGCCAGCAGCCATCAGGCAAATGGAAGAGCAGTTTGAAGACCCACTAACCGTCATGTGATACCAGTCTGAGAGTAAAAAGCCTAAAAAGTAGAACGTACTCCCGCGTCAGAGACAGCAGTGACCCAAATGGGCAAATTCTGTACCGGCTAAATATAACCTGAAGTGAAGGAGGAGGGGGGTGGTAGTAAAGTACAAGAGACGGCCCTTCAATGACAAGATACACTTGTTTTGGCTGACAGCACTGTAGATGCAAGGTTTTCACGCCACAGGTCTTAGGAAAACTTAGAAAACATACAATCATCAAAAACAGTTTAAAGTTTGAGTTAATCATCTACATGAGCTATGTACAATATTATCTGAAAGTACAGGCCTGTGTATGGCAAAAAAAGAGACTCTTTAAATATCTAATGGGGAAAAAGTATATTTTTACATATTTACCTTTGAATTAGGACTTCTAAATGTTTCTTGTCAATTTGAGCTAAATGTTGATAATTCACTGGATCAATTACATTTTTGACCTGCTGGAGGCTCTAAAGTTACCAGGATTCATCATCTGGGCACCATGAATGACTGTACACAATTGAATTGCAATCCATTCAATAATTGTCAAGGCATTAAACTAAAAGGCAAAAATGTTTGTGTTTGTGAACTGCTGGTGGTGCCAGGGGAAAGATTAGGGGATCAACCAAGTCAGTATGATCCATCCTCAGGGGAACATGAATATATGTACAACATTTCATGGCAATCCATCCCGTGTTGAGATATTTCCATCTGGACCAAAGTGGTGGACTGACGGATCCACATTGACCTGCTGCAAAGTTTCACAACAAAAGGGAAACCTGCAGCGTTTGAATGGTTTTAAACAAAAGCTCGACACTTTTTTTCTCATCTGACGAGGCCAAAGTAGAACGTTCTGGTTTAGGGTCAATCGTAGATTTAAAAATGAGAAGTTTATTTGTGGTAAATGATTTCAGTCCATCTTTGAGTTGAGGCTGTAAGTCTCAGCTGACTTGTAAATAGATCAGCTGGGCTGAAGCCAAACCAGGCCTGTGTTTCCAGGTCAAGTTCTACTTGGAACATTCAACCAGTTCTCTAACTGAGTACAGCGAGGATGATTTAGGGTTTGGCTAAATCTGGGGCAGCTACCGTTACAGCAGACCTGTTGAACAAATATTCAGAATAAGAGGCCACCTCATTTAGCCATTGTACGAAGTGGGACGGGTGGAACCGCCTTTGTATCCCAAACAAGAAGAGGTGGGACAAAAAGAACTGCGGAGGCCGGCTCACTGTGGGCTGAAGTACTTTCTATCAAGGGTACAGTAGAGGCATCAGCCCGTCGGATGTGTGCCTACCACAGGTGGAGGCCGGAGGAATTTTAAGACAACAGAGAAGGAGACAGAGTGAGAAGGAGGGTGGTCAGCCAATGGCAGTGGTCCCTGCAGGCCTGACATGGCGGGGGGTGGGTTGTAGGGTTGAAGGGGGGGGGGCAACAACACAAAGGATCTGTTGTCCTTTCCCACTAGAGTGGAGGTTTCCCAGGAAAACATTACTATTCAAGCCCAGGTCCGAGATAAGAGACTCCCCCTCCCTTTGTGCTGTAGCTGTGGCGGGGTCAGGAGAGCTCGGGGGGAGGAGGGAGGAGGTGGGAGGAGGAGGTGTCTCCAGCTGGAAGATGTAAATCTACTGCCTGTCCGACTCAGCGATGAATGGCTGCTCCCTCTTACCGCAGTGAGACTTGCTCTTTAGGGAGGCTTGTGTCATTATTAGGGACGTTAATAATTGCACAAGTTACCTGATACAAGCACATTTAGAAAATGACTCATTACTGGCTGAGAACAGGCTGCTTTTCTGCTTAAAGTCAAGATCTGACAGCTTTTATGCCTTCTCACAAAAAACAGTAATCCGTTCAAATGCGGTTTTGTCTTGAAACCTTTCTGCGGTTTCTGTTCCTGCTTTCGAGGTGACGTGAGAGTTCGGCAATCCCAAGACTCAAAATCACGTGGTGAAAAGGAAAACTCGTGTTCATATGAGTCATATATTTAATGAGGATTTTATTTCAACAGAAACCTTGATAATATTGAATTATTTGGCACTAATTAGTGGTAAAGGGACGACCCAGCTACGGCCCACGTTTGCATGACAGTTTGTATCAGCTGAAGCACATGGGAACGTTCAGACATAACAATGAACATGTCAGCTACGGCCCTCCACTTATGACCTCTGCGGGAAAAACCAGTTTCAGCTGTTTTCTTGCATCTGAAGCCGGTTTTGTGTTGTGTCTATTCCCAATGACTCCCAAAATGACGTGCAAGTGTTTTCATGCTTTGCTTAACGTTGTCAAATGGCCGTTTGGTTTAGGCAACAAAGACTACTTGGTTAGTTTTAGGAAAAGGTCATAGTTTGGGTAAAATTAACAACATACGTAACGTGAGTAAAAAGGTTGACTTTTGGTTTCACACCGGACATGAACAGCAGTGTCCTGTGTTTGTGTGACCCTCCATCCACCCAGCCTCCTCCCTGCGTGGAGTCTTTCGCTCTTTATACCAGGTCACCTGACTTTACCTACACTTATTCACGTCGGCCATGTGAACAAAAATCGACTCCTGTTGTCTTTTTCTGCATGAGGACAGGCCTCGATGTCTCTCACAGGCAAGTTCTGCAGTTATAAGGAGAATATTTTCTTCCTACGATTTATAACTGGATTTATGGATGTTTATTCATGACGGACATTAGAGACAATGATATCCTAGGAAAGTGTGCATCACACTGAATCTAAAAATAGTATATTTTTATCTTTATGTCTGTGTATTCGGAATTGAGGAAGAAAAAGAAGTGGAAATTTTTTTTTTTAGGCATATTGCGTCAATTGGGTTGAAGTGCCTTAATTTCCTCCATGAGCTGTGTGTCACAGGCGCTGCTGCAGAACGTGTTGGCCGAGAGGCAAAACTACGGTAACTAACTTCCTGTTGTTTTTAGAACACCTGCTCGGTCCCTTTCACCTCACACGTCTCTACCTCCACACCCCTTCTACGCTCCATCAGGAGCTGCTCTAACAGATCTGAGAAGAATAATGTAGTATAGTGGTCCAGTTGTGAGTTAATGTCTCTCTAAATCTATAAGCGTTTTTATAATCATGATATTAATTCAATCGTTGTCTTTGCTTCACGTCAGTCAGCAGGAAAACTGTGGCCCAGTTGACCAAACACTGTAATGTTCTGTAATGCTTTGTCATGTATTGTTTGAACATCCACATGCTCACACAAGGCTGTGGAGGCTGTTCCCCTATCTGTGATACGACACACCCTAAAAAGTTTGGTTTTGCAACATACTTCCGCAAAAAAACCTTCTGTTTCTATGTTTCTTTACAGTTATTCTGAGGTTGGTGATGACGGTGCAGGATATGAGTAGTTGCGACATACTGCAGGGTTGTGGAAAGTGATGATGCAGAGGTGTGCTATGCGAGGCTACAGCCTCGTCACTGAAGGGGTGTGGGGTTTCATCACACACCAGCCCTGACTTGTCCTCCAGCCAGGACGCACACACACTCTTGCGCTGCTGTTTCTGGTCTGAACCGCCACAGATGGGACTTTAACTGCTCAAAAAAATTTTTTTTTTTCAGGACATTTTTGCAGAGAGGGTGTCATTTCAGATCCAGGGAGGGAAGTAGAAGACCTGTGGCAGAGATAAGCAGGTCTTTGAGGGGAAACAAAATCTGTTCTTGTGAAATCAGTCCTGCAGCCCACACGTTTACAGCTCATCACTTCCTGCTTTACACATGTGCAGCGCTTACTGGAAACACAAACCACACACTGACACACTGAAGCGCTACTTTCAAACAAACTTTTCCCTGTTATTTTCTAAACAGCTGCAACAAATTACCAACACGAAGAGTTTAATCTTGTCCTGATTCTTTCGGTTCGTTTAAAAACAAAAAAAGTTTCAGAGAAGCATTTTTTGATGATCGGGGATTTTACCGCACAGCACAGCTGGATACCTCCACTCGGTACATCTCATTTCTGCATCTTAAAAGCACAAATAAGCCAGTTAAATGTAGAAAGGGGAATACAGATGACCAGTTTCATTTATTTAAACAAATGCAAAGAAAGTCTGTGAACATTTATTTCATTTTTGTGTTTTTGTTTAAATTTAGGCAGAAAATGGGTGTTTCTGTGCAGCTTTCTTTTAGTGGTTTTTAGTGAGAGTGGAAGTAAATGCATCCTTCTACTCTATTTTATTATATTTCACATTAAAAGAAGCACTACTCATGTTTTATTGAAGATAATCTGGCTTTATTTCTGGTTTGGAGGAATAAATTAAGATATTAGTGAGCTGAATGAAGTATTACCTGTCACAGGTGTTTCATCATCTCCCCATTATTCAGACATGTTCAGTCATGACAGCGATGGACTCATCCATCTCCTGAGTAGAGTCATTAGAGTAAACTGAACCAAGATTTTTTACTGCCAAATCCAGTTATTTTTTTGGGGTTAAATCTGCTGACGTTGTGTTTTAAAGATAATATGCAAGACTGTACTTCAAGTAATACCTCCATGCTTTGAGCTGATATTTAATATAAACTAAAGGGATGCAATGAGTTTTTTCCTCTCATCTCGCGACCCCTCATGTTCAATCTTACGACCTCTTGTGTGGGTCCCGCCCCCCAGCTTGGGAACCAGTGCCTCAGATAAGCACTTCATAAACTTTGCTCTGATTTGGAAGGAAAGAATTAGAGTGTTTGCTATTATAAATTGCATTGGTCAGCAGACCGGTTTGGCCAAACTGACTGACTCTGCTGCTCTGAAATGCTGCTGCTCATCATAGACCGGATAATGGAGATCCACCAGTCTAATTCCTAATCCAGGACTAGCCTGCTTCCGTGTCCGGGGATTCACCCCGCTGATCGGGACCCGTTTTGGTTCCAAAAGGAAATGATGAACAATGACTGGTGGACAGCAACGCAGGCTTTTGGTTGGCTTTTTGTTTGAAGTATTGCAGGATCATTTTACCCTCCGAAATCCCCGACCATCACTGCCTGAACAGCTAACTCTCTCCTCGAGGGTGAAGCCCTGACAGACGCACCAGGGATGGTTGCTGCCAGCTGTCGTCTGTTGTTTTGATTCGACGCGGCGGAGGGGAGGCCTTGATGATGATGATGGACAAGCACATACTCAGGAGGCCAGAGACGCTCACAATCCTTCACATGCCTGAAATATTCCTCTTATCCTATACATAGACTGATGTGGAGGTCTAGAGCAGAGCCATAATGGTATTTGATTACAAACCTAAATAAAGAGGAGGGTAATTGCAAGAATACTTTGGATGCCACACTGCAACAGGCTGGGAAACGAGGCTGCTGTCAGAGATACATTTCACTTAAAATGTATATGCATGGACATTTATCAGTTCATGCTTCCATGCTACAGTGATACTGACTGGTGTTTGTAGTATGAAGAAAAGGCTTCATAATATTTATGAAGAGGAAAAAGGCATCTGTACTCAGTGCAACCTTTCCTGTCTGTAAATCATAAGAAAGATCAGTGTGAGAGAGAACCGAGCTGGTTACTGAAACATAAAGCAAAAGCTGGTTTATTCAGTGATGCAAAGTATGACTATAACAAGCCACACTTACAACAACTCGTCCTTGAACATTAATAGAAAGTGTATGAGGATGCAGCTGCCCTGGTTGTTTGGTGCCAGACAGCCTGTGGTGTCGACCCTGTTTCTAAAACCACAAAAAGTCCACATCACTAATGGACATCTGCAGCATTTAAGCAGCTCCTGTTAGAAAATGTTGGGCATCAGCGATCCTTAGAGGCTCACGACGATCCCCTCAAATCCTCCTGCAACATTAACATCACTGCCTGGTTTTTATGGTGTCCCTATTCGCCCTCTGTACTTGATGACTTGCTTAGATGTTCAGATGTACTTTTTTCCCTCCTGCATATATATTCCTCATTTTGCTCCGCACACACCAGAGACTGGCTTCTCAGGACATCTGTGTAATAAGCATTCAGCAGCGCGATGAACAGAGCAGCAAGATGAAAAAGAGCCGCTATTAGTGCTGCCAGCCCTCATTTTCTCCCACGCAAGCCGCCCTGTCGCCACCAATCACACATCTGCCCTGCTGAGGCTGTCTCCGCTGTCCCAGGATGCCTTGCTTGTCCAGACGCTGTGTTAATATTCCACACGCATACAGGGAAGGGTTGATAATAATGTTAGACACTGCTTTGATTCGATTGAACATTTCAGACTGCGTGTATATCAAACAACACGTCCAATTTGACAAAGGCTGTATCTGAAACAGAATGTGATATACAGAGAATAACTGTATGAAAAAAAATGGATGTATTTTCTACTGAGGGTAGTCAAATGTCAGCCTAATCAGATACTAATTATCCTGCAGCTCAGCGGTGGAGGCAGAGCTGCTGTAAGTCTGGAAATGACATACTGCAAACGTTCGCAGGTAACAGCTATCAATTATTTTTATTTTCAACCTTTCTGGTGTCTTCCAGAAATGTCAGGTCTCAAGTCTCAAATGAATCCAGACAAGTCGAACTCAAGTCTTAAATTAATGAAGACAAGTCCAAGTCAGCTATCACATTAATCAAGACAAGTTAAAGTTTGAGTAATTTGAGACAAGTCTCAAGTTAATGAAGACAAGTCCGAGTCAAGTGTCAAGTTAATCAAACCAGTCCAACTTAATCGAGTCATAAACATAAATTAATCAGCCAGGTCTCAAGTCAATCTCAAGTTAACCAATAAAAAGACCAAGACAAGTTAAAGTCAAGTCTCAAGTTACTCAAGTTGTGTCTGAAGTCAATTGAGACAAGTCCAAGTCAAATCGTTTGTTAATGAAGACAAGACCAAGAAGAGCTCAAGTGAAGTTAATCAAGAGACGTCCAAGTCGAGACTCGACTTAATGGAGACAAGTCCAAGTCAAGTTAACCAAAAACAAGAAACCTCAGAGACAGATATCTATATCTGTATCTATATCTATATCTATCATTTTAACATTAACATGTGTTTTTCTCCTTCTGTGTAACAGCTCATAAATGATGTCTGACCCTGTGACCCTGAGATGATGTAAAAACTGATTTGTTGCTGCTGTTTTCTAAAACCAATAAATCGGTAAAGTCCCTAAATATAGTCTGAGCCAAACAGAGTAAGTGACATGAATGTAACCGAACTCCACGGTAACCCAAAACCTAAACCCATTACTGCTGTGGATTACAGTAAGAGAGGGGGGGATGGAGACAGAGGTCAAGGGGTCGATGGCAGGGAAAGAGACAGAAACACAGAGGGATGGGGGAGGATTTGGGGAGGCTTGGTTTGAAATGAATCACTGGCAGTGATGTTTGATTTCCTTCCAAACTCTCCCGGGGACACGGAGCAGCTGCAGGGCTGGAAATCCCACCGTTTGGCTGGTTGAACTGTGTCAAACACGAAGAGCTGCGCTGACTGCTGCCACTCTCCAAATCTCCTCCCATGTACCAGCAGAGCAGCGCTGCAAAACCTGCCAAAAACACATGTTCACCAAGTGACATGTGGCAACTTGTAAACTTGTTTGTTTTTTTTCATTTTGCATTTAAATTAATGCTGCTAAGAAGAGACTGGGATGTAAAAATGCAACTGCCGGATCAATGTGAACCACAAGGGGTCTCATTAGTATTAAATGAGATGCCGTCACATCATGAATACCAAAATAAAGCACAGTGTGTCAAATGCGTAGCTGGATCCACACAATAAACCAACACAAGACCTTTATTTATTATTTTGTTTTCAGATCATTACACAGATAAGAGTGAATGAAGAAGTATTGACAGTAATGTGAATCAGGAAAAATCTGATAAAGTTCATATATTGCAGCTTTAAGTCACACAATGCTTCTTAAATAATATATATATATATATATATATATATATATATATATATATATATATATATATATATATTAAATACAGTGTTATATTTCTTTAAAATGTCAGACAGTGTGTTTGAGTCGCGTCTCCCAAACTCACCCCAGAAACAAACACATGATTAAAAATAATACTAAGGTGTCTTGTTTGCTTTTCACACGTGTCCTTGCAGGGTTTTGGCTAGAAGTGTTGAGTTCAGTGAGAGTACAAACGCTGGGATTTCTCAGCATCCCGGCAGGTTTCTACATGTTTATCTCAGAACCAACAGGCTGTCTCCAGGTGTGCAAACACAGGGCTTATGTTTACCTGCCTGAAGGAACCAGCTGGATCAGGTATGAGGAGTGGGGCGGGTTTCCTTTCGTTGGTTTTCTTCAAATTTTTTCACATTACCCTGGAGTCTGTGAAAAACAGCTGTGGATGTTTTGTCATGTGGAAAGATGGAGTAAATATCTAAACCCTTTAGGTTTACAATAACGTGTTGTACCACCACGCCTCTCTCTAGCTCTCTTTTTTCATTCTACTAGTTTCATCACTTTTCCTGTTTATAGCCGAGTCTAACTGTCTTTAATTGTTCACCATTATCCACGTATTTAAACAATTATCGCGTGTCGCCCCTCCCTCTGACTGCCAGCTTTTCCCCCTGGAGTGTGGATGTTCAGAGCAGCTATAAACACTTCTGTCTGCAGATGTGGTTAGACGACACGCTGCACAAAGTAGCTGTTTAAAACTATACCCTCACTATGCTCTCTCTGTAAAGAGCTCCAGACTGTTTCAGAGGCATTTACAGAAGGAGCCACTGATGTGATTCAACTGGAAACCACCACGTGAAGTATCTCGAGAGGCACTTCCTCCATTTAGCTGCTAAGAGGCTTGATCCAAAGATCCCAAAGTGAAATGGAACCGATTCCATTAAAACAAAATCTCAACTTTCCTCCTGAATATCAAAAGTGATCCCCCCCGACAAACCTTTGATTTTTAGCCATTTCAGCCAAAATGGTCATGGTCCCCAGAGGATGAATCCTAAAGCCTTTGCTCCATCGTAAGTAAGGCTCTACGAATATGAAATCATCACCGTGTTGTTTTGTTCCTTTTACCTTCGTTTTTACAGTTGTTTTCTTCCATTATCTAAACTTTGTTTGCTTTGCAACATGAACACTGACGGGATTCAGTGAAAACCTTTGAAAAGCTGAACGTGAAGTCTGTCAGTGCCTTTAGGCGCTGGTTGCTATGATTTCCTCTGCTGAGTCCAGTGCTCTTATTGTTGTAGACTCAGTGGGTATTGTCAGTGCTCAGGTTCCCCCCCCCCCCCCCACTGAGGCAGGTAACTGCAGCCGGGGGAGGAGGAGGAGGAGGAGGTGCCTTTGGCTGTAGGGTGATGAACACAGTAGGAGTTCCCCCTTTTATGACTTATCTAAACTGGGATAATTCGGTCCCACATCCTCGATTAGCATGACAATACCTCCGCCTGACTGTAGGCTGCCTCTGTTGTTCTCCGGCCTTCCATTAACTCAGCTTTGTTTTCATTGGATTACAACAGGAGGTTTAGTGTCAATAAAGACTGAAGTTGTGCCTCTCATGGGAGTAACTTCACAGAGGAAGATAATGAGGGGACTGAAGATCTCTAATATGTATAATGTAGCTCTGATTCAAACTGAAGGCTCTAATGAAAATGTAATAACAAGAGCTGCAAGGATGAGTCGACAGACACAAAAATTAATCAACAATGATTCTGATAATCGATAATCATTTTAGTCTTTTTTTTTTTTTTTTTTAAGCAAAAATTCCCAAAACTCTCCTGGTTTCAGCTTCTCAAATGTGAGAATTTGCTGCTTGTTGGTTTATAGGATTTAGGTGGAAACAAAACAAGACATTTGAATTTTCACTTTCAGGCTCTTGGAAATTATAATGGCAGTTTTCAGTATTTTGTGATATTTTGTAGACAAAACAATGAATTGATTAATCCAGAAAATAATCCTAAAAATGTATTGATAAGTAAAATAATTAGTTGCAGCCCCGGTAGTAATTTATTGTCTTACAGCAACGGTTTCCTACCTGGGGGGTTGCAAAGTAAATATGAGGGGTCACAAGATGATGAACTAGATAGGAAATAAGAAGATATATATGTACACGCCTGCTACAAATCATTATTTGTGTCAGACTTTCCTCATAATCTTTTTCACTATGCAGTGCGAGTACTTTTACCTCCAATCTTGTGTCCTACAAATTCTATTTATATAACACTAATTTGCAACAGCAAAAACATTTTGAAACAAACTTAATGCTGTTAAAATGTTGTTCACATTTTATTTTTAATACTTGAATACATTTTGCTAATAAAACATATGTACGTCAGTTAAAATGTGAATGCAGGTCTTTCAACAAAGTATTTCTTCATAGTCGTATCGTACCTCGCCCGTCACTATAAATATCTTTTTCATTATCTGCACATTCTTCTTCTCATCAGTTACTTCTAACTATACTCACTCCAGCTCCATAAACTCATCCTCATCGTGGTTGAACACAATTTGCAACTCAACTGCTCCACAGCTTGACAACAGAGTCTCACTGCACATTAATGTGATGCATTTAATGTCGTCAATCTCTACTTTTTAAACAATAATAACATTATTTAATTTATATTTAGTCTTTCATTTTTTAATTTCTCCTTCCAACACTTGAAAGAAAGATCTTTATTTAGAATATAACCTCTTTATGCACTTCAATGTACCAATGTATTACCTCCAGCTGAGTATGAAGCTGCAGGTCATTGAGGAACAAAGTGAAAATGATCTTTGCTAATCTGTGGTTGGTTGATTACACATTGTAATCTTAAAATCTTTCTCTTTGTTTCATGTTCTGCAGCTTGTGATTTTAAACCAACGTGGACTGAGGATTTCCCTTCTTTCTCTCTCTCTCCACCCGAAGACGCTGGTCTCTCCTGAGTGAATGTGCCGTGATCCCGTCACTTGCTGCCTCACATGTAGACAGGGTTGCCAGGCAACCACTTCTGGTCACCCAACAGCCCGGTAATCCAACCGAAGATGCAGATTTTACGGGCAGGTTTCTGTTTGTGTGTATGTGCACGTGTGCATACAGTATGAATGCATGTGGGAAGATTTAAAACCCTGCTGCAAATCTGAATGCAAAATGTATTTGTAAATGTATTTCCATTAAGATTTATCTGTCAGCACAGTGCAGGAGGTGTGTGAATGTGTGTGTGTGTTTTGTTTACCTGCATCACAGCCGCCGAGGCTCATTTTGTATTCCAGGCAGAATTCCTAATGTGGAGGCCCCAGAGTCTATTTAGAGGAGCATAAATCTGAATGCATTTGGCTGTTTACGCTACTTGTTTTGCAGTTCAGCAGTGCAGGATTTCAAAGAGCTGCTGGTATTTCAGGTTGGTATTTATCAGTATTGTCGTACTCTGAAATATACTGCAAAGATGTCCCAGTAGCAACATGAAATCTGTAGTTATCCCATGTCTGTTCAGCAACATTCCAGTTTCAATATGGATGCTGAATATAGGTTAAATGGACCAATCTGGCCCTGAGTAGGGGAGAGAAGCAGCCAATCACAGACATGGTTGAGATTCTGTAGTGCCAAGCCCCTGAAATGTTCTTTAAGTGCAGGAGAGAAGCACAACTGAACAAAACCAGGTTATTTTTTTGTTTATTTGAATCATCATTTGGTCAACAAGACATCAGAAAACAATGAAAAACGTTTAATTTGACAAAAACACTCAAAGAATTCAAATTCAAAGAATATTCAGTTTACAATAGTTCAGAGGACAAAAAGCAGTAAATGCTCACATTGTTTTTAATGCAGTGTTATTCTCCATCTGCACACAGCCTACCAGGTCCAAGCCTCACGAGCGCCCCCTAAAGGATGCAGTGTTCATTGCACCCAACAATTCCCAACTGTTACGACAGACAATTCTGACTGTATTTTTCTCACAGCCTTACCAAATGTGCACCTTAAATTGTTCATTGTGATCAGTGTAATTCATGACAATGTGTCAGTTAAATAAAGTGACATCTTGTGTGTAAAATTAACATCCAGGTCTGAGGCTGGAGGACAGAAAGCTACTCCTACAATTCATTATATACAATTCATTTGACTAATTTAACCGCTGCTTGGCGGATTTGGTTTTTGCTTAATCAACAAAATGGTGGAAACACTGTTAATTAAAGGGGTACTCCACCAGTTTTACACATGAAGCACCGATTTACCAGTCCATCTACGTTCCAACCCTCACCTCATGTTCATGAGCTTTGGGTAGTGACCGAAAGAACACGATCGCAGATACAAGCAGCCAAAATGAGTTTCCTCCGTAGGATGGCTGACATCCGCCTTAGAGAGAGTGAGGAGCTCGGAAATCTGGACGGAGCTCGGAGTAAAGCCACTGCTTCTTTGCATCGAAAGAAGCCAGCTGAAGTGGTTCAGGCATCTGATTAGGATCCTCCTGGGCACCTTCCTTTGGAAGTTTTCAAGGCAGATCCACCTGGGAGGAGACCCCAGGTATCTCATCTGGCCTGGGAACACATCAGGATCCCCAGGAGGAGCTGAAAAACATTGCTGGGGAAAGGGACGTCTGGAATACCCTGCTAAGCCTGCTGCCACCACGACTTGGCTTCGGATAAGAAGAATAAGAAGATGGATCTCATCAGTTACTTCACCACCTCAATCAAGTGAGAATTCAATATCTGATTTAATCACTCAAGCAAAAGGTTTAAAATGAGTCCTACACTCTAACAGGTTTTACATGTTCAGGTACGTGTAGAACTGAAGAAGTACGATCAGAGGTCCAGCATGCAAAACACATCTGCACCATCTGGTTCTACAGAGAAAAACAGCTAACCAGGTTGTTTTATTTTAGAATGAAAATACCAAAGGAATGAGAATCTCTTTGATTTCAGTGTTCACACAACCACAGGTAATAATCCTGTGGAGGGTGTTGGAGTATGATAGGCATGCACTCTCATTCAGCAGTTAATGCTCTGTGCTAACTGAAACCGGTTGGGTGATTTATTCTGGGTTTCTGGGTCCTGTGTTGATTGTTTAAAGAGTTGGTTTCCATGGCGGTATTTACTCTCCTAATAACAAATAGTTCCTGTTAAAGGGACGGTCAGTGGCTGCATATTGTTGTCAGAAACACATTCACCCATTCTTCAAAGCAGATAATGTTTTAAAAGAAACATCTTGACTTTTTTTTCCATTGCAGTGTTTGGGAATGATTAATGTCCTCCAGTCCCTCAACACTACAAGAGTGTGGTTGTAACTGGGCAGTTCCCAGAGGGACTGTGAATGTGAAACAGGATGTTGCTGATAAAATATGTACAGTACATGCTCAGCAATCCTTCTGTAGATTAAACGTTTTGACCACTAGTTAGCATTTTCTTCTCAAGCAGGTCCCCAGGTGGTGGAGCAATGCACTATTAAAGGGAGGGGAAAGAGGGAAATTAAAAAATGTGTTATGAGGAAGGAAATACATTCAACATATTTGTTAGACCTCAAGGATACAAACAATTATAGTTGGAGTTGGGTGAGAAACACTTAACCCGTCGTTTTTTCACGTCACCATTTATCATACCCAAAAAGTGTAGAGACAGAAAATATCCGACCGTCTTTGAACTAATCATGTCCAACCAAATCTAAGCTTGAAATAGTGATTTTCTATCAAAATCACTTTATTCTACAATTTCTAAAACTCCGTCCACAATCCAGATCCTGTAAAAAAAAAGAAAAAGCCTTGAGTGACTCGGTTGAGACCAACAGTCACGTGACAAAAATTCAGCGAATCTTCGAATCTTGAGCTGCAGGCTGGAGCAGAGAGGTGTGGACGGAGAGGAAAGAGCTGATAGAGAGATTTTGTCGAGGAGATAAAACAGAAAAAGAAAACATACTATCTCTCAGGACAGTTTCTGAAGCGGGTCAGAGGAGGATTTTGAAGAGGGCAGAGACCCATGCAAGGACATGAGAGTATATTTCATCATATTATCATGTTGTGTATCTAAAAAGTGTGGATAGGTTATATTTCTACTTATTAAAAATGTATTAAAATTTATATTTGCAGAACCACCATTAGAATATAGCCTACTTTATCATGGTGTGAGTAATCCAGATGAAGATGCAGTAAATGGCCAGAAAAAGGGCACACCTGGGTATTTATTCATTTATTAGTTTATTCGTCAGGGACAATGCAAATACACATTGTAACAGTGTACAATAACATGATACAGATGCGTTGCATATAGGATTTCTAGTCTAGACTAATTGGGGCCCCATGTCCCTGGTGACCCCCTGCACCGACTCAGGCCATTGTATCACCATTTGTGGAATGCATGCAAGACATTTTACCGTCTCCGTCAAAAGGTCTCAATAGATGAACAAATGGTCGCCACAGGCGCTAAAATTTGAATGCGTCACTACATCAAAAACAAACCCAACCAAGTTTGTGTTGGCTGATTCCAGCAATGGTTACACCAGGGATTTCACAGGCAGTTCCAGCCGTATGTGACTGAACATGTCATTCTTAAACCATGGGCATTAATCTGCTGCTCTGACAGCCTCCACTCCTCTACGATGTCCAACACTGATGTTGGGGGATCAGGTCTGGCCCACAAATGTTGATCCAGTCCATCCCGTAGGTGTTGGATGGGGTTGAGGATTTGATGATTTTCGTTGTCATATATGATAACAAACTGAATATCATAGTTGTTTGGCAATTTAAATACATCACCGTGGGAAACTTAAGGTCATTTTCATTACTTTCTTCCACCTTATAGATAAAATGATTAATTGCTTAGTATGGAAAATACTCATACGCTGCAGCATTAGGATTTCCTTTCATTGGAATTGGGGCTCCCAAACCAACAACCGAAAGTACACAAATATATGATGGCAAATGTGTACATATACTTTTGGCCACATAGTTTACATATAAGAACTGCATCTGACATCTGTGTTAAAAAACCGACTCAGTCAATGTGACAGAGGTGGAAGAAGGGTGCTTTAGTGACGGCAAGAGAAGAATCAGAGGCAGCACCCAGATTTGTTTTCAATGAAATGTCCGGATCACATTCCTACTCCCCAGGGGATGAACCATTTAGATTTTAATGACCCACTGAAAGGTTATTTCTTCACCCTCTAAGATCACTGGTGCAGCTGTAAGAATCCTGGTTAAATCCCCAGTGCCATTACAGCCTATAGGGGCTGTGAGTTTGGGTTTAAGGTCTTATTTCTAAATTGTAAATGTGATAAAAAGGTTGAGATCATTTTGTTCGTCATCTTTTTCTCTGTTCTGAATTGTAGTTTATCGAGGAAGGTGCACACGTGATTCAATCGAATGGATGTATGCCATGAAAACGATCATCCCATGTGATGGCTCCAAATGTTTCCTGTAACCAAACCCGAGCTGTGGAAATCCACATGGCATCGATTATCAATAGAAACCTCCTGCTTTATGGAGAATGGCCCTGAAATTAAAAGAAAGTGATGTCATTAGTCTTTACGAGGCAATTAAGCACATCAGCGGAATCATTTACATCCTGTCCGCTAACACAGAACTTCTGTGACTGGAAACGCTGTTTGTGTTGCCACATAATACTTAAACAGAGAAACATTTTCTATGATCGTAACATCAATCTCCCTTTAAGTCTTATAATATTTCTGACACATTTACCTTTTGAATCATGTCAGTTGATGTGAATTGTCTCTGATAAATGTATAAATAAGTAAACCAATGAGTTTATAGGACAATATACAGTAAGTGCACTGACAGTTATTTATATTTTAAGGCTTATTTATAATGTTTCAAATACCTGCAACACATTCCCACCAGCCTCAGCTGTACTTTGTTTAGTGCTAACTGGCAAGTGATAGCATGCGGTTCATCTGTGCACTGTGGAGATGATTCGAGAGCAGCACAGTACCTGGTGATAGCAACACTTTATTTTATTATTTATCATCATGTATATGAACAAATGGTTTAACACACTATGATGTAGTTGTAAGCACATTTTAAAGTGTATTTGTTAGGTGCAGCATCTGTAACTGGTATGATTGACAGTATAAAAAAACAGCTGTCACGCATCACACACATCTTAATGGGAAAACGCTATACTTGGAATAAGGCCTAATTCAGAATCTGCTGTTTACAACAGGGCTCCTAATTAATAATTGGGAGCAGCTTGGTGCAATCTCCTCTTGGCCAATCCGGGTGTTGCGACGCCCTTTCTTTGGAGCTTAAGAGAGGTGGGGATTGTCTCACCCAGGTTGTTCTGAAGGCTGTGGCATCACTTTGCAGTGTTTACAATGCCAATCCTTGACATTAGGTCTGTCAACACAAGTAATTTAGTATCGCTAAACTTAATCCACACATGCAGAAGAAAATTCTATTGGTGGAATGTCAAAGTTTGAGTCTGATCCAACTCTTATCCTATCATTATCCTAGTGATTCTTTCACAGATATTAGAAAATATAAAAAAAAAATGTTATACTGTTTTAACTACTGTTTATTTGATCTTACTCCTCTGTGTTTGTGTCCTTTTGGCCTTATACTCGATTTATGTTCTTTAGTGAAGTACTTCCTAACATTTCAGTGAAGTGCTATATAAAAGAATATTATAGTCAATGTTTTCATTAAATTAATAATAAAATAAAAGCTGGTTTTATATTTATGAACTTTGAAAAGTACAAAAGACTGAAAACATCTAATAAAACCCTGTTGTCGTTCTCCCCCCCAAATGTTTCCTGTGATCCCAGAAAACAGGAAACATTAAGAGTCCCACATTAAGGTTCAACATGCTATAAAGTGGAGGGGAAATATTCCAGACAAGGTGATTCTGTCTCATCAGCTCACCTCCTGTCAGCTTTATTACCTCCAGCTGCACAATTTCAATTTTACAAGATTTTCCATCACTGAGTTTACTTACTCTTGTAAGTAACACTTAAGTATGTATAATACTTACGTGTATGAATAATACTTAAGTGCGTGTATAATGTCGTCAGTTTATTAAACATCAGCTGGTGTGTGGGTTTTTTCTTTCTTTTTTTTTTTTTTTAATCCACTTCTGTAAAGACAGATTCCCTCTTATTGATCGGTTACATATAAATGGCCAGTCTGTAATCCAGAAATGCAATTTTAAGTTTTCTGCACATGATTCTTATAATTCTTCATTAAAATCTATGTATTTATTGTTGATTTGACTGTCCATATTCCTGATAAGGTGCTCTTGCTGCCAACCACAATTGCAAAGACTCCTCTTGTCAAAGTGAGATAGCACAGAGGAAAGCTCAGCAAAGACTTGTTGTTGTTGTTGTTGTTGTATTTAAGACAGCTGAAACGTTTTCTGTATCACAGGAAGGCATGATATAACTTCATCGTGCAGGAATGGAGGGCATCTCCACCTCCAGAGTAAATGTGACATGGAACCAAGGATTTCTTAATCTATCCCACTGAATATCAAGTCTTTTCATTGTCAAGTTACATTACAGTTGTACAGCGTAAAGTCTTCATGCCGTGCAACAATAACATGTAACTGATAAAATAAGTCATTCATAGCTAATTAGAGCTAATCTTCAGAAGATATTGGTGAAGACTTTACTGCTGGTGGATTTAAAAAATCTGTACACGTGATTCCATGCATTGAATGACCCAGTAACATCACACCATACACACACTCCAGCTGTGAAGGTCACTCATCGCTTTGCCCGAGGCGTTGTGGCTCTCTGTTAGAAAACATCAGTGACAATTATGTGAAATGTTTTTTGCTTCAGACCTTCAGTGATACAGTGAATAAGAAGCGTTCCATGCACAGTATGTTGCATGTTTTTGTTGTGACAGATCTCATCTTGTCATATTATTGCAAACGCTGCAGGAGATCCAGGGCATCGTGAGGGGGGGACAGGTGCTCCATCCTCCCCTTTTTAAAAGGGGAGGATGGCAGTGGGGTCATGCCAGCACTGGTGGTGTTGTAAGATGCCAGGCCGATGAACCCATGCTGGTGGTTTGTGCTTATGCCGTTGGTGCTGTTGGTGCCCAAGCTCACACCCAGTCGCAGATACAGCTACCTGCACTACTCTTTCTCTGCTTTTGTTCCCTGAGGGTGTCCTTCAGGCTAAATGACATCCTTTCAACAGCCCATCCCCGTTGGGTGTTTGGTGGAAAGGCGGGATGACTGGATAGTTGGGGAAGAGGGTAAACAGGGCTTGTTTACTGCAGAAACTTACTTATAGAATACAGTGATCGCTTTTCAATAATGTGGAGTAAATTAAATGATAGTGAAATCAAAGTCCTATGTTGCAAACAGAATGGGCATTTTTATCTTGAGTCTATCCACAATGTGTCTGTGGGTCAGCCATTATGTTTCTTAATTGATTCATGTTAATCATGGAGCAGACTTTTTTTCAATTTTTTTTTTTTTTTTTTTTTTACGAATAATAACGAGCAACTTCAGGTTAAAGAAATATCTGTTTCCAACGCATTATTTGTGCTCTTCCATATAACAAATTTGGATGCATCGATAAAATGCGCACACGTGAAATATCTGAGCTTCAACCAAAAATAGTTAAAATGTTGACACTTACTGAAGTTATCGTAGAGAAGTGATTGACTAAGGGAAAAAGTTAGCATGAGCAGCAGTTAATAAAAAAAAAAAAAGTGGAGACAGTTCATTATTCTTAGAGCATCTTTCTGAATCAGATTTCAGTCTGACTTTGTTGGTAAAACATGATGGAGGTCCACCATGTTGGAGACTCTGTAGACAAACATCAGCTCTTGTTCGTACCTTTTCATGCAATAATCTGTTTTGATATCTGAAACTAAATTCAAGTCCCAGAAACAAGTGATGTTTTCATTACAACCCTCCTGTGTAGAATAAGAAATGTTCTGGTGTAGCTGGTGAAAAACTTGACCGTAACCATCAATGTGCAAGTCTCAAAGGGATCTGTGCAGTGCAACACAGAATACTACAAGAGAAACATATTTTCCTTAAGATACTGTTGGTGTGTTTCTGAGTCTGACTTCGGGCTCGCTGCAGCTGCAGCAGACGGGGTTAATGGGGGGGTTAAATGTGGCGTGCTATGGAAGAGTAAGCCGTGTTGAGATTGGAGACAATCTGCTCAGCAGCTGACCCGCAGCGCTGCAGGACCATGAGGCTTTGATGCAGGTCATCTGATCAAAGAGGTGCAGGATTTTTTCAGATTTTCATCTCATCACTCAACATCATCTGACCTCACCATCATCAAACAAGAGTTCCTGAGATCCCCTTCAGGGGAATCAAGCTTTTATTAAACCTTATTTTTACTTTGACCAATAAATTAATCAATCTGTCTGAGATACTAAACATTAAACCTCAGCATCCCAGCTGGCAAAACTGATTTTTTTTTCAATTTTTTAAATATTTATCCCTTGATAAATATTGATCTCTCTGATAAAAAAAAAAAACACCCACAGCACTAAGAGTATTATTATTTTTTTTAAAGCTTTTTATTTATTCCAAACACAGATGCTTTTGCTTAGCACAAGGAGATTATCTTCATTCCCTCGGCAGCTGCTGTGTTTGAGCAGTAGGTTTGATTCATACAGATTTAGACACAAAAGCATCACTGCTCAGTTATGTCCACAGTTTAGAGAGAGTTTACTTTAAATGAGCACGAGACAGCATGTGTGGTTCTTTTCAGATAAGTCTGAGTGCAACTCTTGGATTTTTGTATTATATTTGTGGTTACCTGCTCCATCTGAGACTCTGCTGAGCTGCTAAGAACAACCAAACAAGAAGGTTCGGCCCTCAAAGTGTTTATGTACTTAAGGTTTAGAGGATTTGACTTCCAGGTGGAAGTCTGCTAAATGAATCCTGACTTATACATATCAATCCAAACAAAGAAGGTGCACCAAAATACAAATCACTCACCTAAACTCCTAACTTCCGGTCCACAGAGATGGAGAGAGCTCTGTAAACCTACTCTGTACAGAAGACTCCTCATACAGTCCACAGTCTTGGTTCAGACATTCATGTTCCCCTCAGGATGAATTCTAATTCAATAACTTTGGTGATCCTCTTTTTCCTCTAGCGCCATCATTGGGTCAAAATTTAAATGTGTCCAATACTTTGGTTCATGACCAATACCTAGAAAGCTGATGACATTCCCATCAGCCTCAGCTGCTCTTTGTTTGCTTTTGCCCTACTTCCCAAAACCTCCTTCAAATGTTTAGATGATCACAAACCCTTCTTATTCCTCTCTGCTGTATGTTTTCCTGAAAACACTGTTCCTGTCGCACTGAAGACAATCGTACATTCTGCAGGACTAACCATGGAGGATTTATTTTACTTAAGAGTCTAAAAGTTGAAATAAAATGAACATAATCAAAAATTCACTTTTATACACCAAGAGCTTCTGTGATCATGATGAGTGTTGGAAATGTGCCACAAACTGACCACACACACTGGACTTTGAACTTATTATATTCTTCTTGTCAGCAAATCTAGCAGCCGGCCTGTCATTTTACCTATACTTCCTCCAATAATCTATAAATCTTGTTTGGCTGGAAGCTGCTTATCTTGATCTTTGATGTTGACTCGTGAACCCGATGAGCCCGCCTGCGTATAAAGAGATTTTGAGGGGCTTCTGTTTCACATTCAGTGAGCTGCACTGAACATCACTCACTGTCAACCTGTGAGGGATTCAGCTTCAGTGATTTTTCAAAGAGCTTTTGATCTCTGAGGCAGAGGCGGTTCAGTCAGGGAGACGCGACGTGTCGACATCCATCAAGGTCTCTCGTCACAGTTTGCAAGAACTTTTCAAAAGCTGATTCAGAACCAGCTCAGATGTATTCTGCTGTTTGCTGACTGAATACACTGTACAGTATAAATATCTGTACAAATACAGTTGAGCTGCTGTGGACAGTTGCACTTTTTAACCAGGGAGTGCCAGCTGCAGTTGTTCAACATCTTGGGTTATATGCCTATTCGCTTTCTTGCTGATAATAAAGGTTGATGTACCCTCAAGTCTGTACAATAAGTCTGAAGCTTCACCCACTGGCCGCTTAGCTTAGCATAAAGCATGGTAATGGGGATAAACAGATCTGGCTCTGTCCAAGGCAAATAAAATCCATGACTTGCACCTCCTAAAGATCTTGCTAACTATTGGATGGATTGCCCTGAAATTTGATTGGGTTCAGACATTCATGTTCCCCTCAGGATGAATTGTAATAACTTTGGTGATCCTCTGCCTCTTCTCTTCCATCATTAGGTCAACATGTTAATGTGTCCAATACTTTGGTTTATGACCAAATACCTGCAGAACTAACGACACTGACTGAGCTCACTGTGTATTTGGGTGATACGTTCTCCTGGGAGCTCCCAGCCAAGAGGGAATACTGTACTGCTCATATCAAGGCATCACAATTGCTGAAACTAAATGGATTATTTCTGTGTTTTGAAGACAGAAAAGTTCAAAGAGAAAGGTGGGCGTTCAAAGACATGAGCCTAAAGGTGTGAAAATTAAAAATACATGGCAGAGCACATAACTGTAAGATGTTAGCTCCAAAGTATGTGAGAGTTGGCGAGTTCAGTAGGTCAGAGGGGGCCTGCGAGTTAACAGGTTTAAGTAGGAGATCAGCCTCTCGGTCAACATGATAACATGAGCACAGCAGGAATCTCCTGCAGAGACAATGTGCTTCGTGGAACATGAACAATTTTGTTTGGGAGCTTAACGCGCACTGCATTTTTATCGGTTGTAGCTGGCCGGCCAATCAGATGATCCGTTTGGTGTGGAGTCACAGATGCAACCATCCAGTCCCCTTTCAACACAGTGGCTTGTTGCCAGGGTTGTTTGTGCCCTGCAGGGGGAGAGGCGGAAGTAGAGCAGAAAATGTTAACGGAGAATAGTCTGTCTGTCTGTAGATCTGCCACCTGAGAGCACACATCACACAGATACCCGTTTTGCTGTAGAGGAATAATGAAAAGAGTTCAAAGACCAGCAGGTAGATTTAAAAAACACTGAGAGGGAGAAACCCTGAAGAATGACAATAACAGTTTTCCAAACTCTTGATACTATTCCCTTTACCAGCATGCAGCTCTCTAATGCAAACAAAACACTGTGTGTGTGTGTGTGTGTGTGTGTGTGTGTGTGTGTGTGAGAGATACAGAAATACAGCAGTGCTAGGCCACCCCATCTTCTGCAGTTCTCCTCCACATCACATGTTATGTCCTCTCTTGCATAATGCCTGGGACATTATCTTTTTGCATGTCTGATGCTTCCCTGACAATCTTGTGCAGACATGTCAGTCTAATTTACAGCGATTTGTTTAATGTTGGGTTTTGAATGTAAATTTAACAGTTTTTAGAATAGTAAGTGAATACTATTTAATAGACTATTAAAGACAAAGTTTTGGTGGTTGAGTTTGAGGGAAATTAGAAAAATATTGTGATTAAAAAGATAATCCCAAAGCTGATTTCAAAATGAAAAGACAGGATATTCCAGTGGTAGAAGTACTCGGATCTTTACTTAAGTAAAAGTACTAATAGCACACTGTTAAAATACTATAAGTAAAAGTCCTGCATTCAAAACCTTAAGTATGTAACTATTAATTTTCAGTATGGAAACTTCAACATAAAGCAAATACAATGGTCAGAATCACCTGATCAGTATTGCGTCACTACATGGAAAAAACACCCATTAAAATGATAAAAAATCAGAACGGGCATTTCCACAGAAGCTGCCCTCTGATCATCTGGATTTTCTTCAGAAACTCATTTTAATATAAAAGTGCTCACGAGGCTTCAGGGTCCTCTGTGACCTGTGGCCTCCACGCAGCTGAGGGAGGGAGGGAGGGAGGTTTGTGTGACCCAGGTTCAGTCGGGGTGCACGGAGGAACCCTGAAGTTCCTGTAACCCAGCGGGGGCGCTTCATAATTGGAGTGTCCCGCTGATTTTAATGTTCTAGCAACTATTCACACTTCAAAGGCTTGACCCTGTTTCGAAGTACAGGAGGGAGTGAAGAAAACCAGGTTCTGACTTCCATTAAACACAAAGATGATTTACTGAGGAACCGGAGAACAGGTTCACTGATGGCAGCCCTCAAAGTTACTACTGTAGGTACTGCAATAGTACTACATTTACTGCTTCAAGTCTTTGACTCTTTATCGTAATACATGTGCAACTGTATTTTCTATAATTACTGTTCATATGCAGCTTTTTGGCATATTAGTAGATACATCGAGGAAGAAACATAAATAAATCCAGATTAGTTTTTTTTCTTTTTGATGTATTAGACAGTTTATATTGTACATTTTTACAATATTCCCACAAGGCAACTGCAGTACTATTAAGTTTTTGTTAAGCTTTGGGAAAGATGTTCATGTTAATTAATAAGACTAAAAGTTTGCTATAGTCTTTGGAAACTGCTCCATGAGGCTGAAATGCTTGTGCACAAATGCACAAAAATGGAGAGACAATTTTCTATTCTTAGATCTTTGGATCATAATTTCAAAAACGTTCTTGCACACAACAGTATTTCTGATGGGCGCATAGGGTAAGAAACTTTGGATTTTAAAAGAAAACCACCACTTGAACTCTTGAACTTTATTAACGTTTTTGTCGGACAGACGGCACCCATATAAAGGGTATAGGCTTTCATCCAGGAAAATAGATTTTTGTTGGCATATGATATTAAACACAGCTGATCATACCAACAAAACCATGTGATTTATGTGTACAGCGTACAAAAATATAGTGTGGTGTTCCTCTTTTAAAATCCATCCACCAATGATTAACACATTATATCTCATCTGTTTAATCCACACAAACACAACACAACACCCTAGAGGGCACTTTATCGCATTTTCTTTCACATTGAGCCACCATAGAGGGCACGTTCTCATGTTTTATCTACCATAGCGGCATCACAGAGGGCACTTTTGCTGTGTTTTTTTTCCAACATACCACTTTTACCATACCCTCGCAAACATGTACACATGAGAAAAATGTAGGCTATGTTGCGTTCTCTGCTATGGAGAATGTTTAATTTGGGGACAGAAAACGCTCTTTTCTGATACAAAGGATTTAATGCTCAAAGGAAAACAATAATACAATATACAATTACTATATAGTTGTGATTGCAGTTATGAATGAGCCCCAACACAGGAAGACTAGTCGTTTCCACAGCAGCCCTGCAGCTGTTTGGTACAACCAGGTGGTTCCACCCTGAGGACCGCAGACTCCCAGGGTTTCTGATGCTGTGAACATGCCTCAGATATATTTATGTTCTTCATGTCTTATGCCTGTAACTCATTCATCAGTGTGGCTGATAGCCTCCATTACTGCCTCTTCTCTACACGTGTGCTCCTTCCATAAAATGTTTTCGTTGTGTGAGTGCATGTCTCGACATGTTAAGTTCTGTTTTTCTGACACTCGGTGAACCGCGCCCTTCTTCAGAGAGACTGCCCCTGTCATCATGTCACCGGGCCTCTAAATGAATGTCCAATGGGCAACGCACAAATATATAAAATAAAATGGGGCAATAACACAATCACTATAAAACAGGAGCGACTGAATCTCTGGTTGTATTTCATTTTAGAATTAACTCTGTCTTTGTTGAGGGAGACAAGGTCAGACACGGCTTCCCTCAGGAACGTCAGCTCTCATTTAAGGGTGTGTGTGTGTGTGTGTGTGTGTGTGTGTGTGTGTGTGTGTGTGTGTGTGTGCGCGCAGACACCCCCTGGCATGAATAAAACACGCTGATCCTCAGCCAAACCATCAGCCTGACACACTGTCACCCCTCCCTTGTCTCTCCTCCTGAAATGAAAATGAAGTCCTGACTTCACAAACACGTTTGGCCTTGTAGTTGTTACAGGAAGTGAGGAGGGGCGAGGACAGAGAGGGGCGATGTAATGACTAAGATTATATGGTCGGAGGTGTGGAGGCAGAAATGACTGTGTTTGTTTGTTTGTTTGTTTGTTTGTTTGTTTGTTTGTTTGTTCATTTTCTTTTCGTGTGTGTCAGTCATAAAGGGTATTATTTATTTATTTGTTTGTTTATTTATTTAGGTTTTGGACATATTTTTCTAGTGGTTATTTGTTTGGTTATTCTATTGTTTTATGGAAACAGTTTGGTGATGTTGGTTATAGTGACTGCTCTACACAAATAACACATTAAATTGTCTAATGTTAAAAAGGATAATCACACTTGCTATGACCGTTATGAAAACAACATTCGTTGTGTAATATATTACAACAAGAACAAATGTGGATTAAAAGAAATTGACATTTAGAATAAAAAGCAATCAGTTTTTCAACTCTGAGAAACTTAGAAAACATGGACTTTTATTTCATATTATAAATAAGTAATTTAGATGTTTTTAACACGGTTAAAGCAGTTTTCATCAAACAAGCTCTGATAAAGCTTCTCTACGCAACCTGTTCAGCTCCAAACACTAGACACACACAGTTAAAGACCAGCTGGTGGACATTCAGCCTCTAAAGAGCCAGATATTTCCTTCAGGAGGTGGTGGAGACTGAAAACAGAACTAAAAGAGAGAATATAGGACTTACATTAAATAGGTGAACACAAGCATGACTTCAGTAACAATAATTATGTTTTTTTTGTGTCTGCTGGATGTATAAATAGGCCACAGCTTGCCACATCAACTTTACAGAGCATAAAAAGTCTTTGAGATAAATCTGTCAGGTTGTTGAGTATATCCTGCTCCCTTGTGGCAAAAACAATCAATTAATGCAGCCTTTAATTTTAATAACAGAAGACATTTAATCATTGCACACTGCAACTTAATAAAAGTGAAACTATTTATACAGCACTTCTCAGATAAAAACCAAACACAACAGGAGTTTGCTGGTTCAGAGAAACAGGAAGTTGGCACAGTGATGGAGCCACATGACATGCGTCCTCTACTTTATACCTTTTTTGTTTAACTTAAATTACATTTTAGGTTAAAGCTGCCAAATAAACCAGACTGGGACCTTGTGCACAGTGACACACACACACCAGGAAGGAATGCATGACAAACACCTTTTTGTAATCCTGTGGGTTCTGCAGTAAATGAAGAGTGGCTGAAAGACTGTACTGTTTTTTTTTAATTGCTCAAGACAAACTTCTACCAAGGTAGACAATAAAGGCTAATATAATCTGGACATAAACACAGTAAAAACAGCTAAACTGTCATAAAATTTCTTGATCCTATGATAACGTCATATAATTAAAAGGACTTATTGCACATAACAAAAAGAGACGCATCTTGAAAAATAATATTTTTTTTTTGTATCAGCAGGACAAAAAAGAATCTGGAGGATTACAATGTCAAGAAAGAAAAATATGTTTCTGTGAGAAAGCACACTGCAGCCTCTACTTATGTTTTAGCCTGAGGGGACGGATATATTTTACAACAAGAGTTTTTGGAAAGAGTTGGGTTGTCAATCCCTGAGAGAGGAAAGTGTCCGTCCAGCTCTGAACGGTGCAGCAGCAGCAGCTCTGCTCAGCCTGCTGAGCCGCCTGCCCATTAAACAGCCGGACGCTCAGGTCAGCAGCAGGCGTCCCGCAGGCAGATGGAGGAATGTGCAGCAGCAGCTCCAGACATGCTGAGTTAAATGCATCCACACGGGCCAGGGAGACGAGTGTGTAGCCTACAGTGAGCTGTAGGAGGGTCTTTTTTTATTTTTATTTTTTTAAGGTTTCATTCTAACCATAAACGTATATCAGCAATGACTGTAGCGGCATGAGTTGACTGCTTTGAAAATGTATTTAGTTTCATGTTATGTTATTTATTGCCTTACCAAGGCAGTGATGTCTTTTCCACATGTTTGTTAGGAGGGTATCTTTAAAACCTTCCCGCATATTTCATTAAACGTAGTGAAAAGTTAAACCATGTGCTGCTGAATTAGTGACTAGTTTTTTTTTTGTTTTTTTTTTGGTGTGGATGAGACGTTCCAAATCTCTGGGCCTCAGAAAATGTGCCGCCGGGCCTCGAGGAAACATTTTATGATACGATATCAGCAAAAAGAAGTAAGCTGATTTGTAACTTGGCTCTTGCTGCATTTTTCCAGATCAACAACAATAAACTGATTTGACATAGTTGCCTGCAAATGAATCTTACACACAGGATGGTGCATTTGCAACTAAATTAAGATGACTCCTGCAAGTATAAGACCAAGCATTCTAGCCACCTTTGGCCTTTAGGTGGCACTACAGCAACGTGATTGTAGAACAACCTAGAGATGGCAAGATCCATAAATCAACACACTTTGAACCACAGACCTAATTTTTTACTGCATAATAGAAGAAATCTAGCAAAGGAAGTCATGGTCTAAACACTTTAAGGACAATAAACCATGGCACTCTATTGGTTACTATGTGTACACATACTCATATTTCATAATTTTTAACATGGGTGGGTTACAGTTAGAGGGGTGGTCTGGGGTGTATTTTCTGCAGCACAGACGCTACTCAATGATCACAGATTTTCCTATATTCCTATAATCTTTCTATGATCCTCTCGCTCTTACGTTACTACATGTCCACTATACTGACACTACTCTATAGAGTATATAGGCTACAATATAGATAGTATTTATAGTATATAGTTTAGAGAATTTTATAGATCCAAGACAAAATTTGACAGAAGGGCGGGACTGAGAGAAAAAGGCGCAATTACAGATTCATCTGCTATTTCAGCAACTCGGACAGCACCATGGATTTATCAATACACAGCATGATTAGGCTACTGATAGGCCAGAGACTCTAACTAGCACAAACCTCAGTCAGGTAAAGGATCAATAAGTCAGGCAAGTTAAAGGGGATGCATTTTGGTCATTTTGCTAACAAGGAGGATTGCATCCCGCCTCAAATTGCCTGCTGATGTATCCAATTCTATTTGTCTCAAGTCAAAAAACCTGCTGAAATGTGTCAACACAGTGAATTCTGTCAGTTAACAAACGTGGAACTGATGCTCTCTTCCAGCTTGTTCAGACTAGTTGTAAATGTTCAGCTGCGTGGGGTGTGTCCTTCAAAGTGCAGATGACACCGTTAGTCAGGAGACACCCGGTCCCAGGACTGACAGAGACAACAGGCCTTCAAGTAAACACAATACGTTGATATGGTAAGAGTGGTATGTATACCCATAAAGGGTTGAATCACTGCAGCTGTGATCATTATTTACGGTGCCTAAAAAAGGTATTCATCACTACTTTAACGCAAAAGAGAACAAAAATCTCTGAACAGTCTTATCTAACTGAACTGTTAGGAAAAATAAACATTTCTAATTAGGAACTCCTGAGTAAAAGTTTCCCACTAACTCATCCTTGATGCACCTTGGCATCTCAACTGCTTTACTTAATTTCTATCATGGAAAATGTAGTCAACAGCTCCATCTTCTGGAAAGTTTGCAGAGCATTTCATGAATAACTGATGGTTTAAGCATGCAGACAGCACAGCTGTACACTGAATTTTTTTTTTTTTATATATATAGCTCCACATGAATGTAAATGTTTGCTTTGGTTTCCTGTATATAAATAATTTGCCACCCATGACTGCCGAATCTGACAACAAAAATTACAAATCTGTCTGCATATATGGATAATGTATTTACAGAGGCAACCAAAGAATTTTTAAAACCCACATTTATTTATCGAACAATATCAAGGATCAAGGCAAATTAAATCAAACAATTAGAAATAATAAAAAAACAAACATGGAATAAAATACAGAGCAGTAATATAAAATGAAAAACAATGATAATTAATGCCCAGAGTGATAACTCTGCTTTAAGTTCTGACATTCTGTAGAATTACCTCAGGGGTCGACCACCACAGTTTCAGCATCCTTCACAATATCTGTGTTTAGGCGTGCAACAGTGTATTTGCAGTGGAAAGTCTAGTAATGGAATAGGCCATTAATTCGTAGTATTCAGGCCCACAAGGGTTAAAAAATAAGCACTTTGGGGGCATTTTGTAAGTTATTATAGAGTTCATAATATGTTAGAAAAGACACATAATTTTATGTGTTTCTATACTTTGTTTAGATATAAAGTTGAAAACATACAAAATCATATAATAAAATGTATGATGAGAAAACAATTATTTTGTCGTAACATGAAATAAAATTAACAATTAGCAGGGCAACAGTTTTCTCATACTGTATGTACTGTATACAGAGAGAAAATAAAGAATTTTACTTCCACTTTTTGGATTTAAAATCAGTGAAAACCTTTAGAGCTTATCTCATTTCAGTCAGCCTCTCTACAGTACGTTGGCCTCACAGGAGCCAGGCTGCAGTATCTGAAGAGTAACAATGAGTTTAACTGTTTTTCTAAACCAGGAGTAAAACAAGGCATAGATCACAGGGTTCAGACAAGAGTTTAAATTGAACACAAAGGATGCAGCTGAAGTATTGAGCATGCTGTCCCCTGCAAGAAACACACAGTAATATGGGCAGAAGCATATTAGAAACACAACTACAAGAACACCAAGAGTCCTGGCTGCTTTCAGCTCAGATTTCTTTGTTTTTGGAGTCACTGAAAGCTTTAGTGTGACAGCTGTAACATGAGAGCGCATGGCACGAGCCTGAGACACAGCTACAACTAATACTCTCATATACAGAACTACGATTATAGAAACTGGAAGGATAAAGGTCAAAACAAGGTCAACAGCTCCTGCGATATAGTCAATGAAAGCCACACACTCTCCGTAGCAGGAATTATACCTGTCTGGTTGAAACAGGTCATCCTTTAATAAGAGACTGTTGTAGAAAGCAGAACAGAGCCAACACAGACAAACAGAGAGTTGAACTCTTCTCACAGTGATTCTGGTGGGGTAATGCAGAGGGTCACAAATAGCCACATAGCGGTCGATTGATATGAGTACCATGTCTCCTATTGAGGAAGATGTAATGATGAAAGACACATAATTATGCAGAGAACACATGAAATCACCAAGAAACCAGCAGGATGTTTTTCGTAGGAATTCTCCCGGCATCACGAGGAGGCCGACGAGAAAGTCTGAGACAGCCAGAGAGAGGAGGAGGATGTTGGTGGGTGTGTGGAGCTGCCTGGAGGGAAAGAGAAACGTATCATTAAATCAACAAGTCCTTATGACAAAACAACCCAAACAGCTATTCCAAAAAACATTCACATTCAGTAGTTTCTGATCTGCCATATCTCTAGTTACAGTTACAGTCACTCTAGTGACAATTCAAATCACTTGGTTGAGGTTACAGTGGAAAGTAACCAATGTTGATTTGGTAGGAAACTGAACATCAACGGTGACAAAGTCAGACATTTTAGCATATTTGTGCAAAAACAGTCAGCAAAGCAGAATATAAGTTTAGTGTGTCAAGGTGCAACATTATACAGTACTAGCTCAAAGACAATTCTTCTTGTAAATCTTTTTGAAGTAACAAAAAAAAAAAGAAAATGTAGAGAGAAGCTTAATCTCTACCTGAAGTATGAGACTGAGATGATGATGAGGAGGTTGAGAACCACAGTGAGCGGAGAGATGAAGGACAGCAGAATGTTCAGGAGCACGTCTTCAGACCAAGGAGTTGTTGGTTTTCTGCAGGAGGTGTTGAGGAGATGTGGAAAGCAGAGCTCTGCTCCGTACTCAACCTCCATCTTTAATGATCTTTAGATAGCTGCAGCTCTGGCAGCTTTCTGATTCAGTCATATAACTGATTTGCCTCTCTCACATCCTCTTAATTCCTCTCCTCCTCTTTCTCTTAGTATCTGTTTGACTCTGAAGCCCCTGCCTCACTGTCTTTCTCTCCGATCCACTGGCCCCCTCTTGGATCCCCTTACGGTAGATGAAGCATGATAAAGTCTCCTGCAGTAGCCCAATGGGCAAGAAAGTGTCCTCTGGGGTGCCCTTCCAAGCCATAGTTTAAAAATAAATCACTGCCATGAACCACAACATCAACAGAGTTAACAATTTATTAAAGATAACAACAAGAATGATTGTGTGCGAGGCTTGGCTCACTAGGTTCTTTGGCTGGTTGTTTTCATTGTGGACTGCTTCGGAGAGGAATCCGCCGTGGCACCCGGGCACGATGAACCCCGCTAAAGCTCCAATTACTTGAAACAAGATGGGGCGAATCTGAGATCTGAACAGATGTAGTGATTATAGGCTTGGAAAGACCATCGACCCATGATTTATATTAAGTGTTCTTGAATGCCATTCCCGGATCCTAAAGGAGTGTTCAGAGTAATGAACGGGAGAAATGCCAGATGAGGAGAGTATGTGGCGGAAGTGCTGATGGAACCAAAATCGAGTAACTGGCAATGAAGAGAGGATTTGTCAATGCTATGCTCTGGGGTTTCCGGAAAAGAAGTTCTTTGCAAGAGTCTCGAAAGGATTCAGCAGCGTTTGGATGTCGAAGTAAAAGACGAATATAAGCTGACCGAAATGATTGAAAATAAGACAAAAATGATCCCGTTACAGTTGCTTAGAATGTTGAGCCAAAGAAGTTCGGCACTGCCTCGAACTGTCCGGTGAGATGGAATTCAAGATTGACGGGATGGAAGAAGCAATGGATAGAAAGTGAGAGACAATGGTTCACCCTTGTGGAATGATGCGTACAGTGAAGTTGAGGTGGCCCATGAGGGAGAGAAGTTAGCATTTCATGCAGTATGGGGTGAGCAGGTCATTGGAAATCAGAATGCTGGTTCGACTTCGAGCTTTTCAGTTGAGAGTGAAGCCTGGTTGCATTGAAATGGAAATTTGAGGATGAGAGAATGGGCCAATCATGAAGCCTTCTTTGACTTTTAGTCAATAATTGTTTTCTGAAACAGCCTGTGCTCCAGTAAGCAGCCATTCGCACTCCTGCAAAGATCTGACTCAGGGTTACAGAGGCAGATATTCAATCGGGTAAACCAATAGCAAAGCCCATTACAAGATGAAGTGCATAAAAAATAGATCTGAATTGGCAATTTGCTCCAACCAGTTTTCAGTAAAACATTTTGTTCCAAATTGGCAACTTAATATCACATCATTAATTTGATATTATAAAACCATAATGTTTTTGAACCAGTGCCTTCAGTGTTTTGATTGAATTATTTTTATTAATAATTATTGAATTATCAGATTAAGTAGGTCAAAGCGGTTATTTCAGACAGGTACTTGATTGGGACATCCCCTAGTAACTAGCAGTTTCTTACTGGGTAGCAAACAAGCTATCATATAATTATAAATAACAGAGGTCTTAACTTACATGTGATCTCCCCAATAAATTAGGGATAGAAATTGTGATGGTTGGCCGAGTTGCAAGACTCATGACACAGGAGTTGCAGGCGAAGTTCAGCAGTCGAAGTGAATTTTATTTTACAGCAGTGGAGTCTCATATGGACATTTACAGTGAATAAAAGAAATGGTTGGCCAAAATGAAGAGGAAACAAACAAACCCAAAATAAACTCTTTCAGACTAAACAGCGAGATTTCCGCAGTGGATGTGTGTGGTGTATGTGCCTTTCTTTAGGGCACCTGGTTTCCCCGTGAGAAAAAACAAATTTGGAAGCACAGCAAAATTCATGCAAATACAGTCATGCTCAAAGTGTGATCTCTGATTACATTCCTTTTATGTTTTACATTTATATGTTTTACACAAAATAAAAATTTAAAATAAAATGGTGCAGTTAAAATACCGGAAGAAATATTTATATATTATATAATAAAATAGTATATAATGTTGTGGTAGAAAATATATATACTGTTGTGGTGGTTAAATAGCTTGTGAACAGTAGTAAGTAATAAGTAGTCAGCAGTATAACAGTAGTAAGATAATATATTGTGTATACTGTAGGGTAAAAGCAGTAGTAATAAATATATATACAGAGATGTAAACAATGGTATGCAGTATCAAATGTTTCAGTGCAGAAGTAAAGTGTGCAACAATGAGCATGTGAGCTCAAGAGTTGAATAGTGTTTCGGCCTGTGGGATGAAGCTGTCCCTGAGTCTGGTGATGCTGTGGTACTGTCTGCCAGACGTGAGCACACACACAACAGTTTGTGGCCATTCTCTGATGTTCCTGTTCGCTTCCTTCCTACACTGCTGAGTGTAGAGGTCCTGCATGGATGGACATGGGCCACGTTAACCTAGGCTGTGGTCAAAATCACTTTTGATTATTCATTCACGATTCCCTGCACAATATATATAATTCCCTACAGAAACACATTTGCTATGTTTTTGCATCATTGACTCATCCCTGACAGGTGTAGTGGGGCCACAAAACTGTAATTTGTAAACTGAAAGGTATCTTAGTGTTCAGACACTAAAGAAAAATATCCAAGTAATATGTGGTAAATATACTGCACTAAGAGGCAAACAGGAGGTGGTTTTGTACACAGTCCTTGGATGTTGCTGTTATCACTGCCAGCAACATATCACTTAACAAGTGAGTTGATGTTATGCCTCCTGTAGATGAAGAACATTTCTGATCGATGAGCCGATTATTCAGATTTCTGAATGTTCTAGATCATTGGACATGCAAAAGGTTGTGATTTATTCATTTGAGTTTAATGTGTATATAAATAATAGTTTATATACCAAACAGAATGTCTCCATATCACAAAGTATTGACAATAGTCAGTTTCATAATTAATTTTGTACATGAATGTTGCCCCATTTTCTCGTCCTACATGCGTCACCCATCTCTCTTTTCACATATGTGGGATATAGGGACAGGGTAAAGGGTTTATAATCCAATTGTTTAGTTTTCAGTTTCTACCAACTAGTGAAACTCCTCATGTCTGTGCTAACCATTTTCCCACCCTAAGTCTCTAACTGCAGCACCAACCCTCCGAGGGGGGGATTTAAAATAAAAACAATCAAATATAGAAAATGATGAGAACAAAGCAATGATTTTGTCATACCATGTCATAATTATTTTGTTGTAAATAAGCAATAAGTCTTAACAGACAGTTGTAATAAATACTGTTTATATTCTGTATACAGAGAGAGAAGAAAATGATTTAACTTCCAGTTTTGGGTTGAGTGAAAACCTCTGTACAGCATATCTCATTTCAGTCAGCCGCTCTACAGTACGTTGGCCTCACAGGAGCCAGGCTGCAGTATCTGAAGAGTAACAATGAGTTTAACTGTTTTTCTAAACCAGGGGTAAAACAAGGCATATATCACAGGGTTTAGACAAGAGTTAATAAAGAACAGATACATCACAAACAATCCAGCTGAAGTATTGAATAAAGAGTAATCTGCAAGAAACACACAGTAATATGGGCACAAACATATTAGAAACACAACTACAAGAACACCAAGAGTCCTGGCTGCTTTCAGCTCAGATTTCTTTGTTTTTGGAGTAGTTGAAAGCTTTAGTGTGACAGCTGTAACATGAGAGCGCATGGCACGAGCCTGAGACACAGCCACAACAAATACTCTCATATACAGAACTACGATTATAGAAACTGGAACAATAAACATAAAAACAACGTCAGTCATGATATAGTCAATGGTAAGCGCACACTCTCCATAGCAGGAATTATATCTGCCTGGTTGAGCCAGGTCATCCTTTTTTATGATACTGATGTAGAAAACAGAATAGAGCCAACACAGACAAACAGAGACTTCAGCCCTTCTCACAGTAATTCTGGTGGGGTAATGCAGAGGGTCACAAATAGCCACATAGCGGTCAATTGATATGAGCACAACGTTTCCAATCGAAGAAGTTGTAATAATGTACGTAAAATAATTATTCATAGTACACACAACGTCACCAAGAAACCAGCAGGATGTTGCTTGGGCGATTTCTCCTGGTATCACCAGGAGGCCCACGAGAAAGTCTGAGACAGCCAGAGAGAGGAGGAAGATGTTGGTGGGTGTGTGGAGCTGCCTGGAGGAAAAGACAAAAGTATCATTGACTATACAAGTCCTCCTATCTTAACAAGAAAAAAAAGTTTCATGTTAGTGCCTTCCAAGACAATCCAAACAGACGTTTTTCAAAGCAGACATTTTGACATGTCATAGTAAGAAAAGCACAGATATTACAGTAATAACATTATCAATGGCTCCTATCTAGTGTGCCAAATTTCAGCAGCATTCATAATTCAGTTCTTCTTGTGACGTATTCATTTTTCTTAAACTTACATTTTAATTATTGCTGAGATGTTAAACTTGCCTGAAGTGGGAGACTGAGATGATGACGACGAGGTTGAGAGCCGTAACGAGCAAAGACATGGAGGACAGCACAGATTGAATAACCACAGTTTCAGACCAAGGAAGCCTCGATTTCTTGCAGGAGGTGTTGAGGAGTTGTGGAAAGCAGAGATCTGCTCCATCCTCAGCCTCCATCGTCAGAGATCTGTAGATAGCTGCAGCTCTGGCAGCTTTCTGAGACATATAACTGATTTACCTCTCTCACATCATAATTCCTCCCCTCCTCTTTCCCTCAGTGTCTTTTGGACTCCGTTGGGATGCGTCTCTGCTGATCACATCATCATCTTCATCACTTTCCCTACAACCCTGTCTGACCATATCTCTATCATGTCCTATATCCTTGTTACTCTCTACCCTTGCTTCCTACCTTTTGTCCTATTATTGTCATATATATATATATAACTTTTTAAATTAGTTAAGCAGTGTTTAAACAAATTAAAGTAATGCACAGGAAAAAGTTCCACTCACTCATTTCAACGAGGCCACTCCAGACAACAGGGGTACATAGGGGGTAGTTATGGAATCCTTTTTCATAATATAATAAACTCTTTTGAAGTGTTTTCATGCCTGATAATCCTTCAAACTCTTGGATTTGCTACTCAAACAAACCTTCCCGAAAAATGTTAAATTGCCTCACCATCAGCTGAAGTAACACGTCCACATGAATGCAAATCTCAACTAACAAACAAAACAAAAACAAAACAACAAAAACAAGTACAAAACCTGTTTCACCCGTGCGCTCATGGATTCGTTACTTAAACTAAACTTCTCAAATCCTGTTAGATCGCCTCATTGTCAGCTGAAGTAACATGTCCACATGCAGTCCATGGTACAAGACATGTAGTTGCTTGCAGCTCAAAGCAGAATCTCTTAAAAGTACTATACTGTGTTAATGGTGGTTATGGACATAGGCGTTGCTGGGTGGAGGACCAGCAAGAATGGCCATCGCACCCCCAAGAAATATATGTTCTTTTTGTGGTATATAAGAAACTGGATCTGAACCTGATTTTTTAATTCATATTATTATTTTTTACTGAACATTTGTCTGTAAGTCTTGGTCCACAGTACAGATCAGCATGTGGTGCTGCACTTTGTTAACCACAGTTAAATAACAACCAAAATACTGATTTCCTGGATGTAACTCCAGTTCTATGAGTACTTGGTTTACCCCATCGAGGCTCCGCAAGTCGCTGAGTTATGATGGCACAAAGGTAGAGGAAGGAGCCTGTGTCGCAGCCAGGCAATGTCTTCCAACAACAACAACCCTGTAAAGGGTGATTGTTCTCGTGTTTCGAATACATGGTCCAGACGTGGCCATCAAACAGGCCAGTGGTCTGACATTGCTGTTAAAGTTATAGTTATAGTTCTGTTAAAGAGGTAATGCTCGTAGTCCCACCTGGGGAGCACAACGCATTGTCTCATAACCTGTTTAAATCTCACCACAAAAGCAATAGCTAGTCGCTGAGCCGTCAGGAGGCTTGGTTTGTGAAATAGATGTCACATGTGCAGAAGTCGGTGGTGTAGTCAATCAGTAGTCTGTCTGAACTCTGGACTGAATCTGTGGAAAAAAAGTAGTAGTAATCGTCGTGTCTGTCCGTTTCCATTTCTCCCTCTTCAGCATCCGAGGGTGAGTTGTCCTCACCCGAATAAGACTCCTCCCCATCCTCGGAGGTCACAGGTGGGAGAGGAGGCGTAGGGTCAGGGTGGGTGGTCTCTGACGGCCTAGAGGCTTTGGATGGCTGGTCAGGATTGTGGTGGTCGAACTCTCTGATCGCACCCACATGAGTTGCTGGGACCAGGACGAAGGGTGCTTGGAAACGAGACATCGTAGGGCAGTCTCCATTTTTTGGTTCTTGCGTTCCGTCTGGCCGTTAGATTGGGGATGGAACCCAGATGAAAGACTGACTGTGGCCCCAATGAGTGTGCAGAACTCCCTCCAGAACACCGACGTGAACTGAGGTCCTCTGTCGGAGACTACATCTGTGGGAAGACCGTGGAGCCGGAACACGTGGAGGAGCACTAATTCAGCCGTCTCTTTAGCCGAGGAGGGCTTGGGCAAGGGAATGAAATGAGCCATCTTGCTGAACCGATCTACCACTGTCAGGATGGCAGTGTGTTTGTTGGACAGTGGTAGACCGGTAACGAAATTCAGAGAAATATGGGACCAAGGACGATGAGGCACGGGTAGAGGTCAAGAACAGAGACCACCTGGCCTGTCGTGAGTTAAGTCTCTTGGCGGACTGGATGTATTCCAGGTTCTTATGGTCCGTCCAAACAATAAAAGGCAGACTGGTCCCCTCCAGCCAGTGGCGCCATTCCTCCAAGGCTGACTTAACTGCCAGCAGCTCTCGGTTACCAATGTTGTAATTTCTTTCGGCCGGAGAGAGCCGCCTCGAGAAGAAGACGCAGGGATGTAATTTCTGGTCTTCCGCCACCCACTGGGATAGGATGGCCACACACTCTCTGTAGCAGGAATTATACCTGTCTGGTTGAAACAGGTCATCCTTTAATAAGAGACTGTTGTAGAAAGCAGAACAGAGCCAACACAGACAAACAGAGAGTTGAACTCTTCTCACAGTCATTCTGGTGGGGTAATGCAGAGGGTCACAAATAGCCACATAGCGGTCGATTGATATGAGTACCATGTCTCCTATTGAGGAAGATGTAATGATGAAAGACACATAATTATGCAGAGAACACATGAAATCACCAAGAAACCAGCAGGATGTTTTTCGTAGGAATTCTCCCGGCATCACGAGGAGGCCGACGAGAAAGTCTGAGACAGCCAGAGAGAGGAGGAGGATGTTGGTGGGTGTGTGGAGCTGCCTGGAGGGAAAGAGAAACGTATCATTAAATCAACAAGTCCTTATGACAAAACAACCCAAACAGCTATTCCAAAAAACATTCACATTCAGTAGTTTCTGATCTGCCATATCTCTAGTTACAGTTACAGTCACTCTAGTGACAATTCAAATCACTTGGTTGAGGTTACAGTGGAAAGTAACCAATGTTGATTTGGTAGGAAACTGAACATCAACGCTGACAAAGTCAGACATTTTAGCATATTTGTGCAAAAACAGTCAGCAAAGCAGAATATAAGTTTAGTGTGTCAAGGTGCAACATTATACAGTACTAGGTCAAAGACAATTCTTCTTGTAAATCTTTTTGAAGTAACAAAAAAAAAAAGAAAATGTAAAGAGAAGCTTAATCTCTACCTGAAGTATGAGACTGAGATGATGATGAGGAGGTTGAGAACCACAGTGAGCGGAGAGATGAAGGACAGCAGAATGTTCAGGAGCACGTCTTCAGACCAAGGAGTTGTTGGTTTTCTGCAGGAGGTGTTGAGGAGATGTGGAAAGCAGAGCTCTGCTCCGTACTCAACCTCCATCTTTAATGATCTTTAGATAGCTGCAGCTCTGGCAGCTTTATGATTCAGTCATATAACTGATTTGCCTCTCTCACATCCTCTTAATTCCTCTCCTCCTCTTTGTCTTAGTGTCTGTTTGACTCTGATGCCCCTGCCTCACTGTCTTTCTCTCCTATCCACTGGTCCCCTCTTGGATCCCCTTACGGTAGATAATGGTACGACGCGTAGCCGTTTGGCAATGATAGGACCCAAGCGCAGACAGGAGAGGAGACCGGCAGGTATGCTGACTGGAGTTTATTCTCAACAAAGTCCAGAGCCGACACAAACACATGGAAACGGGAAACACAGGAACAGGAACCAGGAAACAAGAAACACACAGACACACAGAAGGATCTGACACCCGACAAGGAAAGTGAACTTGAATATATAGGTGGCTGATGACTGAGTGGAGACAGGTGAGGGAACAGGTGAAAGGAGTGAGGCTGATCAGGTGATGGGGAAGGAAGGAATGTCAGAAGTGACAAACAAACAGATCATGACAGAACAAAAACTGAACCATAACAGTATCCCCCCCCCCTCAAGGGACGCTTGCTGGGTGGCCTGCCAGGCTTGTCCGGCGGACGGCCTGAGTCCGGGGGGGCCGGGGAGCACTGCAGACCGACCAGGATGTCGGGGAAGATGGAGGACCCCCACAGGAGGCCAACCAGGAGGCCGACGAAGACGGAGGACCCCCTCAGGAGGCCGACCAGGGGACCCAGGGAATTCGGCCGCTGGAACCGCTGAGGGCTCGGGGGATTCGGCCACTGGAACCGCTGGGGACTCGGGGGATTTGGCCGCTGGCAGCGCTGGATACTCGAAATACTCAGGGAATTCAGCCGCTGGGGGCTCTGGGGGCTCGAAATACTCGGGGAATTCGGCCGCTGGGGGCTCGGGATACTCGGGGAATTCAGCCGCTGGGGGCTCTGGGGGCTCGAAATACTCGGGGAATTCGGCCGCTGGGGGCTCGGGATACTCGGGGAATTCGGCCCCTGGGGGCTCTGGGAGCTCGGGATACTCGGGAATTCGGCCGCTGGCGCCGCTGGGGGCTCGGGATACTCGGGGAATTCGGCCACTGGCGGCGCTGGGGGCTCGGGATACTCGGGGGCCGCTGGAACCGCTGGGGGCTTGGGGGATTCGGCCGCTGGCGGCTCTGGGGGCTCGGAATACTCGGGGGATTTGGCCGCTGGCGGCACTGGGGGCTCGGGGATTTGGCCAAACGACCTCTGGGTTTCCCTCCCCGAAGCCTGCAAGTCTGGTGGCTTCGAGGACGTCCGAGGGCCAGACGGGTACCCCTGAATGGGTCAGGGGCTGAAACCGGCTCAGGACCGGTGGGCTGCAAACCCAGAAACCCGAGCCTAATGGACCGCGGGGCCGACAGAGACGCAGACTGGGGAGCAGGCACGGGAACAGACCAGGGTGCAGGCAGGAAGGTGGACCGGGACCCGGACAGAGAGGCTGACTGAGGTGCGGGCTGGTAATCTGGGGTCTCCAGAAAGCGTATTATCCAGCCTGGCTGGAAACCCCTCAGCCATGGCCTTATTAAAGATAACAACAAGAATGATTGTGTGCGAGGCTTGGCTCACTAGGTTCTTTGGCTGGTTGTTTTCATTGTGGACTGCTTCGGAGAGGAATCCGCCGTGGCACCCGGGCACGATGAACCCCGCTAAAGCTCCAATTACTTGAAACAAGATGGGGCGAATCTGAGATCTGAACAGATGTAGTGATTATAGGCTTGGAAAGACCATCGACCCATGATTTATATTAAGTGTTCTTGAATGCCATTCCCGGATCCTAAAGGAGTGTTCAGAGTAATGAACGGGAGAAATGCCAGATGAGGAGAGTATGTGGCGGAAGTGCTGATGGAACCAAAATCGAGTAACTGGCAATGAAGAGAGGATTTGTCAATGCTATGCTCTGGGGTTTCCGGAAAAGAAGTTCTTTGCAAGAGTCTCGAAAGGATTCAGCAGCGTTTGGATGTCGAAGTAAAAGACGAATATAAGCTGACCGAAATGATTGAAAATAAGACAAAAATGATCCCGTTACAGTTGCTTAGAATGTTGAGCCAAAGAAGTTCGGCACTGCCTCGAACTGTCCGGTGAGATGGAATTCAAGATTGACGGGATGGAAGAAGCAATGGATAGAAAGTGAGAGACAATGGTTCACCCTTGTGGAATGATGCGTACAGTGAAGTTGAGGTGGCCCATGAGGGAGAGAAGTTAGCATTTCATGCAGTATGGGGTGAGCAGGTCATTGGAAATCAGAATGCTGGTTCGACTTCGAGCTTTTCAGTTGAGAGTGAAGCCTGGTTGCATTGAAATGGAAATTTGAGGATGAGAGAATGGGCCAATCATGAAGCCTTCTTTGACTTTTAGTCAATAATTGTTTTCTGAAACAGCCTGTGCTCCAGTAAGCAGCCATTCGCACTCCTGCAAAGATCTGACTCAGGGTTACAGAGGCAGATATTCAATCGGGTAAACCAATAGCAAAGCCCATTACAAGATGAAGTGCATAAAAAATAGATCTGAATTGGCAATTTGCTCCAACCAGTTTTCAGTAAAACATTTTGTTCCAAATTGGCAACTTAATATCACATCATTAATTTGATATTATAAAACCATAATGTTTTTGAACCAGTGCCTTCAGTGTTTTGATTGAATTATTTTTATTAATAATTATTGAATTATCAGATTAAGTAGGTCAAAGCGGTTATTTCAGACAGGTACTTGATTGGGACATCCCCTAGTAACTAGCAGTTTCTTACTGGGTAGCAAACAAGCTATCATATAATTATAAATAACAGAGGTCTTAACTTACATGTGATCTCCCCAATAAATTAGGGATAGAAATTGTGATGGTTGGCCGAGTTGCAAGACTCATGACATAGGAGTTGCAGGCGAAGTTCAGCAGTCGAAGTGAATTTTATTTTACAGCAGTGGAGTCTCATATGGACATTTACAGTGAATAAAAGAAATGGTTGGCCAAAATGAAGAGGAAACAAACAAACCCAAAACAAACTCTTTCAGACTAAACAGCAAGATTTCCGCAGTGCATGTGTGTGGTGTATGTGCCTTTCTTTAGGGCACCTGGTTTCCCCGTGAGAAAAAACAAATTTGGAAGCACAGCAAAATTCATGCAAATACAGTCATGCTCAAAGTGTGATCTCTGATTACATTCCTTTTATGTTTTACATTTATATGTTTTACACAAAATAAAAATTTAAAATAAAATGGTGCAGTTAAAATACCGGAAGAAATATTTATATATTATATAATAAAATAGTATATAATGTTGTGGTAGAAAATATATATACTGTTGTGGTGGTTAAATAGCTTGTGAACAGTAGTAAGTAATAAGTAGTCAGCAGTATAACAGTAGTAAGATAATATATTGTGTATACTGTAAGGTAAAAGCAGTAGTAATAAATATATATACAGAGATGTAAACAATGGTATGCAGTATCAAATGTTTCAGTGCAGAAGTAAAGTGTGCAACAATGAGCATGTGAGCTCAAGAGTTGAATAGTGTTTCGGCCTGTGGGATGAAGCTGTCCCTGAGTCTGGTGATGCTGTGGTACTGTCTGCCAGACGTGAGCACACACACAACAGTTTGTGGCCATTCTCTGATGTTCCTGTTCGCTTCCTTCCTACACTGCTGAGTGTAGAGGTCCTGCATGGATGGACATGGGCCACGTTAACCTAGGCTGTGGTCAAAATCACTTTTGATTATTCATTCACGATTCCCTGCACAATATATATAATTCCCTACAGAAACACATTTGCTATGTTTTTGCATCATTGACTCATCCCTGACAGGTGTAGTGGGGCCACAAAACTGTAATTTGACCATCTGTCAAAGGCAGAGCCTTGCACTGCATAATACAAACAGTACATTTTACATTTAGTGTTCAGACACTAAAGTAAAATATAGAAAAGTAAATATACTGCATTAGGTAGCAAATAGAAGTTGATTTTGGACACATTTTGGATGTTGCTGTTATCACTGCCAGCAACATATCACTTAACAAGTGAGTTGATGTTACGCCTCCTGTAGATGAAGAACATTTCTGATCGATGAGTCTGTTGCTGAGTCGGCCCACATCAAGTCTGGTTCTGACCTCCAGTTGGCAGCCCAGTCGACACCTACTCCTGGTTTCCAGTCAGCAAACCCTGCCGCCACCCCAGAGTTGATGCCCCCACTGCTACCCGGCAAGATGTACAGCAGCTGGACGCCTGTCTGGAGCTATGGAATTATGTCCTGCACTCAAACCAATTGAATCTGGTCCTGTACTTCAGCTGCTTAATGAAATCCAGCCCAGAGTTTGAGCTTTAATCTTCTTACTAGGCTCTCCCCAAGCCTCCAGGTCAGCCTCGAGAGGATCCGCCTTTGCTTCTAGAGGGCCATTGAGCCTGAGTTTACTTGCCTCCATTCGTGCCCAGGTTGTATTCCCCCCCGCGCCTGCTGCCTCCGTGTCTGACTTGACAGACCCTGAATCGGCCGCCCCACCAAACGTCCTGTCTGTTCCTGCATCGGTCGGCCCGGCCAACACCCGACCTATTCCCGAGCCTGTTCCTGAGAGAATCTGTTCTTGCATTGAGGACACAGCCGACATCCTGTTTGTTCCTGAGTCGGCCGCCCCTATCCGGCCGTCAGCCGGAGGTCCCCTGCGCATCATCCCTGCTGATGATTTGTCAGTTCATAAGGCTGTTCCTGAGTCGGCCAGCATAAAGTGAGCTCCTGACCTCCAATCAGTGGCCAGGCCAACACTTACTCATGGTTCCCAGTCGGCAGTCTGGCCAGCACCTGCACACGAGTCTCCAGATCCCTGTAAAAACCATGGCGGGAGGAAGAATCATGTTTATTAAAAACACTCTTATGCATGAGAGCAATCTCATCTGCCAGAGTAGGGGACTGCCACAATCTAGTTACCTTCTGTTCATGTAAATACACCACAGTACCCTGAGTCACACCGTTTTTAAACTCTTATCAGCTCACACAGTGAAGCAAGGTCTCCAACCATACATGCCGAACACCACCTGTCGAAGAGGATCGATTTCTCATTGGCAAAGTCAACAAAAGTGTGGCCCGACGTTATTCGAAGACCTCAAAAATGCTGTCTACAAGCCTGTAGCACTAGCTCATACACAAAAATTGCACTTTTTAGCTTCTCATAGACAAGACTATCCTCAATACAGAGAGAACAACAAACCTCCTGAGCCTTACCAGTCAGCTCACACTGCATAAGTATTGCCCACACACCAAAGTAGGACTCACGTAAAACGGGGATCAGATGCAGCAGTTGAACCCGATGATAACTGTGCACCAGCAGGAGTACAAACTGAACCTGCCTGCAGCTCTAACTGACGCATCTTAATAGCTGCCTCTGCCTCCAACTTTCTCAACTCAAACTCCCTCCTCAGCTGAAATTCTCTCTCCTCTCTGAGAACCAGAACATTTTCCTGTGTCTCCAGCTGGAGATGAGCTAATCGCACCTTTAGCCTGGCATCCAATTTAGAGCCAGGAGAAGTCTGTTCAGAGAGTGGCTCAAACCGTGGGAGTAAGATTAACAAGCTTTGTCGCTCCTTCTACCTGAGAATCAGCATGACCTATACCCGAGGGCTCAGCCATATCAGAGCGACCTGAAATTCCTTTTTTATCTTCTCCCGGGAGATATTAACACGGAGGAAACACAAAAAAACAGAATTTATTCAATCCGTCTACCAACATCCTTTTGTCAGGTCCCATATGAGCCCCTAATTTTAATCCAGGGGATGAAGGGAGTAACAAATTAAATTAACCCGGGGACAAAGAAACAAGGTGAATGGAAGCGTTTGAACAAACCAATAATTTATTACCAACTAAACAGTTTTACAAAAACACCTCAAAACACTACTGAAAACGACTTACTATGTTAAAGCAAACAGCACAAGAATAAAAAACATACATGAAACAACACTTTGACAGTTAAATCTAAATCAAAGAAACACAATACTAATGAACACACTCCCTTTTAGAATGGAGCCAAAGTTCCCTACACTGGTACACCGCAACTCCAGTTTAGGCTGAATATAACAACCACACACACAGTCCGAAAAAAAGCCGACTGGCCCACTGCCACCATCTGTCCGTTCTTCCTGGTCTTTATCTTCCAGGCCCTGATTAGCGCAGGTGGGCTCAATCACGCAATCCCTATCGTAGAAGTAAGGTGTCAGGGTGGTAGTCTGGAGTGACATAGGTGAACACAAGAAAACAAAAAGGGAGGCGGCAGTTCTGAAAACCTCCCCAAAGGCAAACTTAGCATTTTTCGTACCGAAACAATGTGGGGATGTGGAAACGTGTCTGTTACATCAATCGCAATCATCCAGTTGCAGATCCTCTATCGACTGCGTGTCCACTGACTTCTTGTGAACCCAAGAATAAGGAAAAATCACCAAATCAAACACCAATTACCTGTGTTGGAGCCCATTAATGCGCTCCTGTGTGCTTGGCATTGTTAGAGAGATGCCTCATAAATGATCCTTCCCAGGTTTTACATCTGAAAAAGTAGATTAAGTAGGCTACAGCGATTATTTTAATAAGATACTTGATCGGGACATCCCTAGTAGCTACCAGTTTATCTTACTAGCTAACAAACTATTATATAATTATGAATAACAAACATCTTAACTTACATGCCAGAAAGTTATCTGTCATCATCATCAGTATAGATGATAAATAAATATAAATATTGTGGTAGAAGATTTTTTATATATATATATATATGTGTGTGTATATATGTGTATATATGTGTGTGTATATATGTATGTGTGTGTATATATATGTGTATAAAGAGCTTGTGAACAGTAGTAAGTAATAAGTAGTCAGCAGTATAACAGTAGTAAGATAATATATTGTGTATACTGTAAGGTAAAAGCAGAAGTAATAAATATATATGGAGATCTAAACAATGGTATGCAGTATAAAAAAGTTTCAGTGCAGAAGTAAGGTGTGCAGCAATGAGCTTGTGAGCTCAAGAGTTGAATAGTGTTTCGGCCTGTGGGATGAAGCTGTCCCTGAGTCTGGTGATGCTGTGGTACTGTCTGCCAGACGTGAGCACACACAACAGTTTGTGGCCATTCTCTGATGTTCCTGTTTGCTTCCTTCCTACACTGCTGAGTGTAGAGGTCCTGCATGGATGGACATGGGCCACGTTAACCTAGGCTGTGGTCAAAATCACTTTTGATTATTCATTCACGATTCCCTGCACAATATATATAATTCCCTACAGAAACACATTTGCTACGTTTTTGCATCATTGACTCATCCCTGACAGGTGTAGTGGGGCCACAAAACTGTAATTTGTAAACTGAAAGGTATCTTAGTGTTCAGACACTAAAGAAAAATATTCAAGTAATATGAGGTAAATATACTGCACTAAGAGGCAAACAGGAGGTGGTTTTGTACACAGTCCTTGGATGTTGCTGTTATCACTGCCAGCAACATATCACTTAACAAGTGAGTTGATGTTATGCCTCCTGTAGATGAAGAACATTTCTGATCGATGAGCCGATTATTCAGATTTCTGAATGTTCTAGATCATTGGACATGCAAAAGGTTGTGATTTATTCATTTGAGTTTAATGTGTATATAAATAATAGTTTATATACCAAACAGAATGTCTCCATATCACAAAGTATTGACAATAGTCAGTTTCATAATTAATTTTGTACATGAATGTTGCCCCATTTTCTCCTCCTACATGTGTCACCCATCTCTCTTTTCACATATGTGGGATATAGGGACAGGGTAAAGGGTTTATAATCCAATTCTTTAGTTTTCAGTTTCTACCAACTAGTGAAACTCCTCATGTCTGTGCTAACCATTTTCCCACCCTAAGTCTCTAACTGCAGCACCAACCCTCCGAGGGGGGGATTTTAAAAAAAAGCAATCAAATATAGAAAATGATGAGAACAAAACAATGATTTTGTCATACCATGTCATAATTATTATTTTGTTGTAAATAAGCAATAAGTCTTAACAGACAGTTGTAATAAATACTGTTTATATTCTGTATACAGAGAGAGAAGAAAATGATTTAACTTCCAGTTTTGGGTTGAGTGAAAACCTCTGTACAGCATATCTCATTTCAGTCAGTCTCTCTACAGTACGTTGGCCTCACAGGAGCCAGGCTGCAGTATCTGAAGAGTAACAATGAGTTTAACTGTTTTTCTAAACCAGGGGTAAAACAAGGCATATATCACAGGGTTTAGACAAGAGTTAATAAAGAACAGATAGACCACAAACAATCCAGCTGAAGTATTGAATAAAGAGTAATCTGCAAGAAACAAACAGTAATATGGGCACAAACATATTAGAAACACAACTACAAGAACACCAAGAGTCCTGGCTGCTTTCAGCTCAGATTTCTTTGTTTTTGGAGTCACTGAAAGCTTAAGTGTGACAGCTGTAACATGAGAGCGCATGGCACGAGCCTGAGACACAGCCACAACAAATACTCTCATATACAGAACTACGATTATAGAAACTGGAACAATGAAGATAAAAACAACGTCAGTCATGATAAAGTCAATGGAAAGCGCACACTCTCCATAGCAGGAATTATATCTGCCTGGTTGAGCCAGGTCATCCTTTTTTATGATACTGATGTAGAAAACAGAATAGAGCCAAGCCAGACAAACAAAGACTTCAGCCCTTCTCACAGTGATTCTGGTGGGGTAATGCAGAGGGTCACAAATAGCCACATAGCGGTCAATTGATATGAGCACAACGTTTGCAATCGAAGAAGTGGTAATAATGTACGTTAAATAAGTACACAGAGAACACACAACGTCACCAAGAAACCAGCAGGATGTTGCTCGGACGATTTCTCCCGGTATCACCAGGAGGCCCACGAGAAAGTCTGAGACAGCCAGAGAGAGGAGGAAGATGTTGGTGGGTGTGTGGAGCTGCCTGGAGGAAAAGACAAAAGTATCATTGACTATACAAGTCCTCCTATCTTAACAAGAAAAAAAGAAGTTATATGTTAGTGCCTTCCAAGACAATCCAAACAATCATTCAAAAACACATTATATGAGTCTCTTTTTCTGATCTGCCACACACAGATGTTTTTCAAAGCAGACATTTTGACATGTCATAGTAAGAAAAGCACAGATATTACAGTAATAACATTATCAATGGCTCCTATCTAGTGTGCCAAATTTCAGCAGCATTCATAACTCAGTTCTTCTTGTGACGTATTCATTTCTCTTAAACTTACATTTTAAGTTTTGCTGAGACGTTAAACTTGCCTGAAGTGGGAGACTGAGATGATGACGAGGAGGTTGAGAGCCGTAATGAGAAGAGAGAAGGAGGACAGCACAGTTTGAAAGACAACAGTTTCAAACCAAGGAAGCCTCGATTTCTTGCAGGAGGTGTTGAGGAGTTGTGGAAAGCAGAGATCTGCTCCATCCTCAGCCTCCATCGTCAGAGATCTGTAGATAGCTGCAGCTCTGGCAGCTTTCTGAGACATATAACTGATTTACCTCTCTCACATCATAATTCCTCCCCTCCTCTTTCCCTCAGTGTCTTTTGGACTCCGTTGGGATGCGTCTCTGCTGATCACATCATCATCTTCATCACTTTCCCTACAACCCTGTCTGACCATATCTCTATCATGTCCTATCTCCTTGTTACTCTCTACCCTTGCTTCCTTCCTTTTGTCCTATTATTGTCATATATATATAACTTTTTAAATTAGTTAAGCAGTGTACTGCCAAGTAGTTATGGAATCCTTTTTCATAATATAATAAACTCTTTTGAAGTGTTTTCATGCCTGATAATCCTTCAAACTCTTGGATTTGCTACTCAAACAAACCTTCCCGAAAAATGTTAGATCGCCTCACCATCAGCTGAAGTAACACGTCCACATGAATGCAATTTTCCTCTAACAAACAAAACAAAAACAAAACAACAAAAACAAGTACAAAACCTGTTTCACTCGTGCGCTCATGGATTCGTTACTTAAACTAAACTTCTCAAATCCTGATAGATTGCCTCATTGTCAGCTGAAGTAACATGTCCACATGCAGTCCATGGTACAAGACATGTAGTTGCTTGCAGCTCAAAGCAGAATCTCTTAAAAGTACTATACTGTGTTAATGGTGGTTATGGACATAGGCGTTGCTGGGTGGAGGACCAGCAAGAATGGCCATCGCACCCCCAAGAAATATATGTTCTTTTTGTGGTATATAAGAAACTGGATCTGAACCTGATTTTTTAATTCATATTATTATTTTTTACTGAACATTTGTCTGTAAGTCTTGGTCCACAGTACAGATCAGCATGTGGTGCTGCACTTTGTTAACCACAGTTAAAGAACAAACAAAATACTGATTTCCTGGATGTAACTCCAGTTCTATGAGTACTTGGTTTACCCCATCGAGGCTCCGCAAGTCGCTGAGTTATGATGGCACAAAGGTAGAGGAAGGAGCCTGTGTCGCAGCCAGGCAATGTCTTCCAACAACAACAACCCTATAAAGGGTGATTGTTCTTGTGTTTCAAATACATGGGCCAGACGTGGCCATCGAACAGGCCAGTGGTCTGACATTGCGTAGTTCTGTTAAAGAGGTAATGCTCGTAGTCCCACCTGGGGAGCACAACGCATTGTCTCATAACCTGTTTAAACCTCACCACAAAAGCAATAGCTAGTCGCTGAGCCGTCAGGAGGCTTGGTTTGTGAAATAGATGTCACATGTGCAGAAGTCGGTGGTGTAGTCAATCAGTAGTCTGTCTGAACTCTGGACTGAATCTGTGGAAAAAGAAATGTATTGAACGTCTATATATAAAGGACGGGCTGATCCCATGACCCCGGAACCGGAGAGATGTCAGCTGGGACCCGCAAAGCCGGAACAGGAGAGGCGTCAACCGACTTGCTGAAATGACATGTTGTCACGATTCAAGCAGGGAAAGGACCCAGATGCAGACCAAACCTCAAAAAGGTCAAGATGGTTTATTCCAAAACAAAAAAAGGGGCAGGAGTCCAGGGGATAGTCAGGCGGGTCGGCCGCTGGGGCCGCAGGAAACTCAGGCAGATCAGCCGCTGTGAGCATCTCGTTAGTTCAGGCAGGCCACGGAGTCAAGCTCAGCTCAATATCCCAGTTACATCAGTTGACCATTGCAATCCAGGAGCCACATCAGCTGATGGATCAGCTGATTCCCTTCCACGCATCTATTGCCGATCTTATTCAGGGTGCCCTATTTAAGCTGCTTCAGCCACCTATCCCGGCTGCTTTAGGCTGCCTATCCTGGCTCCGCAAGCCGCTTCACACGCTCGGCCGTGTGAGAACGACCAGGCTGTCAGCTGCCTGCCTCAACTCATCTGCTGCTCGTGTGTCAATCCGTTGACTACATCACGGACTCACTGCGTCAGCAATCTGAAGCACAGGAAGCTATTCATGTCGGAGGGTAATGCTGCTCCCGCACCTCTGCTGTCGGAAGGTAACACTGCTCCCGCACCTCCGCCGTCGGAAGGTAATGCCGCACCTCCGCCGACGGAAGGTAACGCGGCTCCCGCACCTCCGCTGTCGTTCAAGGAGCACGAGCCCCACCTCCAGCAGCCGGCACCGCGGCCCTGGAGTCCGGCCCTGCAGCCTCAGCAACTCGGGTCGCCCCAGGGCCCTTTTCCTGCTTGGCCGCAGGGCCTCCGCCATAATCCCCTCTCACACAGGCACTGCTACCCTGAAATTATCCGGACATTTTTCGGTATCTGGTATATGCGTGAACGCAAATGTCCACATCAGTCGAAGCGGACTTTAACCGGCCAGCTCCCGAGTACAGTCCAAGTGAACCATGTGTGAATGCAGCAGGTAACTGTACGACAATTCACGGGAGTCGGCGTGTTGACCTCCAGCAGTCAGCTGCTCTCATCACAGCTGCTGTGGTTTAGAAATGCGGCCGCACAGATAAATGCAGCAGCTAAAAGCTGCGTAGTTTTGACACTCCGCTGCATACTGCTAACACGAGAGAGGACTTCCTGTAAAATAAAGGTTTTATTTCTGGTGAAATCTAAAAACACTTCAAGGCACTATCACCATGGCTTCACTTTTCAAAGCTGGAGTTTGCCCGTGGAAGTATAAGGAGAACTGCATACAGCGTTGGAGCTCATGTTCATTGTTATGGAAGTGGCACATAAAGCAAACATTGGGGTATTCAAGAGTTTGGATTTTCCCGCTCTGTTGGGCCCATAGAGCACACGCACTAGCGTTTTCTTTAGCACCGCTTCCACACCACTCGGTCTCAGGCTCGTTCACATGACCGACGGGCTGCGTGCTCGTAGCAGCGCTATGCGTATATGATCTGCACCTCTTAGTAGCCGCAGCGGTGCGGTGTATACTATAAATGTTAAATCAGGCTTTGTCCCGTGTGTAAGTAAATAACCTACAACTATTATACTGCGTAGTATTCCATCATGCCGTGGTATCAGCACTGCCAGCTACCAGCCGACAGCCGGTAGTTTGGGAACAGACTTAATACATCCACGGTACATGCTTTACAACTTACAGCCCACGGATGTAATACAAGTAATAAGCAATGAGTTACAGCCAGTTATCTGTTTTTACAGCCAGTCATATGAGCGTGCTGGGTGGCACAGTCGAGCGCTGTCCAGTGGTCTGATGCGCATTTATGATGCTGAAGCATAACTCTAGCATTGGCTAATTACTGAATTTTACAACTTTTTGGACCAATGATTTAAACAAAGGTGATTAAAATGTTTGAACCGGGAAGTAATGGTTTTTTAAAAAAAAAAAAAAAAAAAAAGTTTCCAGTACGCTCTCACGGAAATCACGGAGGTTTCACTTGATGCAATCATTTTTATTTTTGTACCTGCCATTGTTTGATGTGCAGCTGATATAAATTTTATGTAATACTGCATCGCAGCTTGCATTTCATTAAACCTTTCATCCCCACCCTGCACTTTCATTGAAGCTCATGGAGAGTTCACCTGGTGCAATCGTTTTCGGGGTTCGCTGCTGCTGCTGCTCTCCCTGCCTTAAGCTTTCCAAGTAGGCACCTGGAATGACAGGGACGTTTTGCGCCGTGCAATCGTTTCAGGGGTAGCTGCTGCTGCTGCTTCTGCTGCTGCTGCTCTCCCTGCCTTAAGCTTTCCACGTTTACATCTGGAATGGCAGGGAGGTGTGGAGGAAACTAAAGTCTCTGCTTGTGTCTAGTGCAGATGAGAGTCGGCAATTAAATACCTGGACATGATATTCAGTTCTTCATGAAGCTTATTGCTTGCAAGCAAGAGCCATCATCAGCATTACTCAGACACGACTGAAGAGAGGCAGTCTCTCCTCAGCTCTTATACTTTGAGAATAACACATATACAACAATAACTCTAACAATCTATCAAGACACACATGATCTCACCCAAGAAATACAGTTTTGACCTTTGACCTCGATAACCTCCCTCTTGTCCGTATAAACAAGTGAGGTATACCATCTGCCCTACTCCCTAACATATTTCTCTATCTGGCGATTTTGTTTCTCATGTGTAAGAACAATCGTGTTCCTTGTGCACTAGTTATTCAGACACAAGAGGTGTGTCTGAATTACCAGGTTTAACTCTTATGAGTTTTCTTATCTTTAGTTTCACAACAACTTATAACGTATAATATCATGGTGGATAAATGTAACCTTATTGGAAAACGCGTCATTATAACAAGAATTTCCCCTACAGGATGTTTTGCCTGGTATGATCGTTTTGGGGGTCCTTGCTGCTGCTTTCCCTGCCTTAGGCTTTCCATGTGTGCGCATGGAAGTGCAGGGAGGTCCCAGAACAGAGCATACCGCCAAATGCATACAATTGCAAATATAACTACTGCATGTAGATCAAGTATTTTTGTCACAGTGGTCCTGACTGAACTGTGTTTAAATGTTTTTTATCATATGGATTTTTGTGGTTTCTAATTCTTACACACACCAACCACGATCTCTACCTGTGCAAACATGTACAAAAACATGTACAAAACTCCAATCACTTAACCTAGCGTAGCAGGCTTTCTGTAAAACCTTTTGGTCCAAATTGGCCACTGCAAGGCAACATTTTACATGTCTGATGTTAAGTTTAAGTTCTCTCTGAAGCTGGTGTCTGTACTCAGCCAAAGATTGTTCATGAGGGAATAAACTCCACTCTGTAACACCGCTGTACAGCCGCGAGTGTTTCTGTAGTTCCCACAACTCCAATGATACGTTTTCCCTCTGGCAGATGTCAGTTTCAGGAGTCACAATCCCAGTTAGTCTTTCATTCATATCATATCAATATTTGAATCTTATAAACATAATGTTTTTGAACCACTACTTACAGTGTTTGGATTGAATATGTTATGAAGAATAATTTGTGTCAGATTAAGTAGGCAACAGTGATTATTTTAATCAGATACTTGATCGGGTGTCAGCGTTTAATCACGGAAAGGGCCCAGATGCAGACCAACTCTCAGAATGCAAAATGGTTTTATTTCCAGCGAGGAAAAACAACTAAAAAAAAAAAACTCTTCCCACTCGGTCAGGAATACAGGAGCAGGGTACACAGACAGCTCAAAAAAACTAGAGACACAGGAGGTTTCTCAGACACAAAGACTACTAACGAAATCAATGACAACATCAAAGACGAGGACCCGACAAATGGAACTAAGGAACATATTTGCACAAGGACAGGAAAAGGAGTGAGACACAAGGGTTGTGCAAACGAGGGCTAGACAAGACGGCTGGTCCGTGACATCGGGACATCCCTAGAAGCTTGCGGTTTATCTTACTAGTTAACGAAAAAACTATTATATAATTATGAATAACAGACATCTAAACTTACATCCCAGAAAGTTATCTGTTATCATCATCAGTATAGTATGTAATATTGTGGTAGAAGATTATGTATATATATATGTGTATAAACAGCTTGTAAACAGTAGTAAGTAATAAGTAGTCAACAGTATAACAGTAGTAAGATAATATATTGTGTATACTGTAAGGTAAAAGCAATAGTAATAAATATATATACAGAAATGTTTCAATGCAGAAGTAAGGTGTGCAACAATGAGCATGTGAGCTCAAGAGTTGAATAGTGTTTCGGCCTGTGGGATGAAGCTGTCCCTGAGTCTGGTGATGCTGTGGTACTGTCTGCCAGACGTGAGCACACACAACAGTTTGTGGCCATTCTCTGATGTTCCTGTTCGCTTCCTTCTTACACTGCTGAGTGTAGAGGTCCTGCATGGATGGACATGGGCCAACAGGTTGTGATTGATTCATTTGAGTTTAATGTGTATATAAATAATAGTTTATATACCAAACAGAATGTCTCCATATCACAAAGTATTGATAATAGTCAGTTTCATAATTCATTTTGTACATGAATGTTGCCCCATTTTCTCGTCCTACATGCGTCACCCATCTCTCTTTTCACATATGTGGGATATAGGGACAGGGTAAAGGGTTTATAATCCAATTGTTTAGTTTTCAGTTTCTACCAACTAGTGAAACTCCTCATGTCTGTGCTAACCATTTTCCCACCCTAAGTCTCTAACTGCAGCACCAACCCTCCGAGGGGGGATTTTAAAAAAAAGCAATCAAATATAGAAAATGATGAGAACAAAACAATGATTTTGTCATACCATGTCATAATTATTATTTTGTTGTAAATAAGCAATAAGTCTTAACAGACAGTTGTAATAAATACTGTTTATATTCTGTATACAGAGAGAGAAGAAAATGATTTAACTTCCAGTTTTGGGTTGAGTGAAAACCTCTGTACAGCATATCTCATTTCAGTCAGCCGCTCTACAGTACGTTGGCCTCACAGGAGCCAGGCTGCAGTATCTGAAGAGTAACAATGAGTTTAACTGTTTTTCTAAACCAGGGGTAAAACAAGGCATATATCACAGGGTTTAGACAAGAGTTAATAAAGAACAGATAGACCACAAACAATCCAGCTGAAGTATTGAATAAAGAGTAATCTGCAAGAAACAAACAGTAATATGGACACAAACATATTAGAAACACAACTACAAGAACACCAAGAGTCCTGGCTGCTTTCAGCTCAGATTTCTTTGTTTTTGGAGTAGTTGAAAGCTTTAGTGTGACAGCTGTAACATGAGAGCGCATGGCACGAGCCTGAGACACAGCCACAACAAATACTCTCATATACAGAACTATGATTATAGAAACTGGAACAATGAAGATAAAAACAACGTCAGTCATGATATAGTCAGTGGAAATCGCACACTCTCCATAGCAGGAACGCTTCCTGCCTGGTTGAGCCAGGTCATCCTTTTTTATGATACTGATGTAGAAAACAGAATAGAGCCAACACAAACAAACAAAGACTTCAGCCCTTCTCACAGTGATTCTGGTGGGGTAATGCAGAGGGTCACAAATAGCCACATAGCGGTCAATTGATATGAGCACAACGTTTGCAATCGAAGAAGTGGTATTAATGTATGATAAATAAGTACACAGAGAACACACAACGTCACCAAGAAACCAGCAGGATGTTGCTCGGACGATTTCTCCCGGTATCAGCGCGAGGCCCACGAGAAAGTCTGAGACAGCCAGAGAGAGGAGGAAGATGTTGGTGGGTGTGTGGAGCTGCCTGGAGGAAAAGACAAAAGTATCATAGACTATACAAGTCCTCCTATCTGAACAACAAAAAAGAAGTTATATGTTAGTGCCTTTCAAGACAATCCAAACAATCATTCAAAAACACATTATATGAGTCTCTTTTTCTGATCTGCCACACACAGATGTTTTTCAAAGCAGACATTTTGAAATGTCATAGTAAGAAAAGCACAGATATTACAGTAATAACATTATCAATGGCTCCTATCTAGTGTGCCAAATTTCAGCAGCATTTATAATTCAGTTCTTCTTGTGACGTATTCATTTTTCTTAAACTTACATTTTAAAGTTTTGCTGAGACGTTAAACTTGCCTGAAGTGGGAGACTGAGATGAGGACGAGGAGGTTGAGAGCCGTAATGAGAAGAGAGAAGGAGGACAGCACAGTTTGAATAACCACAGTTTCAAACCAAGGAATTGTCGATTTCTTGCAGGAGGTGTTGAGGAGTTGTGGAAAGCAGAGATCTGCTCCATCCTCAGCCTCCATCGTCAGAGATCTGTAGATAGCTGCAGCTCTGGCAGCTTTCTGAGACATATAACTGATTTACCTCTCTCACATCATAATTCCTCCACTCCTCTTTCCCTCAGTGTCTTTTGGACTCCGTTGGGATGCGTCTCTGCTGATCACATCATCATCTTCATCACTTTCCCTACAACCCTGTCTGACCATATCTCTATCATGTCCTATCTCCTTGTTACTCTCTACCCTTGCTTCCTTCCTTTTGTCCTATTATTGTCATATATATATAACTTTTTAAATTAGTTAAGCAGTGTTTAAACAAATTAAAGTAATGCACAGGAAAAAGTTCCACTCATTCATTTCAACGAGGCCACTCCAGCCAACAGGGGTACAAACACAGAGGGCTCCAAGGAAGAAAACAGAGCTTGATCCAGCAAAAGAGATTCGTGGCAGCGCAATACGACGTCACACTGTGTTGGCAAATCAAATACTGCCAAGTAGTTATGGAATCCTTTTTCATAATATAATAAACTCTTTTGAAGTGTTTTCATGCCTGATAATCCTTCAAACTCTTGGATTTGCTACTCAAACAAACCTTCCCGAAAAATGTTAAATTGCCTCACCATCAGCTGAAGTAACACGTCCACATGAATGCAATTTTCCTCTAACAAACAAAACAAAAACAAAACAACAAAAACAAGTACAAAACCTGTTTCACTCGTGCGCTCATGGATTCGTTACTTAAACTAAACTTCTCAAATCCTGATAGATTGCCTCATTGTCAGCTGAAGTAACATGTCCACATGCAGTCCATGGTACAAGACATGTAGCTGCTTGCAGCTCAAAGCAGAATCTCTTAAAAGTACTATACTGTGTTAATGGTGGTTATGGACATAGGCGTTGCTGGGTGGAGGACCAGCAAGAATGGCCATCGCACCCCCAAGAAATATATGTTCTTTTTGTGGTATATAAGAAACTGGATCTGAACCTGATTTTTTAATTCATATTATTATTTTTTACTGAACATTTGTCTGTAAGTCTTGGTCCACAGTACAGATCAGCATGTGGTGCTGCACTTTGTTAACCACAGTTGAAGAACAAACAAAATACTGATTTCCTGGATGTAACTCCAGTTCTATGAGTACTTGGTTTACCCCATCGAGGCTCCGCAAGTCGCTGAGTTATGATGGCACAAAGGTAGAGGAAGGAGCCTGTGTCGCAGCCAGGCAATGTCTTCCAACAACAACAACCCTGTAAAGGGTGATTTTTCTCGTGTTTCAAATACATGGGCCAGACGTGGCCATCAAACAGGCCAGTGGTCTGACATTGCTGTTAAAGTTATAGTTATAGTTCTGTTAAAGAGGTAATGCTCGTAGTCCCACCTGGGGAGCACAACGCATTGTCTCATAACCTGTTTAAATCTCACCACAATAGCAATAGCTAGTCGCTGAGCTGTCAGGAGGCTTGGTTTGCGAAATAGATGTCACATGTGCAGAAGTCGGTGGTGTAGTCAATCAGTAGTCTGTCTGAACTCTGGACTGAATCTGTGGAAAAAAAGTAGTAGTAATCGTCGTGTCTGTCCGTTTCCATTTCTCCCTCTTCAGCATCCGAGGGTGAGTTGTCCTCACCCGAAGAAGACTCCTCCCCATCCTCGGAGGTCACAGGTGGGAGAGGAGGCGTAGGGTCAGGGTGGGTGGTCTCTGACGGCCTAGAGGCTTTGGATGGCTGGTCAGGATTGTGGTGGTCGAACTCTCTGATCGCACCCACATGAGTTGCTGGGACCAGGACGAAGGGTGCTTGGAAACGAGACATCGTAGGGCAGTCTCCATTTTTTGGTTCTTGCGTTCCGTCTGGCCGTTAGATTGGGGATGGAACCCAGATGAAAGACTGACTGTGGCCCCAATGAGTGTGCAGAACTCCCTCCAGAACACCGACGTGAACTGAGGTCCTCTGTCGGAGACTACATCTGTGGGAAGACCGTGGAGCCGGAACACGTGGAGGAGCACTAATTCAGCCGTCTCTTTAGCCGAGGAGGGCTTGGGCAAGGGAATGAAATGAGCCATCTTGCTGAACCGATCTACCACTGTCAGGATGGCAGTGTGTTTGTTGGACAGTGGTAGACCGGTAACGAAATTCAGAGAAATATGGGACCAAGGACGATGAGGCACGGGTAGAGGTCAAGAACAGAGACCACCTGGCCTGTCGTGAGTTAAGTCTCTTGGCGGACTGGATGTATTCCAGGTTCTTATGGTCCGTCCAAACAATAAAAGGCAGACTGGTCCCCTCCAGCCAGTGGCGCCATTCCTCCAAGGCTAACTTAACTGCCAGCAGCTCTCGGTTACCAATGTTGTAATTTCTTTCGGCCGGAGAGAGCCGCCTCGAGAAGAAGACGCAGGGATGTAATTTCTGGTCTTCCGCCTCTCACTGGGATAGGATGGCCACACACTCTCTGTAGCAGGAATTATACCTGTCTGGTTGAAACAGGTCATCCTTTAATAAGAGACTGTTGTAGAAAGCAGAACAGAGCCAACACAGACAAACAGAGAGTTGAACTCTTCTCACAGTCATTCTGGTGGGGTAATGCAGAGGGTCACAAATAGCCACATAGCGGTCGATTTGATATGAGCACCATGTCTCCTATTGAGGAAGATGTAATGATGAAAGACACATAATTATGCAGAGAACACATGAAATCACCAAGAAACCAGCAGGATGTTTTTCGTAGGAATTCTCCCGGCATCACGAGGAGGCCGACGAGAAAGTCTGAGACAGCCAGAGAGAGGAGGAGGATGTTGGTGGGTGTGTGGAGCTGCCTGGAGGGAAAGAGAAACGTATCATTAAATCAACAAGTCCTTATGACAAAACAACCCAAACAGCTATTCCAAAAAACATTCACATTTAGTAGTTTCTGATCTGCCATATCTCTAGTTACAGTTACAGTCACTCTAGTGACAATTCAAATCACTTGGTTGAGGTTACAGTGGAAAGTAACCAATGTTGATTTGGTAGGAAACTGAACATCAACGCTGACAAAGTCAGACATTTTAGCATATTTGTGCAAAAACAGTCAGCAAAGCAGAATATAAGTTTAGTGTGTCAAGGTGCAACATTATACAGTACTAGGTCAAAGACAATTCTTCTTGTAAATCTTTTTGAAGTAACAAAAAAAAAAAAGAAAATGTAGAGAGAAGCTTAATCTCTACCTGAAGTATGAGACTGAGATGATGATGAGGAGGTTGAGAACCACAGTGAGCGGAGAGATGAAGGACAGCAGAATGTTCAGGAGCACGTCTTCAGACCAAGGAGTTGTTGGTTTTCTGCAGGAGGTGTTGAGGAGATGTGGAAAGCAGAGCTCTGCTCCGTACTCAACCTCCATCTTTAATGATCTTTAGATAGCTGCAGCTCTGGCAGCTTTATGATTCAGTCATATAACTGATTTACCTCTCTCACATCCTCTTAATTCCTCTCCTCCTCTTTGTCTTAGTGTCTGTTTGACTCTGATGCCCCTGCCTCACTGTCTTTCTCTCCTATCCACTGGTCCCCTCTTGGATCCCCTTACGGTAGATAATGGTACGACGCGTAGCCGTTTGGCAATGATAGGACCCAAGCGCAGACAGGAGAGGAGACCGGCAGGTATGCTGACTGGAGTTTATTCTCAACAAAGTCCAGAGCCGACACAAACACATGGAAACGGGAAACACAGGAACAGGAACCAGGAAACAAGAAACACACAGACACACAGAAGGATCTGACACCCGACAAGGAAAGTGAACTTGAATATATAGGTGGCTGATGACTGAGTGGAGACAGGTGAGGGAACAGGTGAAAGGAGTGAGGCTGATCAGGTGATGGGGAAGGAAGGAAAGTCAGAAGTGACAAACAAACAGATCATGACAGAACAAAAACTGAACCATAACAGTATCCCCCCCCCCTCAAGGGACGCTTGCTGGGTGGCCTGCCAGGCTTGTCCGGCGGACGGCCTGAGTCCGGGGGGGCCGGGGAGCACTGCAGACCGACCAGGATGTCGGGGAAGATGGAGGACCCCCACAGGAGGCCGACCAGGAGGCCGACGAAGACGGAGGACCCCCTCAGGAGGCCGACCAGGGGACCCAGGGGATTCGGCCGCTGGAACCGCTGAGGGCTCGGGGGATTCGGCCACTGGAACCGCTGGGGACTCGGGGGATTTGGCCGCTGGCAGCGCTGGATACTCGAAATACTCGGGGAATTCGGCCGCTGGGGGCTCGGGATACTCGGGGAATTCGGCCGCTGGGGGCTCGGGATACTCGGGGAATTCGGCCCCTGGGGGCTCTGGGAGCTCGGGATACTCGGGAATTCGGCCGCTGGCGCCGCTGGGGGCTCGGGATACTCGGGGAATTCGGCCACTGGCGGCGCTGGGGGCTCGGGATACTCGGGGGCCGCTGGAACCGCTGGGGGCTCGGGGGATTCGGCCGCTGGCAGCTCTGGGGGCTCGGAATACTCAGGGGATTCGGCCGCTGGCGGCACTGGGGGCTCGGGGATTTGGCCGAACGACCTCTGGGTTTCCCTCCCCGAAGCCTGCAAGTCTGGTGGCTTCGAGGACGTCCGAGGGCCAGACGGGTACCCCTGAATGGGTCAGGGGCTGAAACCGGCTCAGGACCGGTGGGCTGCAAACCCAGAAACCCGAGCCTAATGGGCCGCGGGGCCGACAGAGACGCAGACTGGGGAGCAGGCACGGGAACAGACCAGGGTGCAGGCAGGAAGGTGGACCGGGACCCGGACGGAGAGGCTGACTGAGGTGCGGGCTGGTAATCTGGGGTCTCCAGAAAGCTTATTATCCAGCCTGGCTGGAAACCCCTCAGCCATGGCCTTATTAAAGATAACAACAAGAATGATTGTGTGCGAGGCTTGGCTCACTAGGTTCTTTGGCTGGTTGTTTTCATTGTGGACTGCTTCGGAGAGGAATCCGCCGTGGCACCCGGGCACGATGAACCCCGCTAAAGCTCCAATTACTTGAAACAAGATGGGGCGAATCTGAGATCTGAACAGATGTAGTGATTATAGGCTTGGAAAGACCATCGACCCATGATTTATATTAAGTGTTCTTGAATGCCATTCCCGGATCCTAAAGGAGTGTTCAGAGTAATGAACGGGAGAAATGCCAGATGAGGAGAGTATGTGGCGGAAGTGCTGATGGAACCAAAATCGAGTAACTGGCAATGAAGAGAGGATTTGTCAATGCTATGCTCTGGGGTTTCCGGAAAAGAAGTTCTTTGCAAGAGTCTCGAAAGGATTCAGCAGCGTTTGGATGTCGAAGTAAAAGACGAATATAAGCTGACCGAAATGATTGAAAATAAGACAAAAATGATCCCGTTACAGTTGCTTAGAATGTTGAGCCAAAGAAGTTCGGCACTGCCTCGAACTGTCCGGTGAGATGGAATTCAAGATTGACGGGATGGAAGAAGCAATGGATAGAAAGTGAGAGACAATGGTTCACCCTTGTGGAATGATGCGTACAGTGAAGTTGAGGTGGCCCATGAGGGAGAGAAGTTAGCATTTCATGCAGTATGGGGTGAGCAGGTCATTGGAAATCAGAATGCTGGTTCGACTTCGAGCTTTTCAGTTGAGAGTGAAGCCTGGTTGCATTGAAATGGAAATTTGAGGATGAGAGAATGGGCCAATCATGAAGCCTTCTTTGACTTTTAGTCAATAATTGTTTTCTGAAACAGCCTGTGCTCCAGTAAGCAGCCATTCGCACTCCTGCAAAGATCTGACTCAGGGTTACAGAGGCAGATATTCAATCGGGTAAACCAATAGCAAAGCCCATTACAAGATGAAGTGCATAAAAAATAGATCTGAATTGGCAATTTGCTCCAACCAGTTTTCAGTAAAACATTTTGTTCCAAATTGGCAACTTAATATCACATCATTAATTTGATATTATAAAACCATAATGTTTTTGAACCAGTGCCTTCAGTGTTTTGATTGAATTATTTGTATCAGATTAAGTAGGTCAAAGCGGTTATTTCAGACAGGTACTTGATTGGGACATCCCTAGTAACTAGCAGTTTCTTACTAAGTAGCAAACAAGCTATTATATAATTATAAATAACAGAGGTCTTAACTTACATGTGATTTCCCCAATAAATTAGGGATAGAAATTGTGATGGTTGGCCGAGTTGCAAGACTCATGACACAGGAGTTGCAGGCGAAGTTCAGCAGTCGAAGTGAATTTTATTTTGCAGCAGTGGAGTCTCATATGGACATTTACAGTGAATAAAAGAAATGGTTGGCCAAAATGAAGAGGAAACAAACAAACCCAAAACAAACTCTTTCAGACTAAACAGCAAGATTTCCGCAGTGCATGTGTGTGGTGTATGTGCCTTTCTTTAGGGCACCTGGTTTCCCCGTGAGAAAAAACAAATTTGGAAGCACAGCAAAATTCATGCAAATACAGTCATGCTCAAAGTGTGATCTCTGATTACATTCCTTTTATGTTTTACATTTATATGTTTTACACAAAATAAAAATTTAAAATAAAATGGTGCAGTTAAAATACCGGAAGAAATATTTATATCTTATATAATAAAATAGTATATAATATTGTGGTAGAAAATATATATACTGTTGTGGTGGTTAAATAGCTTGTAAACAGTAGTAAGTAATAAGTAGTCAGCAGTATAACAGTAGTAAGATAATATATTGTGTATACTGTAAGGTAAAAGCAGTAGTAATAAATATATATACAGAGATGTAAACAATGGTATGCAGTATCAAATGTTTCAGTGCAGAAGTAAAGTGTGCAACAATGAGCATGTGAGCTCAAGAGTTGAATAGTGTTTCGGCCTGTGGGATGAAGCTGTCCCTGAGTCTGGTGATGCTGTGGTACTGTCTGCCAGACGTGAGCACACACACAACAGTTTGTGGCCATTCTCTGATGTTCCTGTTCGCTTCCTTCCTACACTGCTGAGTGTAGAGGTCCTGCATGGATGGACATGGGCCACGTTAACCTAGGCTGTGGTCAAAATCACTTTTGATTATTCATTCACGATTCCCTGCACAATATATATAATTCCCTACAGAAACACATTTGCTATGTTTTTGCATCATTGACTCATCCCTGACAGGTGTAGTGGGGCCACAAAACTGTAATTTGTAAACTGAAAGGTATCTTAGTGTTCAGACACTAAAGAAAAATATCCAAGTAATATGAGGTAAATATACTGCACTAAGAGGCAAACAGGAGGTGGTTTTGTACACAGTCCTTGGATGTTGCTGTTATCACTGCCAGCAACATATCACTTAACAAGTGAGTTGATGTTATGCCTCCTGTAGATGAAGAACATTTCTGATCGATGAGCCGATTATTCAGATTTCTGAATGTTCTAGATCATTGGACATGCAAAAGGTTGTGATTGATTCATTTGAGTTTAATGTGTATATAAATAATAGTTTATATACCAAACAAAATGTCTCCATATCACAACGTATTGATAATAGTCAGTTTCATAATTCATTTTGTACATGAATGTTGCCCCATTTTCTCGTCCTACATGCGTCACCCATCTCTCTTTTCACATATGTGGGATATAGGGACAGGGTAAAGGGTTTATAATCCAATTCTTTAGTTTTCAGTTTCTACCAACTAGTGAAACTCCTCATGTCTGTGCTAACCATTTTCCCACCGTAATCTCTAACTGCAGCACCAACCCTCCGAGGGGGGGATTTTAAAAAAAAGCAATCAAATATAGAAAATGATGAGAACAAAGCAATGATTTTGTCATACCATGTCATAATTATTATTTTGTTGTAAATAAGCAATAAGTCTTAACAGACAGTTGTAATAAATACTGTTTATATTCTGTATACAGAGAGAGAAGAAAATGATTTAACTTCCAGTTTTGGGTTGAGTGAAAACCTCTGTACAGCATATCTCATTTCAGCCAGCCGCTCTACAGTACGTTGGCCTCACAGGAGCCAGGCTGCAGTATCTGAAGAGTAACAATGAGTTTAACTGTTTTTCTAAACCAGGGGTAAAACAAGGCATAGATCACAGGGTTTAGACAAGAGTTAAAATAGGACACATAGAGCGCAAAAAAGGAGGCTGAAGTATTGAATAAAGAGTAATCTGCAAAAAACACACAGTAATATGGGCACAAACATATTAGAAACACAACTACAAGAACACCAAGAGCCCTGGCTGCTTTCAGCTCAGATTTCTTTGTTTTTGGAGTCACTGAAAGCTTTAGTGTGACAGCTGTAACATGAGAGCGCATGGCACGAGCCTGAGACACAGCCACAACAAATACGCTCATATACAGAGCTACGATTATAGAAACTGGAACAATAAACATAAAAACAAGGTCAGTAACAATATGGTCAGTGGGAATCGCACACTCTCCATAGCAGGAACGCTTCCTGCCTGGTTGAGCCAGGTCATCCTTTTTTATGATACTGATGTAGAAAACAGAATAGAGCCAACACAGACAAACAAAGACTTCAGCCCTTCTCACAGTGATTCTGGTGGGGTAATGCAGAGGGTCACAAATAATCACATAGCGGTCAATTGATATGAGCACAACATTTGCAGTCGAAGAAGTGGTAACAATGTACGATAAATAAGAACACAGAGAACACACAACGTCACCAAGAAACCAGCAGGATGTTGCTCGGACGATTTCTCCCGGTATCAGCGCGAGGCCCACGAGAAAGTCTGAGACAGCCAGAGAGAGGAGGAAGATGTTGGTGGGTGTGTGGAGCTGCCTGGAGGAAAAGACAAAAGTATCATAGACTACACAAGTCCTCCTATCTGAACAACAAAAAAGAAGTTATATGTTAGTGCCTTCCAAGACAATCCAAACAATCATTCAAAAACACATTATATGAGTCTCTTTTTCTGATCTGCCACACACAGATGTTTTTCAAAGCAGACATTGACATGTCATAGTAAGAAAAGCACAGATATTACATTAATAACATTATCAATGGCTCCTATCTAGTGTGCCAAATTTCAGCAGCATTCATAACTCAGTTCTTCTTGTGACATATTCATTTTTCTTAAACTTACATTTTAAAGTTTTGCTGAGACGTTAAACTTGCCTGAAGTGGGAGACTGAGATGATGACGAGGAGGTTGAGAGCCGTAATGAGCAGAGAGAAGGAGGACAGCACAGTTTGAAGGACCACAGCTTCAGACCAAGGAATTGTCGGCTTCTTGCAGGAGGTGTTGAGGAGTTGTGGAAAGCAGAGATCTGCTCCGTCCTCAACCTCCATCGTCAGAGATCTGTAGATAGCTGCAGCTCTGGCAGCTTTCTGAGACATATAACTGATTTACCTCTCTCACATCATAATTCCTCCCCTTCTCTTTCCCTCAGTGTCTTTTGGACTCCTTTGGGATGCCTCTCTGCTGATCACATCATCATCTTCATCACTTTCCCTACAACCCTGTCTGACCATATCTCTATCATGTCCTATCTCCTTGTTACTCTCTAACCTTGCTTCCTTCCTTTTGTGAATGAATGCAAATCTCGACTAACAAACACAAAACAAGTACAAAACCTGTTTCACCCGTGCGCTCGTGGAATTGTTACTTAAACTAAACTTCTCAAATCCTGTTAGATCGCCTCATTGTCAGCTGAAGTAACATGTCCACATGCAGTCCATGGTACAAGACATGTAGTTGCTTGCAGCTCAAAGCAGAATCTCTTAAAAGTACTATACTGTGTTAATGATGGTTATGGACATAGGCGATGCTGGGCGGAGGACCAGCAAGAATGGCCATCGCACCCCCAAGAAATATATGTTCTTTTTGTGGTATATAAGAAACTGGATCTGAACCTGATTTTTTAATTCATATTATTATTTTTTACTGAACATTTGTCTGTAAGTCTTGGTCCACAGTACAGATCAGCATGTGGTGCTGCACTTTGTTAACCACAGTTAAATAACAACCAAAATACTGATTTCCTGGGTGTAACTCCAGTTCTATGAGTACTTGGTTTACCCCATCGAGGCTCCGCAAGTCGCTGAGTTATGATGGCACAAAGGTAGAGGAAGGAGCCTGTGTCGCAGCCAGGCAATGTCTTCCAACAACAACAACCCTATAAAGGGTGATTGTTCTTGTGTTTCGAATACATGGTCCAGACGTGGCCATCGAACAGGCCAGTGGTCTGACATTGCGTAGTTCGGTTAAAGAGGTAATGCTCGTAGTCCCACCTGGGGAGCACAACGCATTGTCTCATAACCTGTTTAAATCTCACCACAAAAGCAATAGCTAGTCGCTGAGCCGTCAGGAGGCTTGGTTTGTGAAATAGATGTCACATGTGCAGAAGTCGGTGGTGTAGTCGATCAGTAGTCTGTCTGAACTCTGGACTGAATCTGTGGAAAAAAAGTAGTAGTAATTGTCGTGTCTGTCCGTTTCCATTTCTCCCTCTTCAGCATCCGAGGGTGAGTTGTCCTCACCCGAAGAAGACTCCTCCCCATCCTCGGAGGTCACAGGTGGGAGAGGAGGCGTAGGGTCAGGGTGGGTGGTCTCTGACGGCCTAGAGGCTTTGGATGGCTGGTCAGGATTGTGGTGGTCGAACTCTCTGATCGCACCCACATGAGTTGCTGGGACCAGGACGAAGGGTGCTTGGAAACGAGACATCGTAGGGCAGTCTCCATTTTTTGGTTCTTGCGTTCCGTCTGGCCGTTAGATTGGGGATGGAACCCAGATGAAAGACTGACTGTGGCCCCAATGAGTGTGCAGAACACCGACGTGAACTGAGGTCCTCTGTCGGAGACTACATCTGTGGGAAGACCGTGGAGCCGGAACACGTGGAGGAGCACTAATTCAGCCATCTCTTTAGCCGAGGAGGGCTTGGGCAAGGGAATGAAATGAGCCATCTTGCTGAACCGATCTACCACTGTCAGGATGGCAGTGTGTTTGTTGGACAGTGGTAGACCAGTAACGAAGTCCAGAGAAATATGGGACCAAGGACGATGAGGCACGGGTAGAGGTCAAGAACAGAGACCACCTGGCCTGTCGTGAGTTAAGTCTCTTGGCGGACTGGATGTATTCCAGGTTCTTATGGTCCGTCCAAACAATAAAAGGCAGACTGATCCCCTCCAGCCAGTGGCGCCATTCCTCCAAGGCTAACTTAACTGCCAGCAGCTCTCGGTTACCAATGTTGTAATTTCTTTCGGCCGGAGAGAGCCGCCTCGAGAAGAAGACGCAGGGATGTAATTTCTGGTCTTCCGCCACCCACTGGGATAGGATGGCCACACACTCTCTGTAGCAGGAATTATACCTGTCTGGTTGAAACAGGTCATCCTTTAATAAGAGACTGTTGTAGAAAGCAGAACAGAGCCAACACAGACAAACAGAGAGTTGAACTCTTCTCACAGTCATTCTGGTGGGGTAATGCAGAGGGTCACAAATAGCCACATAGCGGTCGATTTGATATGAGCACCATGTCTCCTATTGAGGAAGATGTAATGATGAAAGACACATAATTATGCAGAGAACACATGAAATCACCAAGAAACCAGCAGGATGTTTTTCGTAGGAATTCTCCCGGCATCACGAGGAGGCCGACGAGAAAGTCTGAGACAGCCAGAGAGAGGAGGAGGATGTTGGTGGGTGTGTGGAGCTGCCTGGAGGGAAAGAGAAACGTATCATTAAATCAACAAGTCCTTATGACAAAACAACCCAAACAGCTATTCCAAAAAACATTCACATTCAGTAGTTTCTGATCTGCCATATCTCTAGTTACAGTTACAGTCACTCTAGTGACAATTCAAATCACTTGGTTGAGGTTACAGTGGAAAGTAACCAATGTTGATTTGGTAGGAAACTGAACATCAACGGTGACAAAGTCAGACATTTTAGCATATTTGTGCAAAAACAGTCAGCAAAGCAGAATATAAGTTTAGTGTGTCAAGGTGCAACATTATACAGTACTAGCTCAAAGACAATTCTTCTTGTAAATCTTTTTGAAGATTTATGTAGAGAGAAGCTTAATCTCTACCTGAAGTATGAGACTGAGATGATGATGAGGAGGTTGAGAACCACAGTGAGCGGAGAGATGAAGGACAGCAGAATGTTCAGGAGCACGTCTTCAGACCAAGGAGTTGTTGGTTTTCTGCAGGAGTCGTTGAGGAGATGTGGAAAGCAGAGCTCTGCTCCGTACTCAACCTCCATCTTTAATGATCTTTAGATAGCTGCAGCTCTGGCAGCTTTATGATTCAGTCATATAACTGATTTACCTCTCTCACATCCTCTTAATTCCTCTCCTCCTCTTTCTCTTAGTGTCTGTTGGGCAGACTAAACAGCGAGATTTCCGCAGTGCATGTGTGTGGTGTATGTGCCTTTCTTTAGGGCACCTGGTTTCCCCGTGAGAAAAAACAAATTTGGAAGCACAGCAAAATTCATGCAAATACAGTCATGCTCAAAGTGTGATCTCTGATTACATTCCTTTTATGTTTTACATTTATATGTTTTACACAAAATAAAAATTTAAAATAAAATGGTGCAGTTAAAATACCGGAAGAAATATTTATATATTATATAATAAAATAGTATATAATATTGTGGTAGAAAATATATATACTGTTGTGGTGGTTAAATAGCTTGTGAAAGGTAGTAAGTAATAAGTAGTCAGCAGTATAACAGTAGTAAGATAATATATTGTGTATACTGTAAGGTAAAAGCAGTAGTAATAAATATATATACAGAGATGTAAACAATGGTATGCAGTATCAAATGTTTCAGTGCAGAAGTAAAGTGTGCAACAATGAGCATGTGAGCTCAAGAGTTGAATAGTGTTTCGGCCTGTGGGATGAAGCTGTCCCTGAGTCTGGTGATGCTGTGGTACTGTCTGCCAGACGTGAGCACACACAACAGTTTGTGGCCATTCTCTGATGTTCCTGTTCGCTTCCTTCCTACACTGCTGAGTGTAGAGGTCCTGCATGGATGGACATGGGCCAACAGGTTGTGATTGATTCATTTGAGTTTAATGTGTATATAAATAATAGTTTATATACCAAACAGAATGTCTCCATATCACAAAGTATTGATAATAGTCAGTTTCATAATTAATTTTGTACATGAATGTTGCCCCATTTTCTCGTCCTACATCCCCATCTCTCTTTTCACATATGTGGGATATAGGGACAGGGTAAAGGGTTTATAATCCAATTCTTTAGTTTTCAGTTTCTACCAACTAGTGAAACTCCTCATGTCTGTGCTAACCATTTTCCCACCGTAATCTCTAACTGCAGCACCAACCCTCCGAGGGGGGGATTTTAAAAAAAAGCAATCAAATATAGAAAATGATGAGAACAAAGCAATGATTTTGTCATACCATGTCATAATTATTATTTTGTTGTAAATAAGCAATAAGTCTTAACAGACAGTTGTAATAAATACTGTTTATATTCTGTATACAGAGAGAGAAGAAAATGATTTAACTTCCAGTTTTGGGTTGAGTGAAAACCTCTGTACAGCATATCTCATTTCAGTCAGCCGCTCTACAGTACGTTGGCCTCACAGGAGCCAGGCTGCAGTATCTGAAGAGTAACAATGAGTTTAACTGTTTTTCTAAACCAGGGGTAAAACAAGGCATATATCACAGGGTTTAGACAAGAGTTAATAAAGAACAGATAGACCACAAACAATCCAGCCGAAGTATTGAATAAAGAGTAATCTGCAAGAAACAAACAGTAATATGGGCACACACACATTAGAAACACAACTACAAGAACACCAAGAGTCCTGGCTGCTTTCAGCTCAGATTTCTTTGTTTTTGGAGTCACTGAAAGCTTTAGTGTGACAGCTGTAACATGAGAGCGCATGGCACGAGCCTGAGACACAGCCACAACAAATACTCTTATATACAGAACTATGATTATAGAAACTGGAACAATGAAGACAAAAACAACGTCAGTCATGATATAGTCAGTGGAAATCGCACACTCTCCATAGCAGGAATGCTTCCTGCCTGGTTGAGCCAGGTCATCCTTTTTTATGATACTGATGTAGAAAACAGAATAGAGCCAACACAGACAAACAAAGACTTCAGCCCTTCTCACAGTGATTCTGGTGGGGTAATGCAGAGGGTCACAAATAGCCACATAGCGGTCAATTGATATGAGCACAACGTTTGCAATCGAAGAAGTGGTATTAATGTATGATAAATAAGTACACAGAGAACACACAACGTCACCAAGAAACCAGCAGGATGTTGCTCGGACGATTTCTCCCGGTATCAGCGCGAGGCCCACGAGAAAGTCTGAGACAGCCAGAGAGAGGAGGAAGATGTTGGTGGGTGTGTGGAGCTGCCTGGAGGAAAAGACAAAAGTATCATTGACTATACAAGTCCTCCTATCTTAACAAGAAAAAAAAGTTTTATGTTAGTGCCTTTCAAGACAATCCAAACAATCATTCAAAAACACATTATATGAGTCTCTTTTTCTGATCTGCCACACACAGACGTTTTTCAAAGCAGACATTTTGACATGTCATAGTAAGAAAAGCACAGATATTACAGTAATAACATTATCAATGGCTCCTATCTAGTGTGCCAAATTTCAGCAACATTCATAACTCAGTTCTTCTTGTGACGTATTCATTTCTCTTAAACCTACATTTTAAGTTTTGCTGAGATGTTAAACTTGCCTGAAGTGGGAGACTGAGATGATGACGAGGAGGTTGAGAGCTGCAGTGAGCAGAGAGATGGAGGACAGCACAGATTGAATAACCACAGTTTCAAACCAAGGAAGCCTCGATTTCTTGCAGGAGGTGTTGAGGAGTTGTGGAAAGCAGAGATCTGCTCCATCCTCAGCCTCCATCGTCAGAGATCTGTAGATAGCTGCAGCTCTGGCAGCTTTCTGAGACATATAACTGATTTACCTCTCTCACATCATAATTCCTCCACTCCTCTTTCCCTCAGTGTCTTTTGGACTCCGTTGGGATGCGTCTCTGCTGATCACATCATCATCTTCATCACTTTCCCTACAACCCTGTCTGACCATATCTCTATCATGTCCTATCTCCTTGTTACTCTCTACCCTTGCTTCCTTCCTTTTGTCCTATTATTGTCATATATATATAACTTTTTAAATTAGTTAAGCAGTGTTTAAACAAATTAAAGTAATGCACAGGAAAAAGTTCCACTCATTCATTTCAACGAGGCCACTCCAGACAACAGGGGTACAAACACAGGGCTCCAAGGAAGAAAACAGAGCTTGATCCAGCAAAAGAGATTCGTGGCAGCGCAATACGACGTCACACTGTGTTGGCAAATCAAATACTGCCAAGTAGTTATGGAATCCTTTTTCATAATATAATAAACTCTTTTGAAGTGTTTTCATGCCTGATAATCCTTCAAACTCTTGGATTTGCTACTCAAACAAACCTTCCCGAAAAATGTTAGATCGCCTCACCATCAGCTGAAGTAACACGTCCACATGAATGCAATTTTCCTCTAACAAACAAAACAAAAACAAAACAACAAAAACAAGTACAAAACCTGTTTCACTCGTGCGCTCATGGATTCGTTACTTAAACTAAACTTCTCAAATCCTGATAGATTGCCTCATTGTCAGCTGAAGTAACATGTCCACATGCAGTCCATGGTACAAGACATGTAGTTGCTTGCAGCTCAAAGCAGAATCTCTTAAAAGTACTATACTGTGTTAATGGTGGTTATGGACATAGGCGTTGCTGGGTGGAGGACCAGCAAGAATGGCCATCGCACCCCCAAGAAATATATGTTCTTTTTGTGGTATATAAGAAACTGGATCTGAACCTGATTTTTTAATTCATATTATTATTTTTTACTGAACATTTGTCTGTAAGTCTTGGTCCACAGTACAGATCAGCATGTGGTGCTGCACTTTGTTAACCACAGTTAAAGAACAAACAAAATACTGATTTCCTGGATGTAACTCCAGTTCTATGAGTACTTGGTTTACCCCATCGAGGCTCCGCAAGTCGCTGAGTTATGATGGCACAAAGGTAGAGGAAGGAGCCTGTGTCGCAGCCAGGCAATGTCTTCCAACAACAACAACCCTATAAAGGGTGATTGTTCTTGTGTTTCAAATACATGGGCCAGACGTGGCCATCGAACAGGCCAGTGGTCTGACATTGCGTAGTTCTGTTAAAGAGGTAATGCTCGTAGTCCCACCTGGGGAGCACAACGCATTGTCTCATAACCTGTTTAAACCTCACCACAAAAGCAATAGCTAGTCGCTGAGCCGTCAGGAGGCTTGGTTTGTGAAATAGATGTCACATGTGCAGAAGTCGGTGGTGTAGTCAATCAGTAGTGTGTCTGAACTCTGGACTGAATCTGTGGAAAAAGAAATGTATTGAACGTCTATATATAAAGGACGGGCTGATCCCATGACCCCGGAACCGGAGAGATGTCAGCTGGGACCCGCAAAGCCGGAACAGGAGAGGCGTCAACCGACTTGCTGAAATGACATGTTGTCACGATTCAAGCAGGGAAAGGACCCAGATGCAGACCAAACCTCAAAAAGGTCAAGATGGTTTATTCCAAAACAAAAAAAGGGGCAGGAGTCCAGGGGATAGTCAGGCGGGTCGGCCGCTGGGGCCGCAGGAAACTCAGGCAGATCAGCCGCTGTGAGCATCTCGTTAGTTCAGGCAGGCCACGGAGTCAAGCTCAGCTCAATATCCCAGTTACATCAGTTGACCATTGCAATCCAGGAGCCACATCAGCTGATGGATCAGCTGATTCCCTTCCACGCATCTATTGCCGATCTTATTCAGGGTGCCCTATTTAAGCTGCTTCAGCCACCTATCCCGGCTGCTTTAGGCTGCCTATCCTGGCTCCGCAAGCCGCTTCACACGCTCGGCCGTGTGAGAACGACCAGGCTGTCAGCTGCCTGCCTCAACTCATCTGCTGCTCGTGTGTCAATCCGTTGACTACATCACGGACTCACTGCGTCAGCAATCTGAAGCACAGGAAGCTATTCATGTCGGAGGGTAATGCTGCTCCCGCACCTCTGCTGTCGGAAGGTAACACTGCTCCCGCACCTCCGCCGTCGGAAGGTAATGCCGCACCTCCGCCGACGGAAGGTAACGCGGCTCCCGCACCTCCGCTGTCGTTCAAGGAGCACGAGCCCCACCTCCAGCAGCCGGCACCGCGGCCCTGGAGTCCGGCCCTGCAGCCTCAGCAACTCGGATCGCCCCAGGGCCCTTTTCCTGCTTGGCCGCAGGGCCTCCGCCATAATCCCCTCTCACACAGGCACTGCTACCCTGAAATTATCCGGACATTTTTCGGTATCTGGTATATGCGTGAACGCAAATGTCCACATCAGTCGAAGCGGACTTTAACCGGCCAGCTCCCGAGTACAGTCCAAGTGAACCATGTGTGAATGCAGCAGGTAACTGTACGACAATTCACGGGAGTCGGCGTGTTGACCTCCAGCAGTCAGCTGCTCTCATCACAGCTGCTGTGGTTTAGAAATGCGGCCGCACAGATAAATGCAGCAGCTAAAAGCTGCGTAGTTTTGACGCTCCGCTGCATACTGCTAACACGAGAGAGGACTTCCTGTAAAATAAAGGTTTTATTTCTGGTGAAATCTAAAAACACTTCAAGGCACTATCACCATGGCTTCACTTTTCAAAGCTGGAGTTTGCCCGTGGAAGTATAAGGAGAACTGCATACAGCGTTGGAGCTCATGTTCATTGTTATGGAAGTGGCACATAAAGCAAACATTGGGGTATTCAAGAGTTTGGATTTTCCCGCTCTGTTGGGCCCATAGAGCACACGCACTAGCGTTTTCTTTAGCACCGCTTCCACACCACTCGGTCTCAGGCTCGTTCACATGACCGACGGGCTGCGTGCTCGTAGCAGCGCTATGCGTATATGATCTGCACCTCTTAGTAGCCGCAGCGGTGCGGTGTATACTATAAATGTTAAATCAGGCTTTGTCCCGTGTGTAAGTAAATAACCTACAACTATTATACTGCGTAGTATTCCATCATGCCGTGGTATCAGCACTGCCAGCTACCAGCCGACAGCCGGTAGTTTGGGAACAGACTTAATACATCCACGGTACATGCTTTACAACTTACAGCCCACGGATGTAATACAAGTAATAAGCAATGAGTTACAGCCAGTTATCTGTTTTTACAGCCAGTCATATGAGCGTGCTGGGTGGCACAGTCGAGCGCTGTCCAGTGGTCTGATGCGCATTTATGATGCTGAAGCATAACTCTAGCATTGGCTAATTACTGAATTTTACAACTTTTTGGACCAATGATTTAAACAAAGGTGATTAAAATGTTTGAACCGGGAAGTAATGGTTTTTTAAAAAAAAAAAAAAAAAAAAAGTTTCCAGTACGCTCTCACGGAAATCACGGAGGTTTCACTTGATGCAATCATTTTTATTTTTGTACCTGCCATTGTTTGATGTGCAGCTGATATAAATTTTATGTAATACTGCATCGCAGCTTGCATTTCATTAAACCTTTCATCCCCACCCTGCACTTTCATTGAAGCTCATGGAGAGTTCACCTGGTGCAATCGTTTTCGGGGTTCGCTGCTGCTGCTGCTCTCCCTGCCTTAAGCTTTCCACGTTTACATCTGGAATGGCAGGGAGGTGTGGAGGAAACTAAAGTCTCTGCTTGTGTCTAGTGCAGATGAGAGTCGGCAATTAAATACCTGGACATGATATTCAGTTCTTCATGAAGCTTATTGCTTGCAAGCAAGAGCCATCATCAGCATTACTCAGACACGACTGAAGAGAGGCAGTCTCTCCTCAGCTCTTATACTTTGAGAATAACACATATACAACAATAACTCTAACAATCTATCAAGACACACATGATCTCACCCAAGAAATACAGTTTTGACCTTTGACCTCGATAACCTCCCTCTTGTCCGTATAAACAAGTGAGGTATACCATCTGCCCTACTCCCTAACATATTTCTCTATCTGGCGATTTTGTTTCTCATGTGTAAGAACAATCGTGTTCCTTGTGCACTAGTTATTCAGACACAAGAGGTGTGTCTGAATTACCAGGTTTAACTCTTATGAGTTTTCTTATCTTTAGTTTCACAACAACTTATAACGTATAATATCATGGTGGATAAATGTAACCTTATTGGAAAACGCATCATTATAACAAGAATTTCCCCTACAGGATGTTTTGCCTGGTATGATCGTTTTGGGGGTCCTTGCTGCTGCTTTCCCTGCCTTAGGCTTTCCATGTGTGCGCATGGAAGTGCAGGGAGGTCCCAGAACAGAGCATACCGCCAAATGCATACAATTGCAAATATAACTACTGCATGTAGATCAAGTATTTTTGTCACAGTGGTCCTGACTGAACTGTGTTTAAATGTTTTTTATCATATGGATTTTTGTGGTTTCTAATTCTTACACACACCAACCACGATCTCTACCTGTGCAAACATGTACAAAAACATGTACAAAACTCCAATCACTTAACCTAGCGTAGCAGGCTTTCTGTAAAACCTTTTGGTCCAAATTGGCCACTGCAAGGCAACATTTTACATGTCTGATGTTAAGTTTAAGTTCTCTCTGAAGCTGGTGTCTGTACTCAGCCAAAGATTGTTCATGAGGGAATAAACTCCACTCTGTAACACCGCTGTACAGCCGCGAGTGTTTCTGTAGTTCCCACAACTCCAATGATACGTTTTCCCTCTGGCAGATGTCAGTTTCAGGAGTCACAATCCCAGTTAGTCTTTCATTCATATCATATCAATATTTGAATCTTATAAACATAATGTTTTTGAACCACTACTTACAGTGTTTGGATTGAATATGTTATGAAGAATAATTTGTGTCAGATTAAGTAGGCAACAGTGATTATTTTAATCAGATACTTGATCGGGTGTCAGCGTTTAATCACGGAAAGGGCCCAGATGCAGACCAACTCTCAGAATGCAAAATGGTTTTATTTCCAGCGAGGAAAAACAACTAAAAAAAAAAAACTCTTCCCACTCGGTCAGGAATACAGGAGCAGGGTACACAGACAGCTCAAAAAAACTAGAGACACAGGAGGTTTCTCAGACACAAAGACTACTAACGAAATCAATGACAACATCAAAGACGAGGACCCGACAAATGGAACTAAGGAACATATTTGCACAAGGACAGGAAAAGGAGTGAGACACAAGGGTTGTGCAAACGAGGGCTAGACAAGACGGCTGGTCCGTGACATCGGGACATCCCTAGAAGCTTGCGGTTTATCTTACTAGTTAACGAAAAAACTATTATATAATTATGAATAACAGACATCTAAACTTACATCCCAGAAAGTTATCTGTTATCATCATCAGTATAGTATGTAATATTGTGGTAGAAGATTATGTATATATATATGTGTATAAACAGCTTGTAAACAGTAGTAAGTAATAAGTAGTCAACAGTATAACAGTAGTAAGATAATATATTGTGTATACTGTAAGGTAAAAGCAATAGTAATAAATATATATACAGAAATGTTTCAGTGCAGAAGTAAGGTGTGCAACAATGAGCATGTGAGCTCAAGAGTTGAATAGTGTTTCGGCCTGTGGGATGAAGCTGTCCCTGAGTCTGGTGATGCTGTGGTACTGTCTGCCAGACGTGAGCACACACAACAGTTTGTGGCCATTCTCTGATGTTCCTGTTCGCTTCCTTCTTACACTGCTGAGTGTAGAGGTCCTGCATGGATGGACATGGGCCAACAGGTTGTGATTGATTCATTTGAGTTTAATGTGTATATAAATAATAGTTTATATACCAAACAGAATGTCTCCATATCACAAAGTATTGATAATAGTCAGTTTCATAATTCATTTTGTACATGAATGTTGCCCCATTTTCTCGTCCTACATCCCCATCTCTCTTTTCACATATTTGGGATATAGGGACAGGGTAAAGGGTTTATAATCCAATTCTTTAGTTTTCAGTTTCTACCAACTAGTGAAACTCCTCATGTCTGTGCTAACCATTTTCCCACCCTAAGTCTCTAACTGCAGCACCAACCCTCCGAGGGGGGGATTTAAAAAAAAAGCAATCAAATATAGAAAATGATGAGAACAAAGCAATGATTTTGTCATACCATGTCATAATTATTATTTTGTTGTAAATAAGCAATAAGTCTTAACAGACAGTTGTAATAAATACTGTTTATATTCTGTATACAGAGAGAGAAGAAAATGATTTAACTTCCAGTTTTGGGTTGAGTGAAAACCTCTGTACAGCATATCTCATTTCAGTCAGCCGCTCTACAGTACGTTGGCCTCACAGGAGCCAGGCTGCAGTATCTGAAGAGTAACAATGAGTTTAACTGTTTTTCTAAACCAGGGGTAAAACAAGGCATATATCACAGGGTTTAGACAAGAGTTAATAAAGAACAGATAGACCACAAACAATCCAGCTGAAGTATTGAATAAAGAGTAATCTGCAAGAAACAAACAGTAATATGGACACAAACATATTAGAAACACAACTACAAGAACACCAAGAGTCCTGGCTGCTTTCAGCTCAGATTTCTTTGTTTTTGGAGTAGTTGAAAGCTTTAGTGTGACAGCTGTAACATGAGAGCGCATGGCACGAGCCTGAGACACAGCCACAACAAATACTCTCATATACAGAACTACGATTATAGAAACTGGAACAATAAACATAAAAACAACGTCAGTCATGATATAGTCAGTGGAAATCGCACACTCTCCATAGCAGGAACGCTTCCTGCCTGGTTGAGCCAGGTCATCCTTTTTTATGATACTGATGTAGAAAACAGAATAGAGCCAACACAAACAAACAAAGACTTCAGCCCTTCTCACAGTAATTCTGGTGGGGTAATGCAGAGGGTCACAAATAGCCACATAGCGGTCAATTGATATGAGCACAACGTTTCCAATCGAAGAAGTGGTATTAATGTACGATAAATAAGTACACAGAGAACACACAACGTCACCAAGAAACCAGCAGGATGTTGCTCGGACGATTTCTCCCGGTATCACCAGGAGGCCCACGAGAAAGTCTGAGACAGCCAGAGAGAGGAGGAAGATGTTGGTGGGTGTGTGGAGCTGCCTGGAGGAAAAGACAAAAGTATCATTGACTACACAAGTCCTCCTATCTGAACAACAAAAAAGAAGTTATATGTTAGTGCCTTCCAAGACAATCCAAACAATCATTCAAAAACACATTATATGAGTCTCTTTTTCTGATCTGCCACACACAGATGTTTTTCAAAGCAGACATTTTGACATGTCATAGTAAGAAAAGCACAGATATTACAGTAATAACATTATCAATGGCTCCTATCTAGTGATCCAAATTTCAGCAGCATTCATAATTCAGTTCTTCTTGTGACGTATTCATTTTTCTTAAACTTACATTTTAAAGTTTTGCTGAGACGTTAAACTTGCCTGAAGTGGGAGACTGAGATGATGACGAGGAGGTTGAGAGCCGTAATGAGCAGAGAGAAGGAGGACAGCACAGTTTGAATAACCACAGTTTCAAACCAAGGAAGCCTCGATTTCTTGCAGGAGGTGTTGAGGAGTTGTGGAAAGCAGAGATCTGCTCCATCCTCAGCCTCCATCGTCAGAGATCTGTAGATAGCTGCAGCTCTGGCAGCTTTCTGAGACATATAACTGATTTACCTCTCTCACATCATAATTCCTCCACTCCTCTTTCCCTCAGTGTCTTTTGGACTCCGTTGGGATGCGTCTCTGCTGATCACATCATCATCTTCATCACTTTCCCTACAACCCTGTCTGACCATATCTCTATCATGTCCTATCTCCTTGTTACTCTCTACCCTTGCTTCCTTCCTTTTGTCCTATTATTGTCATATATATATAACTTTTTAAATTAGTTAAGCAGTGTTTAAACAAATTAAAGTAATGCACAGGAAAAAGTTCCACTCATTCATTTCAACGAGGCCACTCCAGACAACAGGGGTACAAACACAGGGCTCCAAGGAAGAAAACAGAGCTTGATCCAGCAAAAGAGATTCGTGGCAGCGCAATACGACGTCACACTGTGTTGGCAAATCAAATACTGCCAAGTAGTTATGGAATCCTTTTTCATAATATAATAAACTCTTTTGAAGTGTTTTCATGCCTGATAATCCTTCAAACTCTTGGATTTGCTACTCAAACAAACCTTCCCGAAAAATGTTAGATCGCCTCACCATCAGCTGAAGTAACACGTCCACATGAATGCAATTTTCCTCTAACAAACAAAACAAAAACAAAACAACAAAAACAAGTACAAAACCTGTTTCACTCGTGCGCTCATGGATTCGTTACTTAAACTAAACTTCTCAAATCCTGATAGATTGCCTCATTGTCAGCTGAAGTAACATGTCCACATGCAGTCCATGGTACAAGACATGTAGTTGCTTGCAGCTCAAAGCAGAATCTCTTAAAAGTACTATACTGTGTTAATGGTGGTTATGGACATAGGCGTTGCTGGGTGGAGGACCAGCAAGAATGGCCATCGCACCCCCAAGAAATATATGTTCTTTTTGTGGTATATAAGAAACTGGATCTGAACCTGATTTTTTAATTCATATTATTATTTTTTACTGAACATTTGTCTGTAAGTCTTGGTCCACAGTACAGATCAGCATGTGGTGCTGCACTTTGTTAACCACAGTTAAAGAACAAACAAAATACTGATTTCCTGGATGTAACTCCAGTTCTATGAGTACTTGGTTTACCCCATCGAGGCTCCGCAAGTCGCTGAGTTATGATGGCACAAAGGTAGAGGAAGGAGCCTGTGTCGCAGCCAGGCAATGTCTTCCAACAACAACAACCCTATAAAGGGTGATTGTTCTTGTGTTTCAAATACATGGGCCAGACGTGGCCATCGAACAGGCCAGTGGTCTGACATTGCGTAGTTCTGTTAAAGAGGTAATGCTCGTAGTCCCACCTGGGGAGCACAACGCATTGTCTCATAACCTGTTTAAACCTCACCACAAAAGCAATAGCTAGTCGCTGAGCCGTCAGGAGGCTTGGTTTGTGAAATAGATGTCACATGTGCAGAAGTCGGTGGTGTAGTCAATCAGTAGTCTGTCTGAACTCTGGACTGAATCTGTGGAAAAAAAAATGTATTGAACGTCTATATATAAAGGACGGGCTGATCCCGTGACCCCGGAACAGGAGAGATGTCAGCTGGGACCCGCAAAGCCGGAACAGGAGAGGCGTCAACCGACTTGCTGAAATGACATGTTGTCACGATTCAAGCAGGGAAAGGACCCAGATGCAGACCAAACCTCAAAAAGGTCAAGATGGTTTATTCCAAAACAAAAAAAGGGGCAGGAGTCCAGGGGATAGTCAGGCGGGTCGGCCGCTGGGGCCGCAGGAAACTCAGGCAGATCAGCCGCTGTGAGCATCTCGTTAGTTCAGGCAGGCCACGGAGTCAAGCTCAGCTCAATATCCCAGTTACATCAGTTGACCATTGCAATCCAGGAGCCACATCAGCTGATGGATCAGCTGATTCCCTTCCACGCATCTATTGCCGATCTTATTCAGGGTGCCCTATTTAAGCTGCTTCAGCCACCTATCCCGGCTGCTTTAGGCTGCCTATCCTGGCTCCGCAAGCCGCTTCACACGCTCGGCCGTGTGAGAACGACCAGGCTGTCAGCTGCCTGCCTCAACTCATCTGCTGCTCGTGTGTCAATCCGTTGACTACATCACGGACTCACTGCGTCAGCAATCTGAAGCACAGGAAGCTATTCATGTCGGAGGGTAATGCTGCTCCCGCACCTCTGCTGTCGGAAGGTAACACTGCTCCCGCACCTCCGCCGTCGGAAGGTAATGCCGCACCTCCGCCGACGGAAGGTAACGCGGCTCCCGCACCTCCGCTGTCGTTCAAGGAGCACGAGCCCCACCTCCAGCAGCCGGCACCGCGGCCCTGGAGTCCGGCCCTGCAGCCTCAGCAACTCGGGTCGCCCCAGGGCCCTTTTCCTGCTTGGCCGCAGGGCCTCCGCCATAATCCCCTCTCACACAGGCACTGCTACCCTGAAATTATCTGGACATTTTTCGGTATCTGGTATATGCGTGAACGCAAATGTCCACATCAGTCGAAGCGGACTTTAACCGGCCAGCTCCCGAGTACAGTCCAAGTGAACCATGTGTGAATGCAGCAGGTAACTGTACGACAATTCACGGGAGTCGGCGTGTTGACCTCCAGCAGTCAGCTGCTCTCATCACAGCTGCTGTGGTTTAGAAATGCGGCCGCACAAATAAATGCAGCAGCTAAAAGCTGCGTAGTTTTGACGCTCCGCTGCATACTGCTAACACGAGAGAGGACTTCCTGTAAAATAAAGGTTTTATTTCTGGTGAAATCTAAAAACACTTCAAGGCACTATCACCATGGCTTCACTTTTCAAAGCTGGAGTTTGCCCGTGGAAGTATAAGGAGAACTGCATACAGCGTTGGAGCTCATGTTCATTGTTATGGAAGTGGCACATAAAGCAAACATTGGGGTATTCAAGAGTTTGGATTTTCCCGCTCTGTTGGGCCCATAGAGCACACGCACTAGCGTTTTCTTTTGCACCGCTTCCACACCACTCGGTCTCAGGCTCGTTCACATGACCGACGGGCTGCGTGCTCGTAGCAGCGCTATGCGTATATGATCTGCAGCTCGTAGTAGCCGCAGCGGTGCGGTGTATACTATAAATGTTAAATCAGGCTTTGTCCCGTGTGTAAGTAAATAACCTACAACTATTATACTGCGTAGTATTCCATCATGCCGTGGTATCAGCACTGCCAGCTTCCAGCCGACAGCCGGTAGTTTGGGAACAGACTTAATACATCCACGGTACATGCTTTACAACTTACAGCCCACGGATGTAATACAAGTAATAAGCAATGAGTTACAGCCAGTTATCTGTTTTTACAGCCAGTCATATGAGCGTGCTGGGTGGCACAGTCGAGCGCTGTCCAGTGGTCTGATGCGCATTTATGATGCTGAAGCATAACTCTAGCATTGGCTAATTACTGAATTTTACAACTTTTTGGACCAATGATTTAAACAAAGGTGATTAAAATGTTTGAACCGGGAAGTAATGGTTTTTTAAAAAAAAAAAAAAAAAAAAAAGTTTCCAGTACGCTCTCACGGAAATCACGGAGGTTTCACTTGATGCAATCATTTTTATTTTTGTACCTGCCATTGTTTGATGTGCAGCTGATATAAATTTTATGTAATACTGCATCGCAGCTTGCATTTCATTAAACCTTTCATCCCCACCCTGCACTTTCATTGAAGCTCATGGAGAGTTCACCTGGTGCAATCGTTTTCGGGGTTCGCTGCTGCTGCTGCTCTCCCTGCCTTAAGCTTTCCAAGTAGGCACCTGGAATGACAGGGACGTTTTGCGCCGTGCAATCGTTTCAGGGGTAGCTGCTGCTGCTGCTTCTGCTGCTGCTGCTCTCCCTGCCTTAAGCTTTCCACGTTTACATCTGGAATGGCAGGGAGGTGTGGAGGAAACTAAAGTCTCTGCTTGTGTCTAGTGCAGATGAGAGTCGGCAATTAAATACCTGGACATGATATTCAGTTCTTCATGAAGCTTATTGCTTGCAAGCAAGAGCCATCATCAGCATTACTCAGACACGACTGAAGAGAGGCAGTCTCTCCTCAGCTCTTATACTTTGAGAATAACACATATACAACAATAACTCTAACAATCTATCAAGACACACATGATCTCACCCAAGAAATACAGTTTTGACCTTTGACCTCGATAACCTCCCTCTTGTCCGTATAAACAAGTGAGGTATACCATCTGCCCTACTCCCTAACATATTTCTCTATCTGGCGATTTTGTTTCTCATGTGTAAGAACAATCGTGTTCCTTGTGCACTAGTTATTCAGACACAAGAGGTGTGTCTGAATTACCAGGTTTAACTCTTATGAGTTTTCTTATCTTTAGTTTCACAACAACTTATAACGTATAATATCATGGTGGATAAATGTAACCTTATTGGAAAACGCATCATTATAACAAGAATTTCCCCTACAGGATGTTTTGCCTGGTATGATCGTTTTGGGGGTCCTTGCTGCTGCTTTCCCTGCCTTAGGCTTTCCATGTGTGCGCATGGAAGTGCAGGGAGGTCCCAGAACAGAGCATACCGCCAAATGCATACAATTGCAAATATAACTACTGCATGTAGATCAAGTATTTTTGTCACAGTGGTCCTGACTGAACTGTGTTTAAATGTTTTTTATCATATGGATTTTTGTGGTTTCTAATTCTTACACACACCAACCACGATCTCTACCTGTGCAAACATGTACAAAAACATGTACAAAACTCCAATCACTTAACCTAGCGTAGCAGGCTTTCTGTAAAACCTTTTGGTCCAAATTGGCCACTGCAAGGCAACATTTTACATGTCTGATGTTAAGTTTAAGTTCTCTCTGAAGCTGGTGTCTGTACTCAGCCAAAGATTGTTCATGAGGGAATAAACTCCACTCTGTAACACCGCTGTACAGCCGCGAGTGTTTCTGTAGTTCCCACAACTCCAATGATACGTTTTCCCTCTGGCAGATGTCAGTTTCAGGAGTCACAATCCCAGTTAGTCTTTCATTCATATCATATCAATATTTGAATCTTATAAACATAATGTTTTTGAACCACTACTTACAGTGTTTGGATTGAATATGTTATGAAGAATAATTTGTGTCAGATTAAGTAGGCAACAGTGATTATTTTAATCAGATACTTGATCGGGTGTCAGCGTTTAATCACGGAAAGGACCCAGATGCAGACCAACTCTCAGAATCCAAAATGGTTTTATTTCCAGCGAGGAAAAACAACTAAAAAAAAAAAACTCTTCCCACTCGGTCAGGAATACAGGAGCAGGGTACACAGACAGCTCAAAAAAATTAGAGACACAGGAGGTTTCTCAGACACAAAGACTACTAACGAAATCAATGACAACATCAAAGACGAGGACCCGACAAATGGAACTAAGGAACATATTTGCACAAGGACAGGAAAAGGAGTGAGACACAAGGGTTGTGCAAACGAGGGCTAGACAAGACGGCTGGTCCGTGACATCGGGACATCCCTAGAAGCTTGCGGTTTATCTTACTAGTTAACGAAAAAACTATTATATAATTATGAATAACAGACATCTAAACTTACATCCCAGAAAGTTATCTGTTATCATCATCAGTATAGTATGTAATATTGTGGTAGAAGATTATGTATATATATATATGTGTATAAACAGCTTGTAAACAGTAGTAAGTAATAAGTAGTCAACAGTATAACAGTAGTAAGATAATATATTGTGTATACTGTAAGGTAAAAGCAATAGTAATAAATATATATACAGAAATGTTTCAGTGCAGAAGTAAGGTGTGCAACAATGAGCATGTGAGCTCAAGAGTTGAATAGTGTTTCGGCCTGTGGGATGAAGCTGTCCCTGAGTCTGGTGATGCTGTGGTACTGTCTGCCAGACGTGAGCACACACAACAGTTTGTGGCCATTCTCTGATGTTCCTGTTCGCTTCCTTCTTACACTGCTGAGTGTAGAGGTCCTGCATGGATGGACATGGGCCAACAGGTTGTGATTGATTCATTTGAGTTTAATGTGTATATAAATAATAGTTTATATACCAAACAGAATGTCTCCATATCACAAAGTATTGATAATAGTCAGTTTCATAATTCATTTTGTACATGAATGTTGCCCCATTTTCTCCTCCTACATGCGTCACCCATCTCTCTTTTCACATATGTGGGATATAGGGACAGGGTAAAGGGTTTATAATCCAATTGTTTAGTTTTCAGTTTCTACCAACTAGTGAAACTCCTCATGTCTGTGCTAACCATTTTCCCACCCTAAGTCTCTAACTGCAGCACCAACCCTCCGAGGGGGGATTTTAAAAAAAAGCAATCAAATATAGAAAATGATGAGAACAAAACAATGATTTTGTCATACCATGTCATAATTATTATTTTGTTGTAAATAAGCAATAAGTCTTAACAGACAGTTGTAATAAATACTGTTTATATTCTGTATACAGAGAGAGAAGAAAATGATTTAACTTCCAGTTTTGGGTTGAGTGAAAACCTCTGTACAGCATATCTCATTTCAGTCAGCCGCTCTACAGTACGTTGGCCTCACAGGAGCCAGGCTGCAGTATCTGAAGAGTAACAATGAGTTTAACTGTTTTTCTAAACCAGGAGTAAAACAAGGCATATATCACAGGGTTTAGACAAGAGTTAATAAAGAACAGATACATCACAAACAATCCAGCTGAAGTATTGAATAAAGAGTAATCTGCAAGAAACACACAGTAATATGGGCACAAACATATTAGAAACACAACTACAAGAACACCAAGAGTCCTGGCTGCTTTCAGCTCAGATTTCTTTGTTTTTGGAGTAGTTGAAAGCTTTAGTGTGACAGCTGTAACATGAGAGCGCATGGCACGAGCCTGAGACACAGCCACAACAAATACTCTCATATACAGAACTACAATTATAGAAACTGGAACAATAAACATAAAAACAACGTCAGTCATGATATAGTCAATGGAAATCGCACACTCTCCATAGCAGGAATGCTTCCTGCCTGGTTGAGCCAGGTCATCCTTTTTTATGATACTGATGTAGAAAACAGAATAGAGCCAAGCCAGACAAACAAAGACTTCAGCCCTTCTCACAGTGATTCTGGTGGGGTAATGCAGAGGGTCACAAATAGCCACATAGCGGTCAATTGATATGAGCACAACGTTTCCAATCGAAGTAGTGGTAATAATGTACGTTAAATAAGTACACATAGAACACACAACGTCACCAAGAAACCAGCAGGATGTTGCTCGGACGATTTCTCCCGGTATCAGCACGAGGCCCACGAGAAAGTCTGAGACAGCCAGAGAGAGGAGGAAGATGTTGGTGGGTGTGTGGAGCTGCCTGGAGGAAAAGACAAAAGTATCATTGACTACACAAGTCCTCCTATCTGAACAACAAAAAAGAAGTTATATGTTAGTGCCTTCCAAGACAATCCAAACAATCATTCAAAAACACATTATATGAGTCTCTTTTTCTGATCTGCCACACACAGATGTTTTTCAAAGCAGACATTTTGACATGTCATAGTAAGAAAAGCACAGATATTACAGTAATAACATTATCAATGGCTCCTATCTAGTGATCCAAATTACAGCAGCATTCATAATTCAGTTCTTCTTGTGACGTATTCATTTTTCTTAAACTTACATTTTAAAGTTTTGCTGAGACGTTAAACTTGCCTGAAGTGGGAGACTGAGATGAGGACGAGGAGGTTGAGAGCCGTAATGAGAAGAGAGAAGGAGGACAGCACAGTTTGAATAACCACAGTTTCAAACCAAGGAATTGTCGGCTTCTTGCAGGAGGTGTTGAGGAGTTGTGGAAAGCAGAGATCTGCTCCATCCTCAGCCTCCATCGTCAGAGATCTGTAGATAGCTGCAGCTCTGGCAGCTTTCTGAGACATATAACTGATTTACCTCTCTCACATCATAATTCCTCCCCTCCTCTTTCCCTCAGTGTCTTTTGGACTCCTTTGGGATGCCTCTCTGCTGATCACATCATCATCTTCATCACTTTCCCTACAACCCTGTCTGACCATATCTCTATCATGTCCTATCTCCTTGTTACTCTCTACCCTTGCTTCCTTCCTTTTGTCCTATTATTGTCAGATATATATATATATATATATATATATATATATATATATATAACTTTTTAAATTAGTTAAGCAGTGTTTAAACAAATTAAAGTAATGCACTCATTCATTTCAACGAGGCCACTCCAGACAACAGGGGTACAAACACAGAGGGCTCCAAGGAAGAAAACAGAGCTTGATCCAGCAAAAGAGATTCGTGGCAGCGCAATACGACGTCACACTGTGTTGGCAAATCAAATACTGCCAAGTAGTTATGGAATCCTTTTTCATAATATGATAAACTCTTTTGAAGTGTTTTCATGCCTGATAATCCTTCAAACTCTTGGATTTGCGACTCAAACAAACCTTCCCGAAAAATGTTAGATCGCCTCACCATCGCACCCCCAAGAAATGTATGTTCTCTTTGTGGTATATAAGAAACTGGATCTGAACCTGATTTTTTAATTCATATTATTATTTTTTACTGAACATTTGTCTGTAAGCCTTGGTCCACAGTACAGATCAGCATGTGGTGCTGCACTTTGTTAACCACAGTTAAATAACAAACAAAATACTGATTTCCTGGATGAAACTCCAGTTCTATGAGTACTTGGTTTACCCCATCGAGGCTCCGCAAGTCGCTGAGTTATGATGGCACAAAGGTAGAGGAAGGAGCCTGTGTCGCAGCCAGGCAATGTCTTCCAACAACAACAACCCTGTAAAGGGTGATTGTTCTTGTGTTTCGAATACATGGTCCAGACGTGGCCATCGAACAGGCCAGTGGTCTGACATTGCGTAGTTCTGTTAAAGAGGTAATGCTCGTAGTCCCACCTGGGGAGCACAACGCATTGTCTCATAACCTGTTTAAACCTCACCACAAAAGCAATAGCTAGTTGCTGAGCCGTCAGGAGGCTTGGTTTGTGAAATAGATGTCACATGTGCAGAAGTCGGTGGTGTAGTCAATCAGTAGTCTGTCTGAACTCTGGACTGAATCTGTGGAAAAAAAACTGTATTGAACGTCTACATATAAAGGACGGGCTGATCCCGTGACCCCGGAACAGGAGAGATGTCAGCTGGGACCCGCAAAGCCGGAACAGGAGAGGCGTCAACCGACTGGCTGAAATGACATGTTGTCACGATTCAAGCAGGGAAAGGACCCAGATGCAGACCAAACCTCAAAAAGGTCAAGATGGTTTATTCCAAAACAAAAAAGGGGCAGGAGTCCAGGGGATAGTCAGGCGGGTCTGCCGCTGGGGCCGCAGGAAACTCAGGCAGATCAGCGGAGCCGCAGCGGGTGGTGTGTCTGCCGGGACCCCCGACCCCCGGAACAGGAGGGGTTCTGTGTTTTTGTCCCCGAAGCCTGTGAGTCTGAAGGCTTGGAGGACCTCCCTGGGCCAAGCGGGTTCCCAGAAATGGGTTAATGACTGGAACCGGCTCCGGAGGTGCAGGCAGAGAAGCGGGATGAGGTGCAGGCAGAGAAGCGGGTTGGGACCCGGGCTGAGGAGTTGACTGTGGTCCGGGCTGGAAAACCGGTGTCTCCAGAAAGACCTTTATCCAGCATGGCAGGAAACTCCTCAGCCAAGGCTTCTCCGACACTTCCCTGCATGCTAACCTCTGTGCAGCCCGCTTATACTCTGGTGTAGGGGCACTCTTCCACTCCCCATAGTAACAAACCAAAGTGTACACCAAATCATACAGCTAGTCCTCAAGAAGGTCCCCTGGGTCCATGACGCGTCGGGTCTTGCTGTCACGATTCAAGCAGGGAAAGGACCGAGATCCAGACCAAATCTCAAAAAGTCAAAAATTCTAAATTGAGCATCACGTTAGTTCAGGCAGGCCACGGAGTCAAGCTCAGCTCAATATCCCAGTTACATTAGCTGACCATTGCAATCCAGGAGCCACATCAGCTGACGGATCAGCTGATTCCCTTCCACGCATCTATTGCCGATCTTATTCAGGGCGCCCTATTTAAGCTGCTTCAGCCGCCTATCCTGGCTGCTTCCTCCGCAAGCCGCTTCACAGAACGACCAGGCTGTCAGCTGCCTGCCTCAACTCACCTGCTGCTCGCGTGTCAATCCGTTGACTACATCACGGACTCACCGCGTCAGCAATCTGAAGCACAGGAAGCTATTCATGTCGGAAGGTAACGCGGCTCCCGCACCTCCGCTGTCGTTCAAGGAGCACGAGCCCCACCTCCAGCAGCCGGCACCGCGGCCCTGGAGTCCGGCCCTGCAGCCTCAGCAACTCGGGTCGCCCCAGGGCCCTTTTCCTGCTTGGCCGCAGGGCCTCCGCCATAATCCCCTCTCACACAGGCACTGCTACCCTGAAATTATCCGGACATTTTTCGGTATCTGGTATATGCGTGAACGCAAATGTCCACATCAGTCGAAGCGGACTTTAACCGGCCAGCTCCCGAGTACAGTCCAAGTGAACCATGTGTGAATGCAGCAGGTAACTGTACGAAAATTCACGGGAGTCGGCGTGTTGACCTCCAGCAGTCAGCTGCTCTCATCACAGCTGCTGTGGTTTAGAAATGCGGCCGCACAGATAAATGCAGCAGCTAAAAGCTGCGTAGTTTCACACTGTGTTGGCAAATCAAATATGCCTTGGACCTGATTCCTGGTGGAGTACGATGTAATGTGAACGCATCATCCGCATCATCCTTGTGCCAAAAGCTGGAATGAGTGTTGCTATGGCAACCTTACAGTGAGTTATAAAATCCTTTTTCATATTATTCTAAACTGCTTTGAAGTGTTTTGGTGTCTGATGAGAAAATAGAATAGAAAAGTCTTTGCATTTGATTGTATTTGCATACAATGAAATTTTGAGCGTTGCTCCTGTTGGTGCCATGAGGAACACCATATAACACAACAATACTAAAAAGATTAAGAATACAACAAAGTGACTTTCAGAAGAATAAAGTGACTAATGTGTTAATATTGCACAACGAAATTGTGCATGCATTCTAGTGCATGTTTGAGTTTAACTTTCTGATGGCCGTCGAGAAAAAACTGTCCTTTAGACACATGGTCCTTGCTCTGGAGGACTTTAACCGTCTGCCAGAGGGCAGGAGAGTAAACAGGTGGTGGCCTGGGTGTGATGTGTCTTTCATGATGTTTTTGGCCCTGCCGAGGTAGCGGAGCGGGCAGTGTTTTCCAGGTAGGGCAGCGAGCCGCCAGTAATTTTTTGGGCTGTGTTGAAGACCCTTTGGAGGACTCTCTTGTCTATCGCAGTGCAACCGGAGTACCACGCCGAAATGTAGTACGTCAGTACACTTTCATTGGTGGAGCAGTAAAAGGCCACCATCAGTTTGCACTCTATGTTGTTTTTCCTGAGCACTCTCAGGAAGTCCAACCGCTGTTGTGCCTTCTTGAGTATTGCTGAAGTGTTGGCAGACCAGGAGAGGTCATCTCCAGACAGTTCCCATTGATGTGGAGGGGGGCCAGGTCTGTACTTTGCCTCCTGTAGTCTAGTGCGATTTCCTTGTCTTCGTGGTGTTCAATGACAGATTGTTGTATGAGCGTAAGTTGATTCAACGTCTCTTGAGACGAGTCTGTACACCGTAGTGTCATCAGCGAATTTGATGATGGTGTTGATGGGATGGGTATGAGTAGAGTCATATGTATACAAAGAGTAGACTAATAGACAGTGCTGCGCGTGATGGTGGAAGAGAGTTGGGAGCAGAGTTTCACAGTTTTTGGGCAGCTTGTGAGGAAGTCCTTTATCCAGGTGCAGATTGAGGGGGTGAGGCCTAGTATAGCTAGTTTGCTGACTAGTATGTCTGGGATGATTGTATTGAATGCTGAGCTGTCGTCTATGAAGAGCATTCTTACATAGGTACCCTGGGGTTTCAGGTGGCTCAGTGTGGTGTGAAGGGCTATAACGATGGCATCTTCTGTGGACTGTATACAAACTGATGTTGGTCAAAGATGTGCTACCGGACCAGTTTCTCAAAGCACTTCATGATTACTGGTGTAAGTGCAACTGCTCTGTAGTCATTCAGGCTGTTGGTAACTGGTTTCTTAGTTTCTTAGGAACGGGGATGATGGTAGCTGCTTTTAGGCAGGGTGGGATGGTGGTTAGAGATTGAGAAAGGTTGAAGATATTTGTGAAGACCCTGGCAAGTTGGTTGGCACAGGATTTGAGTACCTTGCCAGATACTCTGTTAGGGCCAGCGGCTTTCTTGGTGTTTACTGATTTCCGCACACATCTCACCTCATGTCGTGCCAGTGAGATACAGCGTGGACAGTGCTGGGTTTGCTGTTCTTGTAATTGGTGATGGCTTGAATTCCCTGCCACACCCTCCTTAGTTTATTGTGCGTGAGATGGTCCTCGATTTCCTTCTTGTAAGCCCTTTGGTGTCTTTGATGCCTCTCTGAAGGTTGGCTCTAGTAGTGCTCTACAGAGCCTTGTCACCTGACCTAAAGGGAGAGTTACGCTCTCTGTGTAGAGTCTGGACCTTGCATGTCATACAGGGTTTCTAGTTAGGAAACACCCAAATCCTATCCTGTCTACAGGATTCTGTTGAAATGTTAAACTTGCCTGAAGTGTGAGACTGAGATGATGACGAGCAGGTTGAGAACCACAGTGATCAGAGAGATGAAGGCCAGCAGAATGTTCTCGAGCACGGCTTCGGACCAAGGAAGCTTCGGCTTCTTGCAGGAGGTGTTGAGGAGATGTGGAAAGCAGGGATCTGCTCCGTCCTCAGCCTCCATCTTCAGCGATCTGTAGATAGCTGCAGCTCTGGCAGCTTTCTGAACAACACTGAGTCGTATCACTGATTTACCTCTCTCACATCCTCTTAATTCTCCTAAGTGTCTGTTGGACTCTTCTCCCTCTCTCTGCACATCACACCATCATCTTCATCATTTTCCCTATAACCCTACGTCTTACTGTATCTCTCTCCTATGTCCATGTTATTCTATAAATAAAAGCAATGCATAGGAAAAAAATCCCACTCATCAATTTCAATAAGGCCACTCCCGACTACAGGAGTGCAAACGCAGAGGGCTGAGGTGAAAGTAATATTAGTGTTGACTATGCAAAAGAGCTGACCCTGTCTCAATGTTTGTGGCAGCGCAATACAACGTCACACTGTGTTGGCAAATCAAATATGCCTTGGACCTGATTCCTGGTGGAGTACGATGTAATGTGAACGCATCATCCGCATCATCCTTGTGCCAAAAGCTGGAATGAGTGTTGCTATGGCAACCTTACAGTGAGTTATAAAATCCTTTTTCATATTATTCTAAACTGCTTTGAAGTGTTTTGGTGTCTGATGAGAAAATAGAATAGAAAAGCCTTTGCATTTGATTGTATTTGCATACAATGAAATTTTGAGCGTTGCTCCTGTTGGTGCCATGAGGAACACCATATAACACAACAATACTAAAAAGATTAAGAATACAACAAAGTGACTTTCAGAAGAATAAAGTGACTAATGTGTTAATATTGCACAATGAAATTGTGCATGCATTCTAGTGCATGTTTGAGTTTAACTTTCTGATGGCCGTCGAGGAAAAAACTGTCCTTTAGACACATGGTCCTTGCTCTGGAGGACTTGAACTGTCTGCCAGAGGGCAGGAGAGTAAACAGGTGGTGGCCTGGGTGTGATGTGTCTTTCATGATGTTTTTGGCCCTGCCGAGGTAGCGGAGCGGGCAATGTTTTCCAGGTAGGGCAGCGAGCCGTCAGTAATTTTTTGGGCTGTGTTGAAGACCCTTTGGAGGACTCTCTTGTCTATCGCAGTGCAACCGGAGTACCACGCCGAAATGTAGTACATCAGTACACTTTCATTGGTGGAGCAGTAAAAGGCAAAGTCAAAGTCCTGCTGTTCGAATATGTCCCACACTGTTTGTTCAAAACAGTCCTCCATTTGAGAAAGCCAGATTTTTATGGTCTATGTGTTTGGTTTTGTTTTCCACCTAAGCAGTGTGTATGATGGGATGAGGAGCAGTGACAGGTGATCTGACTGTCCTAGGTGGGGAAAACGGTGTGTCTCAGTAGGCATGCTTTATGTTAGAATACACATGGTCAAGCGTACTGTTTTCCCTGGTAGCACACTTGACATATTGGGTGAATTTAAGGAGCACTGTCCTCAAGCACGCTTGATTAAAATCACCCACTATGATGTACACTTCTTCTGTATAAGTCCGTTGATGTTTGCTTATGGTAGTGTGCAACTGAGCTGCGCTAACATAGTAATTTAAGTTCTGGCAGCTGTAGACGTAGTTTAACTTGCAAATCTCAACTAACAAACACAAAAACAAGTACAAAACCACATAAACAAAACACCAACCTGGAAAGCAAGGAGCTGTTTCTCCCGTGCGCTCATGGATTTGTTACTTAAACTAAACTTCTCAAATCATGTTAGATCGCCTCATCGTCAGCTGAAGTAACACGTCCCAGGAATGCAGCCCATGGTACAAGACTTGTAGTTGCTTGCAGCTTAAAGCAGAATCTCTTAAAACTACTGTACTGTGGTAATGATGGTTATGGACATAGGCGCCGCTGGATGGAGGACCAGCAGGAATGACCATAGCACCCCCAAGTTTTGTTTGTTGTTTTTGTAGTATGTAAGAAACTGGATCCAAACCTGGTTTATTTTATTATTTTTTACTGAACATTTGTCTGGAAGTCTCAGTCAACATTCCAGATCAGCAAGGGGTGGTACGTCCTTTCATTGTTTATCAGCAGCAGTAAAAAAAAAAAAAAAGATTTCCTGAATGTAACTCTAGTTCTATGAGTACTTGGTTTACCCAATCAAGGCTCTGCATATCTCTGAGATATGACAGCACAGAGGTACAGGGAGAGGGGGCAAATGCGATGACCTCTAGTCAAGAACTCTTGTCGTCCCCACTGACTTTAAAATAGAGGAATGGGAGAACTCAAGTGGCAGACCTGAGCTGGTTGAAAAAATTGTCACAGATACCACTGGTATACCAGGTATAAAGCAACAGTCTGCAAACATTCCATAGCATTGCTTGACAAGTGGATATCTCATAACTGTGAAATGGTCGAAACAGCCATAGTTAGTCAGTGTGATAAACACCCCTGAAGTGAACTCTTGTCACCGAAGATGGCACCACAGTCGGCTGCCTCAGTGTGTGGGGGCGCAATTTTTTTTTCTTATTTTGTATGTAAACACAATGTTTTGCTACAGTACCACAAGCTCTTTTACTAGAGAAAAGCTAATGAACATCAGTGCTACAACCCCTATGGATTTAATTCCCACTTTCATTGCTTCATCAGTGGAATTACTGGACATTCTGGTCAAAGGTGCCCCTACCTTTGTCCACACAGTGAAACGCCGGAGGACAGGGAAATGTACCGGTGCACTCTGTCGACTCGGAATTCGCAGACCACTACTGGGAATATTCCTTTCCAACATGCGTTCCCTGTGCAATAAACTGGACAAACTTCAGCTACTGTTTGAATGAACAGAGACTTTTCTACATCTTCTGTTCTGTGTTCCTGTGAGACGTGGCTGTGTGGATCGAGTGGATCGCCGCACGGAACTTTCCGGCAAGACGAAAGGTGGAGGAATCTGTTTTTATTTTTAACTATAAATATTAACTGCAAACCTTTTCACTCCCCCGGTGAGTTTGCCTCTTCACAACTGCACACCTCAGAGGCCCCCTCCTCCTCCCCCTCCACAGTGACACCTCTCTCATCCTGGAGAGGGACGTTAACAGACTATTTAGGAGAGAGAACCCCCACAACGCAGCTGGGCCAGACTCTGTCTCTCCATCCACCCTTAAGCACTGTGCTGATCAGCTGTCTCCAGTGTATACAGACAACTTTAACACCTCACTGGATACCAGCCTGCCTCAAGACCTCCACCACCATCCCTGTTCCCAAGAACCCAAAGGCCACAGGACTTAATGACTACAGACCCGTCGCCCTGACCTCTGTGGTAATGAAGTCATTTTAGCGCCTTGTGCTGTCCCACCTCAAATCCAGCACAGACCCACTCCTGGACCCCCTGCAGTTTGCCTACAGAGCAAACAGGTCTGTAGATGATGCAGTTAACTTTACCCTCCACTTCATCCTCCAGCATCTGGACTCCGCGGGAACCTACGGCAGGATCCTGTTTGTGGATTTCAGCTCTGCCTTCAACACCATCATCCTGGCTCTGCTGCAGGACAAGCTCTCCCAGCTGAGCGTTCCTGACTCCACCTGCAGGTGGATCACAGACTTCCTGTCCGACAGGAGGCAGCACGTGAAGCTGGGGAAACTTGTCTTTGACTCCAGGACCATCAGCACCGGTTCCCCTCAAGGCTGCGTTCTTTCCCCTCTACTCTTCTCCCTGTACACCAACAGCTGCACCTCCAGCCACCAGTCTGTCAAGCTCCTGAAGTTTGCAGACGACACCACCCTCATCGGGCTCATCTCTGGTGGGGATGAGTCTGCCTACAGGTGGGAGATTGACCATCTGGTGACCTGGTGCAGTCAGAAGAACTTGGAGCTCAACGCTCTCAAGACAGTGGAGATGGTTGTGGACTCCAGAAAGAACCCAGCCCCACTCACCCCCATCACCCTGAGAGACTCCCCAGTCGACACTGTGGAGTCCGTCCTGGGCTCCATCATCTCCCAGGACCTGAAGTGGGAGCTGAACATCAGCTCCATCACCAAAAATGCCCAGCAGAGGATGTACTTTCTGTGGCAGCTGAAGAAATTCAACCTGCCAAAGATGATGATGGTGCACTTCTACAGTGCCATCATCGAGTTCATCCTCACCTCCTCCATCACCATCTGGTACACTGCTGCTACTGCCAAGGACAAGGGCAGACTGCAGCGAATCATTCAGTCCGCAGAGAAGGTGATTGGCTGCAATCTACCATCTCTCCAGGACCTGTACACCTCCAGGACCCTGAGGCGTGCAGGGAAGATTGTAGCCGACCCCTCCCACCCTGGACACAATCTGTTTAAGACTCTCTCCTCGGGCAGGAGGCTGCGGTCCATCAGGACCAAAACCTCTCGCCACAAGAACAGTTTCTTCCCATCTGCGGCTGGCCTCATCAACAAGGTCCAGGACCCTCACTGACACGAACCCTTATCCCCTTCCCCCATAGACACTACACGTTACATTAGCGTACAGTCCCCTGTTGTAATGCGTAACATTAACAAACACCTGTGGACCAGACATCACACTCTTAACCGTTGCACATTCCCTGGACAATATTTTGCACATTCCTGCACAGTTTTTCTTTTTTCATTTTCATCTTAAAAAATATATATTTAAATAGTAATATTCTTTCATATTCTGTATTGTAACATTTTTTATTCCTATTTTATATTAATGCTTATGTTGACTTTTGCACTACTTGTCTCTTATTTGTTACGCACCAATACACCACAGCAAATTCCTTGTATGTGAAAACGTACATGGTCTATAAACCTGATTCTGATTCTGATTGTCAAACAGACCTGCAGAGATGCAGCAGGAGGCAAGGACACGGGTTGATGGCACTTTCCTAGCACTTGATTGGGGCGTCCCAGCAGTTTATCTTACTAGTTAGTGAACAATTCAATAATTATGAATACCTAAATGCCAGAAGGTTGTCATCAACAGCAAGGTAACCAAGAAAATTAGGGACAGAAACTATGAAGATTGGCCAAGTAGCAAGACACATGATAAAGCAGTTGCAAGCAAATTTCAGCAGTCAAAGTTAATTCTTTTTTCTCCAAAAAAGGAATCAAATAATGAAAATGATGAGAACAAAATAATTATTTTGTCATGACTTGTTATAAATATTATTTTGTCATAAATAAGCAATATGTTGTAATGGACAGTTTTAAAAGTACTGTTTATATGCTGTATATAGAGACAGAAGAAAGGACTTTAACATCCTCTGTTTAAATTTTCAAATCAGTGAAAACCTCTATACAGCTTATCTCATTTCAGTCAGCCTCTCTACAGTACGTTGGCCTCACAGGAGCCAGGCTGCAGTATCTGAAGAGTAGCAATGAGCTTAATTGTTTTTCTAAACCAGGGGTAAAACAAGGCATAGATCACAGGGTTCAGACAAGAGTTTAAATAGAACAGATAGACCACAAAAAATGCAGCTGAAACATTTAGCATGCTGTCCCCTGCAAGATACACACAGTAATATGGGAAAAAACATATTAGAAACACAACTACAAGAACACCAAGAGTCCTGGCTGCTTTCAGCTCAGATTTCTTTGTTTTTGGAGTCACTGAAAGCTTTAGTGTGACAGCTGTAACATGAGAGCGCATGGCACGAGCCTGAGACACAGCCACAACAAATACGCTCATATACAGAACTACGATTATAGTAGATGGAACAAAAAAGATCAAAACAAGGTCAACAACGATATAGTCAATGGAAATCGCACACTCTCCATAGCAGGAATGATTCCTGCCTGGTTGAGCCAGGTCATCCTTTAATAAGAGACTGCTGTAGAAAACAGAATAGAGCCAACACAGACAAACAGAGACTTCAGCCCTTCTCCCAGTGATTCTGGTGGGGTAATGCAGAGGGTCACAAATAGCCACATAGCGGTCAATTGATATAAGCACAATGTCTCCTATCGAAGTAGTGGTAACAATGTATGATAAATAAGTATACAGAGAACACATGAGATCGCCAAGAAACCAGCAGGATGTTGCTCGGAGGATTTCTAACGGCATCACAAGGAGGCCCACGAGAAAGTCTGAGACAGCCAGAGAGAGGAGGAAGATGTTGGTGGGTGTGTGGAGCTGCCTGGTGGGAAAGAGAAAAGTATCATTGACCACACATGTCCTAATATCTAAATAACCAAAAACAGTTAGTAAGTGCCTTCCAAGACAATCCAAACATTATACGTTTTTCAAAGCGGACATTTTGAAGTGTCACAGTCAGAAAAGCACAGATATTACAGTAATAAAATTATCAATGGCTTCTATCTAGTGTGCCAAATTTCAACAGCATTTTTAAAACTTAAATTGTAGGTCCAGCTAAGACGTTAAATTTGCCTGAAGTGGGAGACTGAGATGATGACGAGGAGGTTGAGAGCTGCAGTGAGCAGAGAGATGGAGGACAGCACAGTTTGAAGGACCACAGTTTCAAACCAAGGAAGCCTCGACTTCTTGCAGGAGGTGTTGAGGAGTTGTGGAAAGCAGAGATCTGCTCCATCCTCAGCCTCCATCGTCAGAGATCTGCAGATAGCTGCAGCTCTGGCAGCTTTCTGAGACATATAACTGATTTACCTCTCTCACATCATAATTCCTCCCCTCCTCTTTCCCTCAGTGTCTCTTGGACTCTGTTGGGATGCCTCTCTGCTGATCACATCATCATCTTCATCACTTTCCCTACAACCCTGTCTTACCATATCTTTATTATCTTTATATCTTTTTTATCATGTCCTATCTCACGTTACTCTCTACCCTTGCCTCCTTTTCTTTGTGTTAATATTGTCATATATATATAACTTTTTAAATTAGTTAAACAGTGTTTAGACAAATCAAAGTAATGCACAGGAAAAAGTCCCACTCATTCATTTCAATCATGTGTCTGATAAGCCTTCAAACTCATGGATTTGTTACTTAAAAAACCTTCCCGAACCATGTTAGATTGCCTCACTGTCAGCTGAAGTAACACGTCCACAAGAATGCAGCTCATGGTGCAACACTTGTAGTTGCTTGCAGCTCAAAGCAGAATCTCTTAAAAGTACTATACTGTGTTAATGATGGTTATGGACATAGGCGTTGCTGGGTGGAGGACCAGCAAGAATGGCCATCGCACCCCCAAGAAATGTATGTAGTTTTTGTGGTATGTAAGAAACCTTTATTGAACATTTGTCTGTAAGTCTGGGTCCACAGTAGAGATTAGAATTTGGTGGTGCACTTTGTTAACCGTAGTGAAAGAACAAACAAAGGTACTGATTTCCTGGATGTAACTTCAGTTCTATGAGTACTTGGTTTATCCCATCGAGGCTCCGCAAGTCGCTGAGTTATGATGGCACAAAGGTAGAGGAAGGAGCCTGTGTCGCAGCCAGGCAATGTCTTCCAACAACAACAACCCTATAAAGGGTGATTGTTCTTGTGTTTCAAATACATGGGCCAGACGTGGCCATCGAACAGGCCGGGGTGGTCTTACATTGCGTAGTTCGGCCCATACTGAGTTCATAGATTCATACTGGTCTGGTCATACCGTCACAGTTGAGGCACGAGTGACACGGGGAAAGGACCCAAGCTTTCTGAACAACACTGAGTCATATCACTGATTTACCTCTCTTGCATCCTTTTATGCCTATCCTCCTCTTTTTCTTAGTGTCTATTGGACTCAGATGCCTCTCACCCCATGCTCTGCGCATCACACCATCATCTTCATCACTTTACCTGCAACCCTCTTTTACTGTATCTCTGTTCTATCTCCATTATTCTCTACCCTTGTTTCCTTTCCTTTGTCCTATTATTGTCCTGTATAACTTTTTAAGTTACTTAAGTAGTGTTTAGACAAATAAAAGTAATGCAGAGGAAAAAAGTGCCACTCATTCATTTCAATGATGCCACTCAAGGCAGCAGACGTGCATACGCGGAGGACTCCAGGGAAAAAAACAATCAGCGTTTTCCAGCAAAAGAGATGAGACTGTGTCAAGTTCTGTGGCAGCGTAATACAACGTTGCACTGCGTTGGCAAATGAAATACGCGCTGGACCTTTTTCATTGTTTGTAAACTGTAGTTAAAAAACACACAACATATAAATTTCCTGGATGTAACTCCATTTCTCTCAGTTTTTGCTTTACCCCATTGACACTCCGCAAGTCTCTCAGGTATTATTGCACAAATATAGAGGAAGGAGACTGTGAAGCAGCCAGGCAATGTCTTCCAAGAACGTCCCTGTAAAAGGGTGATTGTTCTTGTGTTTCCGACACATGAGCCAGATGTGGCCATCAAACAGGCCGGGGGGGTCTGGCACTGTTTAGTTCGGTTGAAGAGATTATGTTTCTGGTCCCACCAAGAGAGCACAACCCATTGCCTCATAACCTGTGCAAATCGCACCACAAAAGCAATAGGTAGCCGCTAAGCCGGCAGAGAAAAAAACCTGTGGTGTGACAATCATAACATCGGAGTTCCCACTGACATACAAACTGGAGGAATTGGAAAACATAATGCTGAGATCCCCTGCCCTTTAGTTGTGGAAAGGACTAAGGAACAAAAAATCTGCTCCAAGAACTCAAGAGGTGGGCCTGAGATGCATTAAAAATAACGTGACATATCCCACTTGTATACCAAGTGATAGGTAGAAGGCCACAGTCTGCAAACCTTCCATAACATTGCATGACAAGTGGATATCTCATAGCTGTGAAGTTGTCGAAGCAGCCATAATTATTCACTGTGACAAGCACCCTTAAGGCAAAACTCTTCACAAACAGACCTGCAGAGATGCAACACATTTTGCTGGAGGCAAGGACACAGGTAGACGGCACTTTCCTAGCATCGATCCGTTAACACACACCCAAAGTGTCCAGTAAACCCTGGGATGAGTGTAGCAGGTTTGTGTGTTTTAGTGAAACCATTGAGGCCAGGAGACCTTTACTGCTCAGCTTCTCCCTTTAAGCTGTTAAAGCATGTGGAGGTTTTCCTGGGTGGGGTGAGATGAAAGAGAAAGTCTTGTGGGCCGATCCAAGCTGCTGCCATCTAAGTCAAGCCTTGGGACCAGGGCCCTATGATGCCACCACTCTGGCAGGCGCTCCGTTCGCTGGAAACTGAGGTGGAAATGGAGCAGACTTTATGAAGTTAATTAGTTGAGTAAGGTTCAGGAGTACAGCCACGCCTCACCCACACCTCTAATCTCCTGTCAGGCCTGCTTATACCCAATCAACCCATCCTGCTCTAATGTGTCTTTAATTTCTTGAGGAGAGACAGCGCTTCACACCTAAATACATGATCACATTCTTCAAAACTTGGGCAATGCTAAAACTTTTGAGAGTCATTTTACCATGAATCCCAAACAGAAAATCAACTTGCCATATTATGAAAACAATCTGTATGATGACTTGTTTGAAACTAGGTATCCTCCGCCATGATACAGCAGTCAATTCAAAGCCAGAGTAGCTGCTTGCGCTCAGTGGGGAACATATCACTGGGGGAAGGGTGGTAGTCTGGTGAACACAGAAAAAAACACACACCACAATACTATGGCAGTAAACACAACAATTATCCAAGATCATCCATAGCAGCCATCATAAATATCATCTCTGTCCAGGCAGGCATGTCCAGTCCATGTCAAAAACTGCATAACAACAATTCTAATAATAAATTATGAGTATACTGCAATTCCCCTATGTATTTGTATATTCCACATCCCTTAGTCCCTGTATTTCACATCCAATTTAATTCTCAAGACTCCTAGCTACCACATCTTGTTTAATTCGGTTATTGCCATAATAATCTTTTTTTTTTTTCTTGTTTGGTTCTAATTTCGGGGAATCTATACCTCCAACCAGGAGAGAGTGGCCGGAATTCCACTGAAAGAGGATGCAATGTATCCATGCAGAACTTCTCTGCGTTCTCAGTCAGCCTAGTCAAAACGAAGCACATTGGAACGAGAATAGCCAAAAAGGAAGGAAGGAATTCTGTTTGTCCCGTCAATCACAATCATCCAGTCACAGTTCCACAATCGACTGTATCTCGTGAACCCAAAAATTAGAAAAAAATCACCATTGTCAATCACCAATTACCCAGTTTTCCCAGACCCAGACTCCTTTGCACCTGGCACATTGAGGGAGTTGCCTCATAGTTCATCGCAATTGGGTAGCCTCTAGTCAGTACATGTTTTCTCCAAAGTTGACAAGCACATGTATATGTATGCTACCAGCTGACTTTGCAGAGAATGCAAAGATCTATCTCAGGTTTGCAGAGGCTTCCATGGGGTGAACCAATAACAGGTCATTAGAGGGTGAAGCCAGAGAGCTTACCTGAGATCAGATTGAATGGGGTCGTCATCGTCTTACTAGGTAGAGATGGCTTACATTCAGTCCCTCATTGGCTTGCTGGACAGTGTGCTGGAGTTCAGTAACTAAGGCTCAGTCACCAGTAGTTACACCATCAGCTTTCCACTAAGGAAATGCAAGGTTTTCCAGTCTGTTCACTATTCAACATCTGTGCACTGCAGACAGGAAAACCTCTGCACGAGCTGTTTCAAGACTGGCCATTGGAGGAGAGAATGCCAAAAAGGTAAGTCAAGAAACAATACCATGCCGCAACCCGTCCAAACACAACCCAGAGGTGTGCAAGGTGGAGTAGGTTTAAACTAAGCAGCTTACATTTGGAGGAGAGCTGTGGGCGTTAAAGGACCAACCCTAGAGGGAAGTGAAGACTTGAAAGAGGTGTATGCAAACATTTGCAAGGCAATGCCAGAGGGTAGATGAACCGTGTATTTTCTGTTGTGCATTTTACCTGTAAAGTGAGTTTTGAGAGATGAATGTGGTAAAGATCAATGACCCATTACCACATTCAGCAGATTTATTGTTAATTTCAGGTGTATTGTAGTAGGTGATTGTATTACAGTAAAATCATAGTGACAGTCGTTGGTGCCTGCAAAATTCTTTTCTTTAATGGAATAGGTTTTTTTCTTTTTTTTGTCAATTCATGACAAAACACATCAAAATGATTTATTTTATATTTAATGGTGCTAATGTAGGCTAAATCTAAAATCAATTATGTTATCAACCATATAATTGAATTTTATGTAATTAGTGACAAAGTAATAACTTTTTATTCATTCATATTTTATAGTATCTTATTTCCATGTTTTGAGTTAGTTTCAAGTTTATAGTCTGCAATATTATAAGGAAACACTCGCTAAACTTTCAATGCTATGCAGATGATACTTATTTATAAATTATACTTATCGATAAAGCCAGATGAAACCGATAAGCTAGCCAAACTTCAGGCGTGCATTAAGGACATAAAAAACTGGATGATCTGCAATTTTCTGCTGTTAAACTCAGACAAAATTGAAGTTATTGTTCTGGGTCCTAAACACCTGCAAGACGCACTATGTATAAATATAGTTACTCTAGATGGCATTGCCCTGGCCTCTAGCACCGCTGTAAGGAGTCTAGGAGTAACCTTTGATCAGGACATGTCCTTTAATACCCATATAAAACAGACTTCAAGGACTGCCTTCTTCCACTTACGTAACATTGTAAAAATCAGGCATATCCTGCCTCAAAAAGATGCAGAAAAACTAGTTCATGCATTTGTTACTTATAGGTTGAATTATTGTAATTCCTTATTATCAGGCTGCCCCGATAAGTCTCTAAAGACTCTCCAGCTGATCCAGAATGTGGCTGCACGTTTACTGACAGGAACCAGCAAAAGGGAACATATTTCTCCAATATGAGCTTCTCTGCACTGGCTCCCTGTAAAATCCAGAGTAGAATTTAAAGTCGTCGTCCTCACTTACAAAGCTCTTATTGGTCAGGCACCATCATATCTTAAAGAGCTGATAGTACCGTATTACCCCACTAGAGCACTACGCTCACAGAATGCAGGGTTACTTGTGGTACCTGAAGTCTCTAAAAGTAGAACAGGAGCCAGAGCCTTTAGTTATCAAGCTTCTCTTCTGTGGAACCAGCTCCCAATTTGGGTTTGAGAGGCAGACACCCCCTCTCCTTGTTCAAGAGTATCCTTCAAACGTTCCTCTTTGATAAAGCTTATAGTTAGGGCTGGCTCAGGTGAGTCCTGAACCCTCCCTTAGTTATGCTGTTATAGGCTCAGACTGCCGGGGGATTTCCCATGATGCATTGAGCTCCTCTCTCCCCCTGTCCCTCTCTATCCATATGCATTCTTATCCCACCAATACATGTTACAAACTCCACCTTTTCCTGGTAGTTCCTGTGCTTTTTGTGCTTTTTCGCCTTCTCACTTTCTGCAGGTACAGTGGGTACAGAAACTATTCAGACCCCTTTAAATTTTTCACTCTTTGTTTCATTGCAGCCATTTGCTAAAATCAAAAAAGTTCATTTTATTTCTCAGTAATGTACACTCAGCACCCCATCTTGACAGAAAAAAACAGAAATGTAGAAATTTTTGCAAATTTATTAAAAAAGAAAAACTGAAATATCACATGGTCATAAGTATTCAGACCCTTTGCTGTGACACTCATATTTAACTCACATGCTGTCCATTTCTTCTGATCCTCCTTGAGATGGTTCTACTCCTTCATTGGAGTCCATTTGTGTTTAATTAAACTGATTGGACTTGATTAGGAAAGGCACACACCTGTCTATATAAGACCTTACAGCTCACAGTGCATGTCAGAGCAAATGAGAATCATGAGGTCGAAGGAACTGCCCAAGGAGCTCAGAGACAGAACTGTGGCAAGGCACAGATCTGGCCAAGGTTACAAAAGAATTTCTGCAGCACTCAAGGTTCCTAAGAGCACAGTGGCCTCCATAATCCTTAAATGGAAGAAGTTTGGGACGACCAGAACTCTTCCTAGACCTGGCCGTCCAGCCAAACTGAGCAATCGTGGGAGAAGAGCCTTGGTGAGAGAGGTAAAGAAGAACCCAAAGATCACTGTGGCTGAGCTCCAGAGATGCAGTAGGGAGATGGGAGAAAGTTCCACAAAGTCAACTATCACTGCAGCCCTCCACCAGTCGGGGCTTTATGGCAGAGTGGCCCGACGGAAGCCTCTCCTCAGTACAAGACGTATGAAAGCCCACATAGAGTTTGCCAAAAAACACATGAAGGACTCCCAGACTATGAGAAATAAGATTCTCTGGTCTGATGAGACGAAGATTGAACTTTTTGGCGTTAATTTTAAGCGGTATGTGTGGAGAAAACCAGGCACTGCTCATCACCTGCCCAATACAATCCCAACAGTGAAACATGATGGTGGCAGCATCATGCTATGGGGGTGTTTTTCAGCTACAGGGACAGGACGACTGGTTGCAATTGAAGGAAAGATGAATGCGGCCAAGTACAGAGATATCCTGGAAGAAAACCTCTTCCAGAGTGCTCAGGACCTCAGACTGGGCCGAAGGTTCACCTTCCAACAAGACAATGACCCTAAGGACACAGCTAAAATAACAAAGGAGTGGCTTCAGAACAACTCTGTGACCATTCTTGACTGGCCCAGCCAGAGCCCTGACCTAAACCCAACTGAGCATCTCTGGAGAGACCTGAAAATGGCTGTCCACCAACGTTCACCATCCAACCTGACGGAGCTGGAGAGGATCTGCAAGGAAGAATGGCAGAGGATCCCCAAATCCAGGTGTGAAAAACTTGTTGCATCATTCCCAAGAAGACTCATGGCTGTACTAGCTCAAAAGGTGCTTCTACTCAATACTGAGCAAAGGGTCTGAATACTTATGACCATGTGATATTCAGTTTTTCTTTTTTAAAAAAATTGTAAAAATTTCGACATTTCTGTTTTTTTCTGTCAAGATGGGGTGCTGAGTGTATATTAATGAGAAATAAAATGAACTTTTTTGATTTTAGCAAATGGCTGCAGTGAAACAAGGGGTGAAAAATTTAAAGGGGTCTGAATACTTTCCGTACCCACTGTATATCTGCCTCTGGAGCTGTAGAGTCTGGATCTGTGATTGACTGTGTGAAAAGTGTCTTGAGAAAATGTTTGTCATGATTTGGTGCTATACAAATAAAATTGACTTGACTTGACATTGAACCTGACTGCAGGAAACGTATTTTTGTGAAAATAAGATTTGTATGACAGCGCTTTGCTCAAACCAGAAATAAACCAGTCGGAACAGGTTATGGGAATTATAATTCCTTTGTTTAGTTTACAGTTTATACTAATTAGTGAAACTAGTGATTTCTGTGTTAGCCATTTTCCCACCCTAAATCTCCAACTGCAGCACCAACCCTCCCAGGAGGGGGGGATCTCCCTTTGCATCAACTCCGAGGTTTTCATCCATCTTACTGTTGTTTTACTTTTAATTTTCTCTAAAATGAAAACAAAAACAACTAGAGTTTTTTTATATATACACAAAATCTTGAAAATAAATAGATGAGAACTGAATAACTATTTTGACATAACTTGTCAAAATTATTCTTTTTACCTAATTATAATGAGCAACACACATAGTTTTCTCACATACTGTTTATATACTGTATACAGAGAGAGTAGAAAGGAATTTGACGTTTAATTAAAAAGAAAAGACCTCTGTAGATCAGGTTTAAATTCAGTCAGCCTCTCTACAGTACGTTGGCCTCACAGGAGCCAGGCTGCAGTATCTGAAGAGTAGCAATGAGTTTAATTGTTTTTCTAAACCAGGAGTAGAAAAAGGCATAGATCACAGGGTTTAGACAAGAGTTAAAATAGAACAGATATAGCACAAAGGATTCAACTGAAGTATTGAGCATGCTGCCCCCTGCAAGAGAGACGCAGTGATATGGGCAGACACATATAAGAAACACAACTGCAAGAACACCAAGAGTCCTGGCTGCTTTCAGCTCAGATTTCTTTGTTTTTGGAGTAGTTGAGAGCTGGAGTTTGACAGCTGTAACATGAGAGCGCATGGCACGAGCCTGAGACACAGCCACAACAAATACTCTCATATACAGAACTATGACAATCATAACTGGAAAAATAAAGGTCAAAACAAGGTCAACAGCTCCTGCGTTATAGTCAAAGACAATGACACATTCTCCATAGCAGGAATGATACCTGCCTGGGTGAGTCAGGCCATACTTTAAAAAAAGACTGTAATAGACAATAGAACAGAGCCAACACAGACAAACAGAGAGTTTAACTCTTCTCCCAGTGATTCTGGTGGGGTAATGCAGAGGGTCACAAATAGCCACATAGCGGTCAATTGATATGAGCACCATGTCTCCTACTGAGGAAGATGTAATGATGAAAGACACATAATAATACAGAGAACACATGAGGTCACCAAGAAACCAGCAGGAAGAATTTCTGAGCATTTCTACCGGCATCAACAGGAGGCCAACGAGAAAGTCTGAGACAGCCAGAGAGAGGAGGAGGATGTTGGTGGGTGTGTGGAGCTGCCTGGAGGGAAAGAGAAACGTATCATTAACCAACAAATCCTCATATCTAAATGACAAATAACGGCTATTCAAAAAGAAAATGAAAACATACATGAGCTTGGATGTTTTTAGATTTGCAAAACTATATGGTTAAGTGTAGAAAACTAAAACTACTTAGTTGAAGTCACATTGAAAAGAGCCCACTGTTGATTACTGATAGGAGACGAGACATGAACAAAGTCAGACATTTGAGTGTTATTGTGCAAAAAGTCTTTTGTGCCAACATTATTTAAGACTAGTTCAAAGACAATTTTTCTAAATCTATTAAGTTACAAAACATGTAGAGAGAAGCTTAATCTCTGCCTGAAGTGGGAGACTGAGATGATGACGAGCAAGTTGATAACCACAGTGAGCAGAGAGATGAAGGCCAGCAGAATGTTCACGAGAACGGCTTCAGACCAAGGAGTTGTTGGTTTTCTGCAGGAGGTGTTGAGGAGATGTGGAAAGCAGAGCTCTGCACCGTCCTCAACCTCCATCTTCAGCAATCTGTAGAAAGCTGGAACTCTGGCAGCTTTCTGAACAAAACTGAGTCACATAACTGATTTATGTTTCTCACATAATTAATTCCTCCTCTCCTCTTTCTCACAGTGTATGTTGGACTCCGATGCCCCTCCTCCATCACTCTGCACATCACACCATCATCTTCATCACTTTCCCTGCAATCCTTCCTCTCACCCTGTAGCATCATCATCCTCCAATCTAAGCAACTTACTGATATTAGTTTCAATATTTTTAAATAGTGTTAGTAAGTTGTGCATCCATGATTGGCAAAGCCTCTTAACCTGTTTATAATAAACTGTGTTGAACTTAATTATGAAACACCTTCTTTCACGAGGCTCTGCTATATTGTCTCTCAAAGTTTTTATCGTCGCTGTCTGAAGCCAAAGCAGACAGTCAAAGAGACTTTTTTGGAACTTTAAAGGACTTATGGACCCCTTTTCATGACAAGCGGCCAACAAGGTATTTAGTTCTGCTTGTAAAAATGTCTGTTTCATATTAAGTTCAATCCGCAATTTTGCGCTATATTGCACAATTTGTTGATGCATTTTCGTACTATATTCGTTTCTAAATATAGTTCTCAAGGCGTGAATAAGGTGTGGATGCATCAACAAAAAAAAACAGACCTGTCCAAGCAATAAACGCCTGTTTCAAAGAACCGACCTGTGTTTGTGTTGTCATGGAGAGAGCCAAACACATTTTTTGAAAAGAAAATCATTTGGTGCATCTGTCTGCCAGGAGATAGTTCGACAGAAGCATGGTGATGTGCTGTATTTCCTCTGAGGGCAGAGATGCCTGGAAAGAACTGAGTTGCGAGTGATGCTTAAGAACTCAATAGAGAGGCCAGGCCCTGAGGTTTTTCTCTTCAGAAAGAGGGATGCCAAGTTTTGGGAAAAGCTTTTGTCAGAGTAGTAGACTTGAGGTAAGGAGGTGGGGATGGTGGAGTGACCACGAGAACATCGTCGAGAAGATGGAGTATGTAGGGAGACTGTGACTCATAGTCAGGATCCAGCACAGGAGGTTGTAACAGGCACTGGAAGTGGACACCATTACACATGGACACCATGTGTAAAACCATTGACGACAAAGTGACCAAACTTTCTCCACTTGTCTGTTTCCTTTCTTCTTTCTTTCTGGGACGCTGTGTTAGGAAGAGGGATGTGAGTGAGGTGGTGGAGGACTGACTGTGCAAACTACGGCAGGGTGAGACGGGCTCTATATGATTCACAGAGGAAGGAACTGGGCTGTGAAGATGCAGCAGTAAAGTTCAGTTGGAAATGAAGATGAGGCGGAGAATCACCTACTTGATGAGCCTGTGGTGGGGCCTCTTGAGTTGCTGGATGTTTTGGCTTTGAGAGAAAATGAAGGAGCAGGTGTATTTTATTGCTGTGAGCGGCTGAAGGAAGAGTAGAGGAAAGGATGATGGGATGAAATGATTAATATGCACAGATGTTTTGTATCGACTCTGAGGTTGTCTTCCATCCTACTATTGTTTAACCTTTACTTTTATTTCTGACCAAAAAAAATCTACCTGTGATTAAAAAACAAAACAAAAAAAACAACAATCATATAATGAAAATAATGAGGACAAACTAAATATTTTGTAATAAATAAGCCTCTCTACAGTACGTTGGCCTCACAGGAGCCAGGCTGCAGAATTTTGAAGAGTAGCAATGAGTTTAATTGTTTTTCTAAACCAGGAGTAAAACAAGGCATAGATCACAGGGTTTAGACAAGAGTTGAAATAGAACAGATAGACCACAAAGGATGCAGCTAAAGTATTGAGCATGCTGTCCCCTGCAAGAGACAAACTGTAATATGGGCAGAAACATATTAGAAACACAACTACACGGACACCAAGAGTCCTGGCTGCTTTCAGCTCAGATTTCTTTGTTTTTGGAGTCACTGAAAGCTTTAGTGTGACAGCTGTAACATGAGAGCGCATGGCACGAGCCTGAGACACAGCCACAACAAATACTCTCATATACAGAACTACGATTATAGAAACTGGAACAAAAAAGGTCAAAACAAGGTCAACAAAAACATTGCCAAAGGGAAGCACACACTCTCCATAGCAGTAATGATTCCTGCCTGCTTCAGCCAGGTCATCCTTTAATAAGAGACTGCTGTAGAAAACAGAATAGAGCCAACACAGACAAACAGAGACTTCAGCCCTTCTCCCAGTGATTCTGGTGGGGTAATGCAGAGGGTCACAAATAGCCACATAGCGGTCGATTGATATGAGCACCATGTCTCCTACTGATGCAGAGGTAATGATGAGGGACACGTAAGTATACAGAGAACACATGAGGTCACCAAGAAACCAGCAGGATGAATTTCTGAGTATTTCTACTGGTATCAACAGGAGGCCAACGAGAAAGTCTGAGACAGCCAGAGAGAGGAGGAGGATGTTGGTGGGTGTGTGGAGCTGCCTGGAGGAAAAGAGAAACGTATCATTAACCAACAAATCCTCATATCTTAATGAGAAATAACCCAAACAGCTATTCAAAAAAAGGTGAAACCTATATGAGTTCATATCGTTCAGATCTGCCACTTCAATATAACTATATGGTTAAGTGTAGAAAACTTAAACTACTTGGTTGAAGTTAGAAAGAAGTTAGAAAAAAAACACTGTTGATTATTAGTGGGAGACGAGACCTGACCAATGTCACATTTAAGTGTTATTGTGCAAAAACAGTCAGCAAGGCAGAATATAAGTCTAGTGTGCCAACATTATTAAGGCTTAATTCACAGACAATTATTGTAAATCTATTAAATTACAAAATCTTGGAGAGAAGCTTAATCTCTGCCTGAAGTGGGAGACTGAAATGATGACGAGCAGGTTGATAACCACAGTGAGCAGAGAGATGAAGGATAGCAGAATGTTCACGAGCACAGCTTCAGACCAAGGAGTTGTTGGTTTTCTGCAGGAGGCGTTTAGGAGATGTGGAAAGCAGAGCTCTGCACCGTCCTCAACGCCTGTTCAGCTATGACTCACAAAACTGAGTCATGTAACTGATTTATATTTCTCACATCCTCTTAATTCCTCCCACTCCTCTTTCTCTAAGTGTGTTTTCGACTCTGATGCCCCTCCTCCATTACTCTGCACATCACACCATCATCTTCATCACTTTCCCTGCAATCCTGTCTCCCACCCTGTAGCACAAAATGTTGGGCCTTATACATAAGCAGTCTCTGTGGGCCCTTTTCTTCTCTTGATCCACGTCTCTCACGCATCTTTTGAAAACTTAAAAAGGTTGGACAGGAAGGGTTTCTCTTATGGAAATGTGTGTATGGCATAATTGAGGTGCCCAAGGAGGGCTAGTAGCTGGCTGTGGCTTGAGGGATGAAGAGATGGGGGAATCTGCCAGGAGATAGTTTGACAGAAACATGGTGATGTGCTGTATTTCCTCTGAGGGCAGAGATGCCTGGAAGGAGCTGAGTCGGCAGTGATGCTGAAGAACTCAATAGAGAGGCCAGGCCCTGAGGTTTTCCTCTTCAGAAAGAAGGATGCCAAGTTATGGGAAAGCTTTTGTAAGAGTTGTAAAGTCTGCAGTTCATAGTCAGGATCCAGCACAGGAGGTTGTGACGGGCACTGGAAGAGTCAGGAAGTACTTCTTTCTTCTTTCTTTCTGGGGCGTTGAAGAAGATGGATGTGAGCGAGGTGGTGGAGCACTGACTGTGCTTACTCTGGCAGGGTGGGACTGGTCCTATATGACTCACAGGAGAAGGATGTATGGGTTGCAAAGATGCAGAAGTATAGTTCGGATCAGGGCACCCCAGAATGTTCCCTGGTTAAATTGCTCCTAGACCCCATGTCAAAGAGCCCTCCAGGCGTGGAGTTATTTTGTTGCCAACTGCCTTCCTAGTGTGGGTCCCATCCCCAACCTGACAAACTCTGCATCCCCATCAGCTTCCCTCCTCTACTCGTGTTATGCTCCCTGCGCCCTGTTTTCAAGGGCCTTGCGGACTGGACATCTGGGTATTAAATAATAATTATTTAATACTTAATTATCATTAAATATTAATAAAACAGGGCACCACCCTGAAAACAGGGAAGTTATGTCCATGCGTATAAACCTAGTCTCATAAAATGTACAAAGCTATCAATCTTTGATTAAATCAACTTTGATTTAATAATAAACTTAATAAAAAACATAATTACCATGTCAAATAGTGTCATGACCTAGCCGTGATTCCTGTTGTGTTCCTTGTGTTTCTCTTGTGTTTCAGTTTCCCCTGCGCACCTGTCTTGTGTTTAGATCTCGTTTGCACAGCCCTTGTGTTTCCCTCCTTCTCCTGTAGTCTACCTGCCCACCCCAGCTGTGTCTTGTTCTCCTGATTAGTCGTGTGTGCATGTATGTTCCTGTGTTGCTTTGTTCTCTGTCTGGTCCTTGTCATTTGTGGTATGTAGACTGTTTCCCTGTTCCTGAGAATTCTTTTTTTTTGTTAATAAACCTGTTTGACGGCCGTTTAGTGTCTGCAATTGGGTCCTTTTCCTGTACCTTTGTGTCCCCATCGAGACAGGACCAGACCAGACATGGACCTAGCAGATACTTTTGAAGATGAACTTTATGATTGATGGTACACCGTAGTTTGCTTATATGGTGAATGGAAGCGAGCTCCCACAAAGAAGCACAAAGCGGCAGCTCAGAGGTTGGCATGCTGGGAGGTAGCATCGGGGGTCCCGGCCCCCCGTGCTCTGGCTGTCACCATGGTTTCCAACGAACCGGCCACCCGCCTGTCTGGATAAAATGGCCAAAGGCGACGTGTGTGTGTGTGTGTGTGTGTGTGTGTTGCATCTGCCTTACTTTGGGGCACAGGGGTTCCCCCGGAAGAAAAATATTTTTTCTTTAAATAGTGGTGTTACCCGACAAAAAAAAGGCAGGACTGGATGCTGTGGTACTGCCTGCCAGACGGGAGCAGGCAGAACAGTTTGTGGCCGTGGTGACTGGGGTCTCTGATGACCCTGTTGGCCTTTTCCTACACCGCTGGGTGTAGAGATCCTCAACTAATGGGAGCTCTGTCCTACTCAGCACATTACCCATATTAACCTGTGTTCAAAATTACCTTTGATCATACATTCACAATTCCCTACAGAAACACAGTTGCTCTGTTTTTGCATTACTGACTCATCTCTGACAGGTGTAATCATTTTAACATCTGTTAAAGGCATAGCCTTGTATTGCATAATACAAACAATACATTTTACACTTAGTATTAAGACACTAAAGTAAAATATCAAGAAGTAAATATACTGCATTAGGTAGCGAATAGGAGTTGATTTTGGACACAGTCCTTGCATGTTGCAGTTATCACTGTCTTATCACAAGTCCCAGCAACATGTCACTTAACTAGTTAGTTGATGTTTTCTATAGATGAAGAACATTTCTGATCGCTGAGCCGATTATACAGATTTCTAAATGTTTGAATATATGGACATCCAAAAGGTTGTGATTGATTCATTTGAGTTTAAAGATGTCTATATAAATAATAGTTCATGTACCAAAGGAAATGTCTCCAGAGCACAAAGTATTGATAATAGTCAAGTGGATTGATTATTCATTTTGTACATGAATGTTGCCTCATTTTCTCCTCCTACATGCGTCACCCATCTCTATTTTCACATATGTGGGATATAGGGACAGGGTAAAGGGTTTATAATCCCACTGTTTAGTTTTCACTTTCTACCAACTACTGAAACTCCTTTTTTTGTGTTAGCCATTTTCCCACCCGAAGTCTCCAGGGGGGGATCTCTTTCTTTGCATCAACTCTGAGCTTTTCTTCCATTTTACTATTGTTTTACCTTTTACTTTTTTCATAATCTGAAAAAAAAACTACCAGTGATAAAAAACCAAACCAAAACATTCATATAATGAAAATGATGAGAACAAAACAATTATTTTGTCATCACTTGTCATAATTATTTTGTCATAAATAAGCAATAAGTTGTAATAGACAGTTTTAATAAATATGTTTATATTCTGTATACAGAGTCAGAAGAAAGGAAATTCACATCCAATTTTTGAATTTTTAATTCAATGAAAACCTCTGTAGAGCAGGTTTTATTTCAGTCAGCCTCTCTACAGTACGTTGGCCTCACAGGAGCCAGGCTGCAGTATCTGAAGAGTAGCAATGAGTTTAATTGTTTTTCTAAACCAGCGGTAAAACAAGGCATAGATCACAGGGTTCAGACAAGAGTTAAAAAAGTACACAGAGAGCACAAAGGATGCAACGGGACTATTGAGAAAGCTGGCACCTGCAAGAGACGCACAGTAATATGGGGAGAAACATATTAGAAACACAACTACAAGAACACCAAGAGTCCTGGCTGCTTTCAGCTCAGATTTCTTTGTTTTTGGAGTCACTGAAAGCTTTAGTGTGACAGCTGTAACATGAGAGCGCATGGCACGAGCCTGAGACACAGCCACAACAAATACTCTCATATACAGAACTACAATTATAGAAACTGGAACAATAACGGTGAAAACAAGGTCAACAGCTCCTGCAATATAGTCAATGACAATCACACACTCTCCATAGCAGGAATTATACCTGTCTGGTTGAGTCAAGCCATGCTTTACAAAGAGACTGTTGTAGACAATAGAACAGAACCAACACAGACAAACAGAGAGTTGAACTCTTCTCACAGTGATTCTGGTGGGGTAATGCAGAGGGTCACAAATAGCCACATAGCGGTCGATTGATATGAGCACCATGTCTCCTACTGATGCAGAAGTAATGATGAAAGACACATAATAATACAGAGAACACATGAGGTCACCAAGAAACCAGCAGGATGAACTTCTGAGCATTTCTCCCGGCATCAACAGGAGGCCAACGAGACAGTCTGAGACAGCCAGAGAGAGGAGGAGGATGTTGGTGGGTGTGTGGAGCTGCCTGGAGGGAAAGAGAAAAATATCACTCCTATCTAAATGACAAAATAATCTAAAATACCATTCCAAAAGATCTGCCACTTCAATAAAACTATTTGTAGAAAACTAAAACTACTTGGTTAAAGTCATATTGCAAAAAAAACACTTTTGATTATTGGTGGGAGACGAGACATGAACAGTGTCACAGTCAGTGATTTGAGCATTATTGTGCAAAAACAAGGCAGAAAATAAGTCTAGTGTGCCAACATTATTCAGGACTAGTTCAAAGACAATTGAAATCTATTAAATTACAAAAAATGTAGAGAGAAGCTTAATCTCTGCCTGAAGTGGGAGACTGAGATGATGACGAGCAAGTTGAGAACCACAGTGAGCAGAGAGATGAAGGACAGCAGAATGTTCACGAGCACGTCTTCAGACCAAGGAGTTGTTGGTTTTCTGCAGGAGGTGTTGAGGAGATGTGGAAAGCAGAGCTCTGCACCGTCCTCAACCTCCATCTTCAGCAATCTGTAGAAAGCTGGAACTCTGGCAGCTTTCTGAACAAAACTGAGTCACATAACTGATTTATGTTTCTCACATAATTAATTCCTCCTCTCCTCTTTCTCACAGTGTATGTTGGACTCCGATGCCCCTCCTCCATCACTCTGCACATCACACCATCATCTTCATCACTTTCCCTGCAATCCTTCCTCTCACCCTGTAGCATCATCATCCTCCAATCTAAGCAACTTACTGATATTAGTTTAAACATTTTTAAATAGTGTTAGTAAGTTGTGCATACATGATTGGCAAAGCCTCTTAACCTGTTTATAATAAACTGTGTTAACCTTAATCATGAGAAACCTTTTTTTTTTTCAAGACTAATTTTTCTTTTTTAATTTGAGAATCAAATAAGGCTAAAATCTAACCAGAATGAACCAGTTAAAAATACACATTGAAAAAAACAAGGTAATCTTTCTTTTAAATTAAATTGTTTCGTTTGAACAGGCCAAAAATTAAACTGCAGCCAACTGTTAGACCTATTTCTAATATAATATGAACTTCACTAGTAAGGACCACGCCACAACAATAAGTCTTTTAAGGTTTAATGGAAGTTTGTAGGTATTGGATGTTGAGGACATATGAATGGATGTAGTTGGAGTGGTGAAGTGGATGAGAGATGTCATCATTTAGGCTTGTCTGGGAGGACGTACTGAAGACTGGGCAGAGGGAGACTCAGTGTGGGGGTCGGTCTCAGACGTTTTACCACCCAAATTGATTATGGGCCCCCAAAGGAGTCAGATTTGAAACCGAAAAGACAAATGTTTAAAGTCAATTAAGTCTGGATGTAGAGAGCGGATACTGAGGCTAAGAAGCTCCAAAGTGATTGGCAAGTGGTGAGAGCTGGTTCCCGTTTTTGCAAGACTTTGGTTAACATCGTAACGTGGGAATGGGAAGTAGAAGGACGATGGAGACTGGTGACTAGTTTGATGAAGAAGTTGATTCCTGCTAAGTAGGTGTGGAGGTTGGAGGAGCTGTTTTTGGATGGAATAAGTGGTATGATAAAATTGCAGAGAGATAGACATGACGTCCAGAGAGGGAAATGATAGCTGGTGTGTGGCATGATATAGGTAGGCAGAGATGGTGCTCGCGGCGAGGCTGTCCAGGATGGCTTCTTGTGAAGCATTAGAGAGGTTTTCAAGCTGTGGAGCAAGTTCAACGTTGTTAATGAAAACAGTGGGTCTGGTTTGGAATAAAAATCCAAGTTTGGATTGTAAAAAGTGTCCGAATTTTTGTAAAGAGAAACGAGTCAATGAATCTGAGATGCTGTTGAGATAACCGGGAATGTAGGTCTCCCTGAGGATGAACTGGAGTTAAGCCGGGATTAATGTGGGTCTGATCAGGAACTAAATGATGGCTGGAGATCGAGATCGACCTTGTATAGGATCTGTATGACTGCAGTGTTACAGGAGTGGATGAGTATGGACTTCCTAGACCATTTGTGCCCCCAAACAATGGCAGCTATGACAGTAAGTAAACCATCTCCCTCAGTTGAAACCACTGAAATTTATGGAAGGAGCTACATCCATGTAGAGTCGAACGTTTTAGTTCTGAAGGATGACGTCGTCATGGAAGGAATTGCCATTCCAAGAAAACAGAAAATATTGCAGTAGACGCTTTTCCGTTAGCATGCATCATCCAGATTGTGAAAAGAGGGGATGATTGCAGCTTTAGTTAAAAGGTTGGACAGGAAGGGTTTCGCTTATGGAAATGTGTGTATGGCATAATTGAGTTACCCAAGGAGGGCTAGTAGCTGGCTGTGGGTTGAGGGATAAATAGATGGGGGAGTCTGCCAGGAGATAGTTTGACAGAAACATGGTGATGTGCTGTATTTCCTCTGAGGGCAGAGATGCCTGGAAGGAGCTGAGTCGGCAGTGATGCTTAAGAACTCAATAGAGAGGCCAGGCCCTGAGGTTTTCCTCTTCAAAAGGGGGATGCCAAGTTCTTGGAAGGCTTTCGTAAGAGTAGTAGACTTTAGGTAAGGAGGTAGGGATGGTGGAGTGACCACGAGAACATCATTGAGAAGATGGAGGATGTAGGGAATCTATCGCTTATAGTCATGATCCAGCATGAGAGGTTGGGACAGGAGCTGGAAATGTAAGGAAGTACTTCTTTACCTGGATGGAAACCATGTGCAAAGTCGTTGATGTTTTTCTAGTATTGCGTTGCTCTGAAGGGCAAAGGCTGGTTTGCCCTCGGAAGTTCAAAAGCAAGCATTTTAACAGTGGGTCTTTGGATGCAGTCTGCGCATCACACCTCTCATTGATTAGTGCGTCTATTTCTTCTCTGCACTCGATGAAATTCAACCTGTTGATGAATTCAGGGTAATCAGGCTTTAGGCTCTGTGCTAGGGAAGGAATAAACTGCTCCACACAGGGATTCTCCATTCTTGTGTCTGGACTTAAGCCTGTTGTCTAGTATAACGAGGCAATGTAGTTGGCTGTTGTGTTGCTTGTCAGACGCCTTGTAGTGTAGCTTGGGCAGTACACAAACCTAAGTTAGGGAGTAGCTTCCTGTGGAAGAGGGGTAGCTACGGCACTATTTATTCAAAAATACCAGGCAGAAAGCTCCACAGTCCATCACAGAGTTCCACAGGGATCAGTGTTGGGGCCACTCCTATTTATGGTCTACCTCCTCCCTCTTGGCAACATCTTCTGGCACTATGGTATCAAATTCCACTGTTATGCCGACGATACACAGCTTTATGTGTCCGCTAAGCCCATTTCTACTCTCCCCTCCAGTACCCTCACGGCTTGTCTCCATGGTCTGTTGTTGTTCCTTTGTTCTCCATCTGGTCCTTGTCATTTGTGGTATGTAGACTACCATATCGCTTAACTAGTTAGTTGATGATTTCTATAGATGAACATTTCTGATCACTGAGCCGATTATACAGATTTCTAAATGTTTGAATAAATGGACATCAAAAAAGTTGTGATTGATTCATTTGAGTTTAAAGATCCCACCCTAAGTCTTTAACTGCAGCACCAACCTTTGGGCTGGGAAGGGTGGGTGTGGGGGAATCTCTTTGCATCGACTCTGAGGTTGTCTTCCATCCTACTATTGTGTTACATTTATATTTCTCATAACTGAAAAAAAACTACCAGCGATAAGAAACCACAAAAAAAAAAACAATCACATACTAAATGATGTGTATTTAACAATTATTTTGTCATAACTTGTCATAATTATTCTACTGTCATAAATAAACAATACATTGTAATGGACAGTTGTAAGAAATACTGTTTATATTCTGTATACAGAGAGAGAAGAAAGGAATTTCACTTCCACTTTTGAGTTTGACTTGGTGAAAAACTTCTGTGCAGTATATCTCATTTCAGTCAGCCGCTCTACAGTACGTTGGCCTCACAGGAGCCAGGCTGCAGTATCTGAAGAGTAGCAATAAGTTTAATTGTTTTTCTAAACCAGCGGTAAAACAAGGCATAGATCACAGGGTTTAGACAAGAGTTAAAATAGAACAGATAGAACGCAAAAAAGACAGCTGAACTATTGAGCAAAAAGTAATCTGCTAGAAACAAACAGTAATATGGGCAGAAACATATAAGAAACACAACTACAAGAACACCAAGAGTCCTGGCTGCTTTCAGCTCAGATTTCTTTGTTTTTAGAGTAGTTGAGAGCTGGAGTTTGACAGATGTAACATGAGAGCGCATGGCACGAGCCTGAGACACAGCCACAACAAATACTCTCATATACAGAACTACGATTATAGAAACTGGAACAATAAAGGTCAAAATAATGTCAGCTGCTCCTGCGCTATCTTCTACTAGAATCACACACTCTCCATAGCAGGAATGATACCTGCCTGGTTGAGTCAGGTCATCCTTTGACATGAGACTGCTGTAGAGAATAGAATAGAGCCAACACAGACAAACAGAGAGTTGAACTCTTCTCACAGTGATTCTGGTGGGGTAATGCAGAGGGTCACAAATAGCCACATAGCGGTCGATTGATATGAGCACAATGTCTCCTATCGAAGTAGTGGTAACAATGTACTCTAAACAACTACACAGAGAACACATGAGATCACCAAGAAACCAGCAGGATGTTTTCAGGACGAACAACACCGGCATCAACACGAGGCCCACGAGAAAGTCTGAGACAGCCAGAGAGAGGAGGAGGATGTTGGTGGGTGTGTGGAGCTGCCTGGAGGAAAAGAGAAAATGTATCCTTAACCTAAGTCCTAATACCTAAATACAAAAAAAAGCTTTAATGTTAGTGCCTTCCAAAACAATCCAAAAAAATCATTTAAAAATCACATTATGAGTGTCTTTTTCTGATCTGCCACATAGAGACATATTTTAAAGACATATTGACGTGTCATAGTAAGAAAAGCACAGATATTACAGTTAAAATATTATCAATGGCTCCTATAGTGTGCCAAATTCCAACAGCATTCATAACTAAATCAATTGTTCTTGTGATGTGTTCATATTATTAAAACTTAAATTTTAAGTTCTGCTGAGATGTTAAACTTTGCCTGAAGTGGGAGACTGAGATGATGACGAGCAGGTTGAGAACCACAGTGAGCAGAGGGACGAAGGCCAGCAGAATGTTCTCGAGCACGGCTTTGGACCAAGGAAGCTTCGGCTTCTTGCAGGAGGTGTTGAGGAGTTGTGGAAAGCAGAGATCTGCTCCATCCTCAACCTCCATCATCAGCGATCTGTAGATAGCTGCAGCTCTGGCAGCTTTCTGACCAGAACTGAGTCACATAACTGATTTACCTCTCTCACATCCTTATTCCTCCTCTCCTCTTTCTGTCAATGTCTGGTGGACTCTGATGCCCCTCCTCCCTTGCTCTGCACATCACACCATCATCTTCATCAGTTTCCCTGCAATCTTGCCTATCACCCTATCTCTGTGGGCCTCCTTCCGCTTTTTATTCATGTTTCACACATCTTTTGAAAACTTAATAATAATAAAAAGAATTGAGCCAACAATAAAACAGGCTACTTGATATTAGTGTTGCTAAGCTACTTTCAATTGAAACTGCTACAAATGATTCCTTAAGATAACTTTCAGTTCCCACTATGTTAGTCACTTTGTCTTGCGTCCTCAGTAACATCAAGAGATGATGAGGGACCTTGTTTAGGATCTGTATGACTGCAGTGTTACAGGAGTGGATGTGTATGGACTTCCTAGACCATTCGGAAGCTTTGGATGCAGTCTGAGCATCACACCTGTTATTGATTAGTGCGTCTATTTCTTTTCTGCACTCGATGAAATTCAACCTGTTGATGAATTCAGGGTAACCAGGCCTAAGGCTCTATGCTAACAGTTTGTGGCCGTGGTGACTGGGGTCTCTGATGACCCTGTTGGCCTTTTCCTACACCTCTGGGTGTAGAGATCCTCAATTGATGGGAGTTCTGTCCTACTCAGCACATTACCCATATTAACCTGTGTTCAAAATTACCTTTGATCATACATTCACAATTCCCTACAGAAACACAGTTGCTCTGTTTTTGCATTACTGACTCATCTCTGACAGGTGTAATCATTTTAACATCTGTTAAAGGCATAGCCTTGTATTGCATAATACAAACAATACATTTTACACTTAGTATTAAGACACTAAAGTAAAATATCAAGAAGTAAATATACTGCATTAGGTAGCGAATAGGAGTTGATTTTGGACACAGTCCTTGCATGTTGCAGTTATCACTGTCTTATCACAAGTCCCAGCAACATGTCACTTAACTAGTTAGTTGATGTTTTCTATAGATGAAGAACATTTCTGATCGCTGAGCCGATTATACAGATTTCTAAATGTTTGAATATATGGACATCCAAAAGGTTGTGATTGATTCATTTGAGTTTAAAGATGTCTATATAAATAATAGTTCATGTACCAAAGGAAATGTCTCCAGAGCACAAAGTATTGATAATAGTCAAGTGGATTGATTATTCATTTTGTACATGAATGTTGCCTCATTTTCTCCTCCTACATGTGTTACCCACCTCCCCTACTGTTTATATGCTGTTTAAAGAGAGACAATGAAGTAATTTCACTTCCATTTTTTGAATTTTTAATTCAGTGAAAACCTGTTTGGAGCATATCTCATTTCAGTCAGCCGCTCTACAGTACGTTGGCCTCACAGGAGCCAGGCTGCAGTATCTGAAGAGTAGCAATGAGTTTAATTGTTTTTCTAAACCAGGAGTAAAACAAGGCATAGATCACAGGGTTTAGACAAGAGTTCAAATAAAACAGATAGAACACATAGGATGCAGCTGAAGTATTGAGCATGCTGCCCCCTGCAAGAGACAAACAGTAATATGGGAAAAAACATATTAGAAACACAACTACAAGAACACCAAGAGTCCTGGCTGCTTTCAGCTCAGATTTCTTTGTTTTTAGAGTAGTTGAGAGCTGGAGTTTGACAGATGTAACATGAGAGCGCATGGCACGAGCCTGAGACACAGCCACAACAAATACTCTCATATACAGAACTACGATTATAGAAACTGGAACAATAAAGGTCAAAATAATGTCAGCTGCTCCTGCGCTATCTTCTACTAGAATAACACACTCTCCATAGCAGGAATGATACCTGCCTGGTTGAGTCAGGTCATCCTTTGACATGAGACTGCTGTAGAGAATAGAATAGAGCCAACACAGACAAACAGAGAGTTGAACTCTTCTCACAGTGATTCTGGTGGGGTAATGCAGAGGGTCACAAATAGCCACATAGCGGTCGATTGATATGAGCACCATGTCTCCTACTGATGCAGAGGTAATGATGAAAGACACACAATTATACAGAGAACACATGAGGTCACCAAGAAACCAGCAGGATGAATTTCTGAGCATTTCTACTGGTATCAACAGGAGGCCAACGAGACAGTCTGAGACAGCCAGAGAGAGGAGGAGGATGTTGGTGGGTGTGTGGAGCTGCCTGGAGGGAAAGACAAAAGTATCATTAACCAACAAATCCTCATATCTAAATGACAACCCAAACAATTAAAAAAAAAAGGGAAAACCTATATGAGTTCATATCGTTCAGATCTGCCACATTAATATAACTATATGGTTAAGTGTAGAAAACTAAAACTATTTGGTTGAAGTCACGTTAGAAAGAGCCCACTGTTGATTATTGGTGGGAAACGAGACATGAACAGTGTCAATGTCAGACATTTTAGTGTTATGCAAAAACAGTCAGCAAGGCGGAATATAAGTCTAGTGTTCCAACATTATTCAGGACTAGTTCAAAGGCAATTCTTCTAAATTTACATTAGCTGTTCACATTTTTAAGTAAAAAAAAAAAAAAAGGTATCTGCTGAGAGGAGATCTCTGCCTGAAGTGGGAGACTGAGATGATGACGAGCAGGTTGATAACCACAGTGAGCAGAGAGATGGAGGACAGCAGAATTTGAAGGAGCACAGCTTCAGACCAAGGAGTTGTTGGCTTCTTGCAGGTGGTGTTGAGGAGATGTGGAAAGCAGAGCTCTGCTCCGTCCTCAACCTCCATCTGTAGATAGCTACAGTTCTGGCAACTTTCTGATTTACCTCTCTCACATCCGAAATACATTTTCTCCTCTTTCTATCAGTGTCTGATGACTCCGATGACCCGCCTCTCTCGCTCTGCACATCACATCGTCATCACTTTCCCTGCAGTCCTTCCTCTCACCGTCTCTCTCTCTCCTAACCCACCTCTCTACCCTCGCTTCCTTTCAGTCCATGAGTAGCACAGATGTCCAATAACAAAGCACCACTCAGGTTGAGATCCGGCAGGCCATTCCCCTCCAGGTTTTCTCCATAGTTGCCCATGTGAGCGATGAAGTCCATAAACAGAACTATAAAGTCCCTAGGTGGTATCCTTTGCAGGACCCAATACATTTACTCCAAGTAGGAACTGCTGTTTGGTGCATAGGCACCAACAACAGCCAGAACCTTCCACTCAGCGACCCACAGTCTCATTGAGGTGACACTCTCGTTCTCCAGAGAGTCCAACACCAGCAGGCCTCAGCTGGGGGCTCCAAAGTATCCCCACACCCGCCCAGTGCCTCTCACCCTGGGCAACTCAGGAGTCCTGCCCCTCTCCAGGAGTTTGGTTCCAGACCCAGTGCTATGCATAGAGGTGAGCTATATCTAATTGGTACTGCTCTACTCTCCGCACAAGCTCTTGATTACTTCCCCGTCAGAGAGGTGACGTTTCAGGTCACTAGAACCATTCTGTGTTGCCAGGTGTCAGCACGTCTAGGTCCTTGCATTTGCCTTCAACCCGGCTGACAATGCATCCAACCCCAATGCCTATCCCTGCAGCTGGTGAGCTCCAATACTGGAACGATGGTTGCTGTGATAACTTCACAGAGAGCAGAGATCGAAATATTCATCATCGTCAGTTCATAATATTATAAGTGTTTTGGAGAAGTGGTAAGTTTGTTAACAGGTGTGTGATTTCCTTGGTGGTTTACTCCAACAAAGTACTGGTACTGCTGAAAAAACTTTATCGTCCCCAAATGACCATGTTATGTGGATTCACAACCCCCAGCAGTTCGAAATGAGAGTCTGACCGGCACCAACACAAATTCAGAGTCCCTGGAGAAAGGAAGGATTGAGAATGGAAGAGGGGGAGGAATCCTTTATTTGCTTTAGCCTCGGTAAACGTAGCTAATTTTGATTTGGATGTAGTCAGAATCCACAAAAAGAACCAAGATGTCCAGTTCTTTAAAAACACCCAGCACAGACATTTCACAACAAAGAAACATCAATGGAAACTGGTACAAAAACTAAGTCTGTCTGAAATTTAGCATCTCTGAAGAGGCTGTTTTATGACCAGGCCAGCATAGATTTCAACAACTACAACCTGAGGTGAGGGACGCATTAACTATCTATCCATGCATCCATCCTCCATCCATTTTCCGCCACTTACCTTGGACTGGGTCATGGTGGTGTCCAGCTATGTAGGCAGTCCAGACGTCCTTCTCCACAGCTTGTATTTACAATATCATTCTTTTGGCTACTACCCAAAATCTCATGACCATAGGTGAGTGTCGGAAGGTAGATTGACTGGTAAAATGAGAGCCAAACTTCAGGCTTAGGTGAGTGTTGGTATCCCAAACTCATCCCACACCTGGGTTTTTGTTTCAGCAACCACTGAAGCTGCAACCTTTCTGGCCTCCTGGTACCTGTCAACTGCTTCCAGAGACCCCTGGGCACATCCTTATTCAGTTTGAAAGCCTCCTTCTGATATGAACTGTTGAAGTGTACTAAACAGGCAGAGACAACCCTCCAAGGTCCACCAACTCCAGTATCGTAATATGTGTGGCCCACCAGCAATAAATATTAGAATCTCATTATACATTTTCCTTAAATAGGTCTGGAACTGTTGCTTTTGTGGTCCTGTAAAACCGTTTGAGACACAGTGTTTGATATTGGCCTATTAAAAGAACGACTTGACTTAACAATTATAATTCTATAATTTTTTTTACGTTGTTTCACAGTTTTTTCTTTTAGCTTTTTCTTTGTTCAGATGTATTTCAATTGCTTGTTAAAAAAATACTCAACTCGTTTATACATACAGACATAATAAATGACTATACTGTTAAACAGTGATTGGCCGAGAAATTACAAAATGATGCGTGTGATCTAATATGATCTGTGTTCTGTTTAATCTTGTATTGATGGTTGGAGGGATTAGCATCATTTGTTTGAATAGCCCTAGCTAAGCCTCTGACACTTTAACCCAAATCACAAGTGTTGACGTTGATGTCGATACTTTATTCATAATTGAGGATGATGGGATACACTCACCCTCTTTTTGTGAATACATATACTGTTATATTCAGATGTGAGACAAATGAAAGGAGAATCACAAATACATTAGTGGGGAAACATCAGAAATGCAGATGCTTGTTAAATATAGGGCACGAGGGGTCACTGAATAGTGTGACGATAGAGAAAAGGAGACAGTAGGAAACATTAAAACAAAACTAAACACTAACCAATTTAATTTCTAATTTAATTATTAACACGTATGTATTTATAATAGACAAAAGGCAGATCAGAATCCAAATCAGGTTTATTGGCCAAGTATGCACACAAAATATTTGACTGGTTGATTTCTAGCGGCATGTGAATACCAATAACAAGGTTTAATATTCATATTCAATATTCAGTATTTGACTATTCAAGAGACAGAACCCCCGCAAAGCAGCCCGGCCAGACTCTGTCTCTCCATCCACCCTAAAGCATTATGCTGACCAGCTGTCTCCGGTGTTCATGGATATCTTTAACACCTCACTGGAGACATGCCACGTACCAGCCTGCCTCAAGACCTCCACCACCATCCCTGTTCCCAAGAACCCAAAGGCCACAGGACTTAATGACTACAGACCCGTCGCCCTGACCTCTGTGGTAATGAAGTCATTTGAGCGCCTTGTGCTGTCCCACCTCAAATCCAGCACAGACCCACTCCTGGACCCCCTGCAGTTCGCCTACAGATCCAACAGGTCTGTAAATGATGCAGTTAACTTCATCCCTCCACTTCATCCTCCAGCATCTGGACTCTGCATGAACCTACGTCAGGATCCTGTTTGTGGATTTCAGCTCTGCCTTCAACACCATCATCCCGGCTCTGCTGCAGGACAAGCTCTCCCAGCTGAGCGTGCCTGACTCCACCTGCAGGTGGATCACAGACTTCCTGTCTGACAGGAGGCAGCAGGTGAAGCTGGGGAAACTTGTCTTTGACTCCAGGACCATCAGCACCGGTTCCCCTCAAGGCTGCGTTCTTTCCCCTCTACTCTTCTCCCTGTACACCAACAGCTGCACCTCCAGCCACCAGTCTGTCAAGCTCCTGAAGTTTGCAGATGACACCACCCTCATCGGGCTCATCTCTGGTGGGGATGAGTCTGCCTACAGGTGGGAGATTGACCATCTGGTGACCTGGTGCAGTCAGAAGAACTTGGAGCTCAACGCTCTCAAGACAGTGGAGATGGTTGTGGACTCCAGAAAGAACCCAGCCCCACTCACCCCATCACCCTGAGAGATTCCCCAGTTGACACTGTGGAGTCCGTCCTGGGCTCCATCATCTCCCAGGACCTGAAGTGGGAGCTGAACATCAGCTCCATCACCAAAAATGCCCAGCAGAGGATGTACTTTCTGTGGCAGCTGAAGAAATTCAACCTGCCAAAGATGATGATGGTGCACTTCTACAGTGCCATCATCGAGTTCATCCTCACCTCCTCCATCACCATCTGGTACGCTGCTGCTACTGCCAAGGACAAGGACAGACTGCAGCGAATCATTCAGTCCGCAGAGAAGGTGATTGGCTGCAATCTACCATCTCTCCAGGACCTGTACACCTCCAGGACCCGGAGGCGTGCAGGGAAGATTGTAGCCGACCCCTCCCACCCTGGACACAATCTGTTTAAGACTCTCTCCTCGGGCAGGAGGCTGCGGTCCATCAGGACCAAAACCTCTCGCCACAAGAACAGTTTCTTCCCATCTGCGGCAGGCCTCATCAACAAGGTCCAGGACCCTCACTGACATGAACCCTTATCCCCTTCCCCCATAGACACTACACGTTACATTAGCGTACAGTCCCCTGTTGTAATGCGTAACATTAACAAACACCTGTGGACCAGACATCACACTCTTAACCGTTGCACATTCCCTGGACAATATTTTGCACATTCCTGCACAGTTTTTCTTTTTTCATTTTCATCTTAAAAAAATATATATTTAAGTAGTAATATTTTTTCATATTCTGTATTGTAACATTTTTTATTCCTATTTTATATTAATGCTTATGTTGACTTTTGCACTACTTGTCTCTTATTTGTTACGCACCAATACACCACAGCAAATTCCTTGTATGTGAAAACGTACATGGTTTATAAACCTGATTCTGATTCTGATTGTCAAACAGACCTGCAGAGATCCAGCAGGAGGCAAGGACACGGGTTGATGGCACTTTCCTAGCACTTGATTGGGGCATCCCAGCAGTTTATCTTACTAGTTAGTGAACAATTCAATAATTATGAATACCTAAATGCCAGAAGGTTGTCATCAACAGCAAGGTAACCAAGAAAATTAGGGACAGAAACTATGAAGATTGGCCAAGTAGCAAGACACATGATAAAGCAGTTGCAAGCAAATTTCAGCAGTCAAAGTTAATTCTTTTTTCTCCAAAAAAAGGATTCAAATAATGAAAATGATGAGAACAAAATAATTATTTTGTCATGACTTGTTATAAATATTATTTTGTCATAAATAAGCAATATGTTGTAATGGACAGTTGTAAAAGTACTGTTTATATGCTGTATATAGAGACAGAAGAAAGGACTTTAACATCCACTGTTTAAATTTTCAAATCAGTGAAAACCTCTACACAGCTTATCTCATTTCAGTCAGTCTCTCTACAGTACGTTGGCCTCACAGGAGCCAGGCTGCAGTATCTGAAGAGTAGCAATGAGCTTAATTGTTTTTCTAAACCAGGGGTAAAACAAGGCATAGATCACAGGGTTTAGACAAGAGTTAAAATAGAACAGATAGACCACAAAAAATGCAGCTGAAACATTTAGCATGCTGTCCCCTGTAAGAGACAAAATGTAATATGGGAAAAAACATATTAGAAACACAACTACAAGAACACCAAGAGTCCTGGCTGCTTTCAGCTCAGATTTCTTTGTTTTTGGAGTCACTGAAAGCTTTAGTGTGACAGCTGTAACATGAGAGCGCATGGCACGAGCCTGAGACACAGCCAGAACAAATACTCTCATATACAGAACTACGATTATAGTAACTGGAACAAAAAAGATCAAAACAAGGTCAACAACGATATAGTCAATGGAAAGCACACACTCTCCATAGCAGGAACGATTCCTGCCTGGTTGAGCCAGGTCATCCTTTAATAAGAGACTGCTGTAGAAAACAGAATAGAGCCAACACAGACAAACAGAGACTTCAGCCCTTCTCCCAGTGATTCTGGTGGGGTAATGCAGAGGGTCACAAATAGCCACATAGCGGTCAATTGATATAAGCACAATGTCTCCTATCGAAGTAGTGGTAACAATGTATGATAAATAAGTACACAGAGAACACATGAGATCGCCAAGAAACCAGCAGGATGTCGCTCGGAGGATTTCTAACGGCATCACAAGGAGGCCCACGAGAAAGTCTGAGACAGCCAGAGAGAGGAGGAAGATGTTGGTGGGTGTGTGGAGCTGCCTGGTGGGAAAGAGAAAAGTATCATTGACCACACATGTCCTAATATCTAAATAACCAAAAACAGTTAGTAAGTGCCTTCCAAGACAATCCAAACAATCATTCAAAAACACATTATACGAGTCTCTTTTTCTGATCTGCCACATAGAGACGTTTTTCAAAGCGGACATTTTGAAGTGTCACAGTCAGAAAAGCACAGATATTACAGTAATAAAATTATCAATGGCTTCTATCTAGTGTGCCAAATTTCAACAGCATTTTTAAAACTTAAATTGTAGGTCCAGCTAAGACGTTAAATTTGCCTGAAGTGGGAGACTGAGATGATGACGAGGAGGTTGAGAGCTGCAGTGAGCAGAGAGATGGAGGACAGCACAGTTTGAAGGACCACAGTTTCAAACCAAGGAAGCCTCGACTTCTTGCAGGAGGTGTTGAGGAGTTGTGGAAAGCAGAGATCTGCTCCATCCTCAGCCTCCATCGTCAGAGATCTGCAGATAGCTGCAGCTCTGGCAGCTTTCTGAGACATATAACTGATTTACCTCTCTCACATCATAATTCCTCCCCTCCTCTTTCCCTCAGTGTCTCTTGGACTCTGTTGGGATGCCTCTCTGCTGATCACATCATCATCTTCATCACTTTCCCTACAACCCTGTCTTACCATATCTTTATTATCTTTATATCTTTTTTATCATGTCCTATCTCACGTTACTCTCTACCCTTGCCTCCTTTTCTTTGTGTTAATATTGTCATATATATATAACTTTTTAAATTAGTTAAACAGTGTTTAGACAAATCAAAGTAATGCACAGGAAAAAGTCCCACTCATTCATTTCAATCATGTGTCTGATAAGCCTTCAAACTCATGGATTTGTTACTTAAAAAACCTTCCCGAACCATGTTAGATCGCCTCATTGTCAGCTGAAGTAACATGTCCACATGCAGTCCATGGTACAAGACATGTAGTTGCTTGCAGCTCAAAGCAGAATCTCTTAAAAGTACTATACTGTGTTAATGGTGGTTATGGACATAGGCGTTGCTGGGTGGAGGACCAGCAAGAATGGCCATCGCACCCCCAAGAAATGTATGTAGTTTTTGTGGTATGTAAGAAACCTTTATTGAACATTTGTCTGTAAGTCTGGGTCCACAGTAGAGATTAGAATTTGGTGGTGCACTTTGTTAACCGTAGTGAAAGAACAAACAAAAATACTGATTTCCTGGATGTAACTTCAGTTCTATGAGTACTTGGTTTACCCCATCGAGGCTCCGCAAGTCGCTGAGTTATGATGGCACAAAGGTAGAGGAAGGAGCCTGTGTCGCAGCCAGGCAATGTCTTCCAACAACAACAACCCTGTAAAGGGTGATTGTTCTTGTGTTTCAAATACATGGGCCAGACGTGGCCATCGAACAGGCCGGGGTGGTCTTACATTGCGTAGTTCGGCCCATACTGAGTTCATAGATTCATACTGGTCTGGTCATACCGTCACAGTTGAGGCACGAGTGACACGGGGAAAGGACCCAAGCTTTCTGAACAACACTGAGTCATATCACTGATTTACCTCTCTTGCATCCTTTTATGCCTATCCTCCTCTTTTTCTTAGTGTCTATTGGACTCAGATGCCTCTCACCCCATGCTCTGCGCATCACACCATCATCTTCATCACTTTACCTGCAACCCTCTTTTACTGTATCTCTGTTCTATCTCCATTATTCTCTACCCTTGTTTCCTTTCCTTTGTCCTATTATTGTCCTGTATAACTTTTTAAGTTACTTAAGTAGTGTTTGGACAAATAAAAGTAATGCAGAGGAAAAAAGTGCCACTCATTCATTTCAATGATGCCACTCAAGGCAGCAGACGTGCATACGCGGAGGACTCCAGGGAAAAAAACAATCAGCGTTTTCCAGCAAAAGAGATGAGACTGTGTCAAGTTCTGTGGCAGCGTAATACAACGTTGCACTGCGTTGGCAAATGAAATACGCGCTGGACCTTTTTCATTGTTTGTAAACTGTAGTTAAAAAACACACAACATATAAATTTCCTGGATGTAACTCCATTTCTCTCAGTTTTTGCTTTACCCCATTGACGCTCCGCAAGTCTCTCAGGTATTATTGCACAAATATAGAGGAAGGAGACTGTGAAGCAGCCAGGCAATGTCTTCCAAGAACGTCCCTGTAAAAGGGTGATTGTTCTTGTGTTTCCGACACATGAGCCAGATGTGGCCATCAAACAGGCCGGGGGGGTCTGGCACTGTTTAGTTCGGTTGAAGAGATTATGTTTCTGGTCCCACCAAGAGAGCACAACCCATTGCCTCATAACCTGTGCAAATCGCACCACAAAAGCAATAGGTAGCCGCTAAGCCGGCAGAGAAAAAAACCTGTGGTGTGACAATCATAACATCGGAGTTCCCACTGACATACAAACTGGAGGAATTGGAAAACATAATGCTGAGATCCCCTGCCCTTTAGTTGTGGAAAGGACTAAGGAACAAAAAATCTGCTCCAAGAACTCAAGAGGTGGGCCTGAGATGCATTAAAAATAACGTGACATATCCCACTTGTATACCAAGTGATAGGTAGAAGGCCACAGTCTGCAAACCTTCCATAACATTGCATGACAAGTGGATATCTCATAGCTGTGAAGTTGTCGAAGCAGCCATAATTATTCACTGTGACAAGCACCCTTAAGGCAAAACTCTTCACAAACAGACCTGCAGAGATGCAACACATTTTGCTGGAGGCAAGGACACAGGTAGACGGCACTTTCCTAGCATCGATCCGTTAACACACACCCAAAGTGTCCAGTAAACCCTGGGATGAGTGTAGCAGGTTTGTGTGTTTCAGTGAAACCATTGAGGCCAGGAGACCTTTACTGCTCAGCTTCTCCCTTTAAGCTGTTAAAGCATGTGGAGGTTTTCCTGGGTGGGGTGAGATGAAAGAGAAAGTCTTGTGGGCCGATCCAAGCTGCTGCCATCTAAGTCAAGCCTTGGGACCAGGGCCCTATGATGCCACCACTCTGGCAGGCGCTCCGTTCGCTGGAAACTGAGGTGGAAATGGAGCAGACTTTATGAAGTTAATTAGTTGAGTAAGGTTCAGGAGTACAGCCACGCCTCACCCACACCTCTAATCTCCTGTCAGGCCTGCTTATACCCAATCAACCCATCCTGCTCTAATGTGTCTTTAATTTCTTGAGGAGAGACAGCGCTTCACACCTAAATACATGATCACATTCTTCAAAACTTGGGCAATGCTAAAACTTTTGAGAGTCATTTTACCATGAATCCCAAACAGAAAATCAACTTGCCATATTATGAAAACAATCTGTATGATGACTTGTTTGAAACTAGGTATCCTCCGCCATGATACAGCAGTCAATTCAAAGCCAGAGTAGCTGCTTGCGCTCAGTGGGGAACATATCACTGGGGGAAGGGTGGTAGTCTGGTGAACACAGAAAAAAACACACACCACAATACTATGGCAGTAAACACAACAATTATCCAAGATCATCCATAGCAGCCATCATAAATATCATCTCTGTCCAGGCAGGCATGTCCAGTCCATGTCAAAAACTGCATAACAACAATTCTAATAATAAATTATGAGTATACTGCAATTCCCCTATGTATTTGTATATTCCACATCCCTTAGTCCCTGTATTTCACATCCAATTTAATTCTCAAGACTCTCCCTAGCTACCACATCTTGTTTAATTCGGTTATTGCCATAATAATCTTTTTTTTTTTTCTTGTTTGGTTCTAATTTCGGGGAATCTATACCTCCAACCAGGAGAGAGTGGCCGGAATTCCACTGAAAGAGGATGCAATGTATCCATGCAGAACTTCTCTGCGTTCTCAGTCAGCCTAGTCAAAACGAAGCACATTGGAACGAGAATAGCCAAAAAGGAAGGAAGGAATTCTGTTTGTCCCGTCAATCACAATCATCCAGTCACAGTTCCACAATCGACTGTATCTCGTGAACCCAAAAATTAGAAAAAAATCACCATTGTCAATCACCAATTACCCAGTTTTCCCAGACCCAGACTCCTTTGCACCTGGCACATTGAGGGAGTTGCCTCATAGTTCATCGCAATTGGGTAGCCTCTAGTCAGTACATGTTTTCTCCAAAGTTGACAAGCACATGTATATGTATGCTACCAGCTGACTTTGCAGAGAATGCAAAGATCTATCTCAGGTTTGCAGAGGCTTCCATGGGGTGAACCAATAACAGGTCATTAGAGGGTGAAGCCAGAGAGCTTACCTGAGATCAGATTGAATGGGGTCGTCATCGTCTTACTAGGTAGAGATGGCTTACATTCAGTCCCTCATTGGCTTGCTGGACAGTGTGCTGGAGTTCAGTAACTAAGGCTCAGTCACCAGTAGTTACACCATCAGCTTTCCACTAAGGAAATGCAAGGTTTTCCAGTCTGTTCACTATTCAACATCTGTGCACTGCAGACAGGAAAACCTCTGCACGAGCTGTTTCAAGACTGGCCATTGGAGGAGAGAATGCCAAAAAGGTAAGTCAAGAAACAATACCATGCCGCAACCCGTCCAAACACAACCCAGAGGTGTGCAAGGTGGAGTAGGTTTAAACTAAGCAGCTTACATTTGGAGGAGAGCTGTGGGCGTTAAAGGACCAACCCTAGAGGGAAGTGAAGACTTGAAAGAGGTGTATGCAAACATTTGCAAGGCAATGCCAGAGGGTAGATGAACCGTGTATTTTCTGTTGTGCATTTTACCTGTAAAGTGAGTTTTGAGAGATGAATGTGGTAAAGATCAATGACCCATTACCACATTCAGCAGATTTATTGTTAATTTCAGGTGTATTGTAGTAGGTGATTGTATTACAGTAAAATCATAGTGACAGTCGTTGGTGCCTGCAAAATTCTTTTCTTTAATGGAATAGGTTTTTTTCTTTTTTTTGTCAATTCATGACAAAACACATCAAAATTATTTATTTTATATTTAATGGTGCTAATGTAGGCTAAATCTAAAATCAATTATGTTATCAACCATATAATTGAATTTTATGTAATTAGTGACAAAGTAATAACTTTTTATTCATTCATATTTTATAGTATCTTATTTCCATGTTTTGAGTTAGTTTCAAGTTTATAGTCTGCAATATTATAAGGAAACACTCGCTAAACTTTCAATGCTATGCAGATGATACTTATTTATAAATTATACTTATCGATAAAGCCAGATGAAACCGATAAGCTAGCCAAACTTCAGGCGTGCATTAAGGACATAAAAAACTGGATGATCTGCAATTTTCTGCTGTTAAACTCAGACAAAATTGAAGTTATTGTTCTGGGTCCTAAACACCTGCAAGACGCACTATGTATAAATATAGTTACTCTAGATGGCATTGCCCTGGCCTCTAGCACCGCTGTAAGGAGTCTAGGAGTAACCTTTGATCAGGACATGTCCTTTAATACCCATATAAAACAGACTTCAAGGACTGCCTTCTTCCACTTACGTAACATTGTAAAAATCAGGCATATCCTGCCTCAAAAAGATGCAGAAAAACTAGTTCATGCATTTGTTACTTATAGGTTGAATTATTGTAATTCCTTATTATCAGGCTGCCCCGATAAGTCTCTAAAGACTCTCCAGCTGATCCAGAATGTGGCTGCACGTTTACTGACAGGAACCAGCAAAAGGGAACATATTTCTCCAATATGAGCTTCTCTGCACTGGCTCCCTGTAAAATCCAGAGTAGAATTTAAAGTCGTCGTCCTCACTTACAAAGCTCTTATTGGTCAGGCACCATCATATCTTAAAGAGCTGATAGTACCGTATTACCCCACTAGAGCACTACGCTCACAGAATGCAGGGTTACTTGTGGTACCTGAAGTCTCTAAAAGTAGAACAGGAGCCAGAGCCTTTAGTTATCAAGCTTCTCTTCTGTGGAACCAGCTCCCAATTTGGGTTTGAGAGGCAGACACCCCCTCTCCTTGTTCAAGAGTATCCTTCAAACGTTCCTCTTTGATAAAGCTTATAGTTAGGGCTGGCTCAGGTGAGTCCTGAACCCTCCCTTAGTTATGCTGTTATATGCTCAGACTGCCGGGGGATTTCCCATGATGCATTGAGCTCCTCTCTCCCCCTCTCCCTCTCTATCCATATGCATTCTTATCCCACCAATACATGTTACAAACTCCACCTTTTCCTGGTAGTTCCTGTGCTTTTTGTGCTTTTTTGCCTTCTCACTTTCTGCAGGTACAGTGGGTACAGAAACTATTCAGACCCCTTTAAATTTTTCACTCTTTGTTTCATTGCAGCCATTTGCTAAAATCAAAAAAGTTCATTTTATTTCTCAGTAATGTACACTCAGCACCCCATCTTGACAGAAAAAAACAGAAATGTAGAAATTTTTGCAAATTTATTAAAAAAGAAAAACTGAAATATCACATGGTCATAAGTATTCAGACCCTTTGCTGTGACACTCATATTTAACTCACATGCTGTCCATTTCTTCTGATCCTCCTTGAGATGGTTCTACTCCTTCATTGGAGTCCATTTGTGTTTAATTAAACTGATTGGACTTGATTAGGAAAGGCACACACCTGTCTATATAAGACCTTACAGCTCACAGTGCATGTCAGAGCAAATGAGAATCATGAGGTCGAAGGAACTGCCCAAGGAGCTCAGAGACAGAATTGTGGCAAGGCACAGATCTGGCCAAGGTTACAAAAGAATTTCTGCAGCACTCAAGGTTCCTAAGAGCACAGTGGCCTCCATAATCCTTAAATGGAAGAAGTTTGGGACGACCAGAACTCTTCCTAGACCTGGCCGTCCAGCCAAACTGAGCAATCGTGGGAGAAGAGCCTTGGTGAGAGAGGTAAAGAAGAACCCAAAGATCACTGTGGCTGAGCTCCAGAGATGCAGTAGGGAGATGGGAGAAAGTTCCACAAAGTCAACTATCACTGCAGCCCTCCACCAGTCGGGGCTTTATGGCAGAGTGGCCCGACGGAAGCCTCTCCTCAGTGCAAGACATATGAAAGCCCACATAGAGTTTGCCAAAAAACACATGAAGGACTCCCAGACTATGAGAAATAAGATTCTCTGGTCTGATGAGACGAAGATTGAACTTTTTGGCGTTAATTTTAAGCAGTATGTGTGGAGAAAACCAGGCACTGCTCATCACCTGCCCAATACAATCCCAACAGTGAAACATGATGGTGGCAGCATCATGCTATGGGGCTGTTTTTCAGCTACAGGGACAGGACGACTGGTTGCAATTAAAGGAAAGATGAATGCGGCCAAGTACAGAGATATCCTGGAAGAAAACCTCTTCCAGAGCGCTCAGGACCTCAGACTGGGCCGAAGGTTCACCTTCCAACAAGACAATGACCCTAAGGACACAGCTAAAATAACAAAGGAGTGGCTTCAGAACAACTCTGTGACCATTCTTGACTGGCCCAGCCAGAGCCCTGACCTAAACCCAACTGAGCATCTCTGGAGAGACCTGAAAATGGCTGTCCACCAACGTTCACCATCCAACCTGACGGAGCTGGAGAGGATCTGCAAGGAAGAATGGCAGAGGATCCCCAAATCCAGGTGTGAAAAACTTGTTGCATCATTCCCAAGAAGACTCATGGCTGTACTAGCTCAAAAGGTGCTTCTACTCAATACTGAGCAAAGGGTCTGAATACTTATGACCGTGTGATATTTCAGTTTTTCTTTTTTAAAAAAATTGTAAAAATTTCGACATTTCTGTTTTTTTTCTGTCAAGATGGGGTGCTGAGTGTATATTAATGAGAAATAAAATGAACTTTTTTGATTTTAGCAAATGGCTGCAGTGAAACAAGGGGTGAAAAATTTAAAGGGGTCTGAATACTTTCCGTACCCACTGTATATCTGCCTCTGGAGCTGTAGAGTCTGGATCTGTGATTGACTGTGTGAAAAGTGTCTTGAGAAAATGTTTGTCATGATTTGGCGCTATACAAATAAAATTGACTTGACTTGACATTGAACCTGACTGCAGGAAACGTATTTTTGTGAAAATAAGATTTGTATGACAGCGCTTTGCTCAAACCAGAAATAAACCAGTCGGAACAGGTTATGGGAATTATAATTCCTTTGTTTAGTTTACAGTTTATACTAATTAGTGAAACTAGTGATTTCTGTGTTAGCCATTTTCCCACCCTAAATCTCCAACTGCAGCACCAACCCTCCCAGGAGGGGGGGATCTCCCTTTGCATCAACTCCGAGGTTTTCATCCATCTTACTGTTGTTTTACTTTTAATTTTCTCTAAAATGAAAACAAAAACAACTAGAGTTTTTTTATATATACACAAAATCTTGAAAATAAATAGATGAGAACTGAATAACTATTTTGACATAACTTGTCAAAATTATTCTTTTTACCTAATTATAATGCGCAACACACATAGTTTTCTCACATACTGTTTATATACTGTATACAGAGAGAGTAGAAAGGAATTTGACGTTTAATTAAAAAGAAAAGACCTCTGTTGATCAGGTTTAAATTCAGTCAGCCTCTCTACAGTACGTTGGCCTCACAGGAGCCAGGCTGCAGTATCTGAAGAGTAGCAATGAGTTTAATTGTTTTTCTAAACCAGGAGTAAAACAAGGCATAGATCACAGGGTTTAGACAAGAGTTCAAATAAAACAGATAGAACACATAGGATGCAGCTGAAGTATTGAGCATGCTGCCCCCTGCAAGAGACAAACAGTAATATGGGAAAAAACATATTAGAAACACAACTACAAGAACACCAAGAGTCCTGGCTGCTTTCAGCTCAGATTTCTTTGTTTTTAGAGTAGTTGAGAGCTGGAGTTTGACAGATGTAACATGAGAGCGCATGGCACGAGCCTGAGACACAGCCACAACAAATACTCTCATATACAGAACTACGATTATAGAAACTGGAACAATAAAGGTCAAAATAATGTCAGCTGCTCCTGCGCTATCTTCTACTAGAATAACACACTCTCCATAGCAGGAATGATACCTGCCTGGTTGAGTCAGGTCATCCTTTGACATGAGACTGCTGTAGAGAATAGAATAGAGCCAACACAGACAAACAGAGAGTTGAACTCTTCTCACAGTGATTCTGGTGGGGTAATGCAGAGGGTCACAAATAGCCACATAGCGGTCGATTGATATGAGCACCATGTCTCCTACTGATGCAGAGGTAATGATGAAAGACACACAATTATACAGAGAACACATGAGGTCACCAAGAAACCAGCAGGATGAATTTCTGAGCATTTCTACTGGTATCAACAGGAGGCCAACGAGACAGTCTGAGACAGCCAGAGAGAGGAGGAGGATGTTGGTGGGTGTGTGGAGCTGCCTGGAGGGAAAGACAAAAGTATCATTAACCAACAAATCCTCATATCTAAATGACAACCCAAACAATTAAAAAAAAAAGGGAAAACCTATATGAGTTCATATCGTTCAGATCTGCCACATTAATATAACTATATGGTTAAGTGTAGAAAACTAAAACTATTTGGTTGAAGTCACGTTAGAAAGAGCCCACTGTTGATTATTGGTGGGAAACGAGACATGAACAGTGTCAATGTCAGACATTTTAGTGTTATGCAAAAACAGTCAGCAAGGCGGAATATAAGTCTAGTGTTCCAACATTATTCAGGACTAGTTCAAAGGCAATTCTTCTAAATTTACATTAGCTGTTCACATTTTTAAGTAAAAAAAAAAAAAAAGGTATCTGCTGAGAGGAGATCTCTGCCTGAAGTGGGAGACTGAGATGATGACGAGCAGGTTGATAACCACAGTGAGCAGAGAGATGGAGGACAGCAGAATTTGAAGGAGCACAGCTTCAGACCAAGGAGTTGTTGGCTTCTTGCAGGTGGTGTTGAGGAGATGTGGAAAGCAGAGCTCTGCTCCGTCCTCAACCTCCATCTGTAGATAGCTACAGTTCTGGCAACTTTCTGATTTACCTCTCTCACATCCGAAATACATTTTCTCCTCTTTCTATCAGTGTCTGATGACTCCGATGACCCGCCTCTCTCGCTCTGCACATCACATCGTCATCACTTTCCCTGCAGTCCTTCCTCTCACCGTCTCTCTCTCTCCTAACCCACCTCTCTACCCTCGCTTCCTTTCAGTCCATGAGTAGCACAGATGTCCAATAACAAAGCACCACTCAGGTTGAGATCCGGCAGGCCATTCCCCTCCAGGTTTTCTCCATAGTTGCCCATGTGAGCGATGAAGTCCATAAACAGAACTATAAAGTCCCTAGGTGGTATCCTTTGCAGGACCCAATACATTTACTCCAAGTAGGAACTGCTGTTTGGTGCATAGGCACCAACAACAGCCAGAACCTTCCACTCAGCGACCCACAGTCTCATTGAGGTGACACTCTCGTTCTCCAGAGAGTCCAACACCAGCAGGCCTCAGCTGGGGGCTCCAAAGTATCCCCACACCCGCCCAGTGCCTCTCACCCTGGGCAACTCAGGAGTCCTGCCCCTCTCCAGGAGTTTGGTTCCAGACCCAGTGCTATGCATAGAGGTGAGCTATATCTAATTGGTACTGCTCTACTCTCCGCACAAGCTCTTGATTACTTCCCCGTCAGAGAGGTGACGTTTCAGGTCACTAGAACCATTCTGTGTTGCCAGGTGTCAGCACGTCTAGGTCCTTGCATTTGCCTTCAACCCGGCTGACAATGCATCCAACCCCAATGCCTATCCCTGCAGCTGGTGAGCTCCAATACTGGAACGATGGTTGCTGTGATAACTTCACAGAGAGCAGAGATCGAAATATTCATCATCGTCAGTTCATAATATTATAAGTGTTTTGGAGAAGTGGTAAGTTTGTTAACAGGTGTGTGATTTCCTTGGTGGTTTACTCCAACAAAGTACTGGTACTGCTGAAAAAACTTTATCGTCCCCAAATGACCATGTTATGTGGATTCACAACCCCCAGCAGTTCGAAATGAGAGTCTGACCGGCACCAACACAAATTCAGAGTCCCTGGAGAAAGGAAGGATTGAGAATGGAAGAGGGGGAGGAATCCTTTATTTGCTTTAGCCTCGGTAAACGTAGCTAATTTTGATTTGGATGTAGTCAGAATCCACAAAAAGAACCAAGATGTCCAGTTCTTTAAAAACACCCAGCACAGACATTTCACAACAAAGAAACATCAATGGAAACTGGTACAAAAACTAAGTCTGTCTGAAATTTAGCATCTCTGAAGAGGCTGTTTTATGACCAGGCCAGCATAGATTTCAACAACTACAACCTGAGGTGAGGGACGCATTAACTATCTATCCATGCATCCATCCTCCATCCATTTTCCGCCACTTACCTTGGACTGGGTCATGGTGGTGTCCAGCTATGTAGGCAGTCCAGACGTCCTTCTCCACAGCTTGTATTTACAATATCATTCTTTTGGCTACTACCCAAAATCTCATGACCATAGGTGAGTGTCGGAAGGTAGATTGACTGGTAAAATGAGAGCCAAACTTCAGGCTTAGGTGAGTGTTGGTATCCCAAACTCATCCCACACCTGGGTTTTTGTTTCAGCAACCACTGAAGCTGCAACCTTTCTGGCCTCCTGGTACCTGTCAACTGCTTCCAGAGACCCCTGGGCACATCCTTATTCAGTTTGAAAGCCTCCTTCTGATATGAACTGTTGAAGTGTACTAAACAGGCAGAGACAACCCTCCAAGGTCCACCAACTCCAGTATCGTAATATGTGTGGCCCACCAGCAATAAATATTAGAATCTCATTATACATTTTCCTTAAATAGGTCTGGAACTGTTGCTTTTGTGGTCCTGTAAAACCGTTTGAGACACAGTGTTTGATATTGGCCTATTAAAAGAACGACTTGACTTAACAATTATAATTCTATAATTTTTTTTACGTTGTTTCACAGTTTTTTCTTTTAGCTTTTTCTTTGTTCAGATGTATTTCAATTGCTTGTTAAAAAAATACTCAACTCGTTTATACATACAGACATAATAAATGACTATACTGTTAAACAGTGATTGGCCGAGAAATTACAAAATGATGCGTGTGATCTAATATGATCTGTGTTCTGTTTAATCTTGTATTGATGGTTGGAGGGATTAGCATCATTTGTTTGAATAGCCCTAGCTAAGCCTCTGACACTTTAACCCAAATCACAAGTGTTGACGTTGATGTCGATACTTTATTCATAATTGAGGATGATGGGATATCTTCATCCTTGTCACCACTAAACCACAACTGAACACATGCAGTTACATTCATAACATTTATTTGTCCAATGAAATTGTGCAGAATGTGGTCCAGTACCATTTTGCTTGCCTCTCTCACCTATAGGAAATTATTATATGATGATAAATGTCAATTTAATAGTCACTAGATGAACTTTAAATGTATATTGTTATAACTATGAGACATAAATGGAAGATATTTGAAAGATTTGATAAAGCCCAAAAACAGGTTTCATGTGTCGGCCAAAACATTTTGGCTGTATGCATATGAAAGCCTTTTCATTCAAAACTGGCCCAAACTGCACACCACCTATCCAATTACAAGACACCCACCACACAAGCTATGCACCACATGAAGTTACATTATGACTATGTATCGTGTTTATTATCATCTTTTATGCATCACTTTACAACAAATTACCACACTATGTCAAATGTAATGAATAACATTAAGCATAATAAAAGAACCCATCAGGTTACCATGTTTTTGTTAAACTTTAACTGTCTATGTTTTATCATTTACACTGTATACTATATGTTACTCTGGAAAAAAGTGATATAAATATAAAGCTTCAATAGGTCTTTTGTTGTTTTAGGTTCTTGTAAAAATGTGTAAAATATGTGAAATACCTGTGTAAATTTGAAACCTACATAAAAGTGGGTGATTACCTAGAAGCAGTATATGGTGCTTATGACTATTTAATAAAGTGCAGCATCATCTGAAAGGAAAATACACAACAGTCATAGAATAGAAAATAAAATAAAACCCACAGCATGATAGAACTATACTTACAACCAAAAGCTGAATGTATGGGCACAGGACTTTCAACTGTTCTTCATACACAATTTAGACTTAATGACAGGAAAGCCTATTTTCACTTTCTGGATTTGACAATTGACTCATTAAACAACATGAACATATCTGTTGTCTGATCCCAGTCACTAACACAGCCTCTCTACTGTATGCTGGCCTCACAGGAGCCAGGCTGCAGTATCTGAAGACTGACAATCAGATGCATTGCTTTTCTAAACCAGGGGTAGAACAAGGCATTGATCACAGGGTTTAGACAGGAGTTAAAATAGAACAGATATAGGAAAAATTTCCCTAATGAACCGCAGGCAACATTGTCATCCGCTAGAAACACACAGTAATATGGGGAGAAACATATTAGAAACACAACTACAAGAACACCAAGAGTCCTGGCTGCTTTAAGCTCAGATTTCTTTGTTTTTGGAGTGGTTGAAAGCTTTAGTGTGACAGCTGTAACATGAGAGCGCATGGCACGAGCCTGAGACACAGCCACAACAAATACTCTCATATACAGAACTACAATTATAGAAACTGGAACAAAAAAGGTCAAAACAAGGTCAACAGCTCCTGCAATATAGTCAACGACAATCACACACTCTCCAAAGGAATTATAATCCCAATGTTTCATTTTAATTTTTACCAACTAGAGAAACTCCTCATTTCTGTGTTAGCCATTTTCCCACCCTAAGTCTCTGCAGCACCAACCCTCCGAGGAGGGGTGGATCTCTCGTTGCATCGACTCTGAGGTTTTCTTCCGTCCTACTATTGTTTTACCTTTACTTTTCTTATGAACTGAAAAAAGATACCTGTGATTAAAACAAGGATAAATAAATCATATAATGAAAATAATGAGGAAAAACAAATTATCATAGTCATAACTTGTGATAATTATTCTTTGTAATAAATAAGAAATTAGTTATATTCGAAAATCAGTAGAGTGACTTGAAGTTTTCTCATATACTGTTTATATGCTGTTTAAAGAAAGACAATGAAGTAATTTCACTTCCAATTCACTTAATTCAGTGAAAACCTCTGTACAGCATATCTCATTTCAGTCAGCCGCTCTACAGTACGTTGGCCTCACAGGAGCCAGGCTGCAGTATCTGAAGAGTAACAATGAGTTTAATTGTTTTTCTAAACCAGGGGTAAAACAAGGCATAGATCACAGGGTTTAGACAAGAGTTAAAATAGAACAGATAGACCACAAAAAATGCAGCTGAAGTATTGAGCATACTGTCCCCTGCAAGAGACAAACAGTAATATGGGCAGAAACATATTAGAAACACAACTACAAGAACACCAAGAGTCCTGGCTGCTTTCAGCTCAGATTTCTTTGTTTTTGGAGTCACTGAAAGCTTTAGTGTGACAGCTGTAACATGAGAGCGCATGGCACGAGCCTGAGACACAGCTACAACAAATACTCTTATATACAGAACTACAATTATAGAAACTGGAACAAAAAAGGTCAAAACAAGGTCAACAACTCCTGCAATATAGTCAACGACAATCACACACTCTCCATAGCAGTAATGATACCTGTCTGGTTGAATCAGGCCATCCTTTAAATAGAGACTGCTGTAGAAAACAGAACAGAACCAACACAGACAAACAGAGAGTTGAACTCTTCTCACAGTGATTCTGGTGGGGTAATGCAGAGGGTCACAAATAGCCACATAGCGGTCGATTGATATGAGCACCATGTCTCCTACTGATGCAGAGGAAATGATAAAAGACACATAAGTATACAGAGAACACAAGAGGTCACCAAAAAGCCAGCAGGTTGAACTTCTGAGGATTACTCTCGGCATCAGCACAAGGCCCACGAGAAAGTCTGAGACAGCCAGAGAGAGGAGGAAGATGTTAGTGGGTGTGTGGAGCTGCCTGGAGGGAAAGAGAAAAATATCATTAACCAACAAGTCCTAATATCTAAATGAGAAATAACCCAAACAGCTATTCAAAAAAAGGGGGATACCTAGCAGCTCAAAGAAGTCAAAGAATATTATTGTAGGAGACATGTAGTGTGCTAGTTTCAACATCATTCATAACTAACTTAATTCTTCCTGTAAATTGTTCATAATTCTAAAATGTAAACTGTATCTTCAGCTGAGACGTTAAACTCGCCTGAAGTGGGAGACTGAGATGATGACGAGCAGGTTGAGAACCACAGTGAGTAGAGGGACGAAGGCCAGCAGAATCTTCTCGAGCACGGCTTCGGACCAAGGAACTGTCGGTTTCTTGCAGGAGGCGTTGAGGAGATGTGGATAGCAGAGCTCTGCTCCGTCCTCAACATCCATCATCAGAGATCTGCAGATTCCTGCATCTCATACACCTGATTTTTGTCTGTCTACCATCCTCTCCATCTCCCCCCACCCCTCCTCTCTCTGTCTCTGTTGGACACTGATGTCATTCGTCCCTTGCTCTACACATCACACCATCATCTTCATCACTTTTTTCTGCCAGTCCCTATCTCACTGTCTCTTTTTCCGATGCTTTCCTTGTTTGACTTCTCCCTCCTCCTGTGTTCTGGCTTTCCGTCCATCTTCTTTCATCTTCCCTTCTCTCCTCTCCTTTTTCTACTTACTTACAACTCCAATGTGATTACTGGCTACACTCACCCTCTTTTTGTGAATACATATACTGTTATATTCAGATGTGAGACAAATGAAAGGAGAATCACAAATACATTAGTGGGGAAACATCAGAAATGCAGATGCTTGTTAAATATAGGGCACGAGGGGTCACTGAATAGTGTGACGATAGAGAAAAGGAGACAGTAGGAAACATTAAAACAAAACTAAACACTAACCAATTTAATTTCTAATTTAATTATTAACACGTATGTATTTATAATAGACAATAGGCAGATCAGAATCCAAATCAGGTTTATTGGCCAAGTATGCACACAAAATATTTGACTGGTTGATTTCTAGCGGCATGTGAATACCAATAACAAGGTTTAATATTCATATTCAATATTCAGTATTTGACTATTCAAGAGACAGAACCCCCGCAAAGCAGCCCGGCCAGACTCTGTCTCTCCATCCACCCTAAAGCATTGTGCTGACCAGCTGTCTCCGGTGTTCATGGATATCTTTAACACCTCACTGGAGACATGCCACGTACCAGCCTGCCTCAAGACCTCCACCACCATCCCTGTTCCCAAGAACCCAAAGGCCACAGGACTTAATGACTACAGACCCGTCGCCCTGACCTCTGTGGTAATGAAGTCATTTGAGCGCCTTGTGCTGTCCCACCTCAAATCCAGCACAGACCCACTCCTGGACCCCCTGCAGTTTGCCTACAGATCCAACAGGTCTGTAAATGATGCAGTTAACTTCATCCCTCCACTTCATCCTCCAGCATCTGGACTCTGCATGAACCTACGTCAGGATCCTGTTTGTGGATTTCAGCTCTGCCTTCAACACCATCATCCCGGCTCTGCTGCAGGACAAGCTCTCCCAGCTGAGCGTTCCTGACTCCACCTGCAGGTGGATCACAGACTTCCTGTCCGACAGGAGGCAGCAGGTGAAGCTGGGGAAACTTGTCTTTGACTCCAGGACCATCAGCACCGGTTCCCCTCAAGGCTGCGTTCTTTCCCCTCTACTCTTCTCCCTGTACACCAACAGCTGCACCTCCAGTCACCAGTCTGTCAAGCTCCTGAAGTTTGCAGATGACACCACCCTCATCGGGCTCATCTCTGGTGGGGATGAGTCTGCCTACAGGTGGGAGATTGACCATCTGGTGACCTGGTGCAGTCAGAAGAACTTGGAGCTCAACGCTCTCAAAACAGTGGAGATGGTTGTGGACTCCAGAAAGAACCCAGCCCCACTCACCCCATCACCCTGAGAGACTCTCCAGTCGACACTGTGGAGTCCGTCCTGGGCTCCATCATCTCCCAGGACCTGAAGTGGGAGCATCAATACACCACAGCAAATTCAAATTCAAACGGATTTCCACTCGTCATGGAATTGGTCAATTGTCCAAACGCAACCGTTTATCTAATATGGGGCAGGTTTGATACGATGACTGAAGGAGGAGTGCCGTTGAGGCATTTTCGCAAACAACCAAGATGGCTGCCGCTGATCTGGAACGTTGTGTTGAATTCTCCATCTCATCAGTATTGAACAAACTGAACGGTATATGTTCTGTAAAGGAAGAACAAACAACTGCACTTATGTTGATAAGAAAGATGTGTTTGCCCAGAGGACGTACAACAGGACAACGTTACGTTGCTGTGATTGGTTGTAGGTTCATCCAGTTGTGTCCAGAGGCATTTTGGTCTGCACCCGTTATTAGTGCCCCTTGGAAATGGAAAATTAACTGAGAGGTTCCAGACTAATTTGCTTTGCTAGGCTAAGTGCCAGTGGCTCTAAGTTAACAAAGGCCTGGGTGGATTGGATGTTGGCCTCTCTCTCAGGGAAGAGCCCTGGTTGGTAGCCGTGGGAGCACTGGAAAGGTGACAGACCAGCGGCAGTGCTGGGCAGTGTGTTGTGCGCATACTCCACCCATGGCAGTTGTTTGGACCCAGAGGAGACGCATCGTTGGGCCGTCTCCATCTCCTGATTGATGCGCTCTGTCTGGCCACTGGACTGTGGGGGGAATCCTGAGGACAGACTGACTGTGGCACCTAGGAGGCTGCTAAACTTGTTCCAGAATCAGGAGGAGAAATGATCTGGGAAGACCATGCAGGCGGAATACATGTTGTAACATGAGTTGAGTTAGGCTATTTCTTTATTTATGTTGCTGTATGTAGCTCGGGCAGAATAATAATAATATTAATAACAATGATAATAATATTAATAATAAGTCTTCATAAAACAGTCTTCGACCATGTGTCACGGGGAATAGCAGGTTAGCAGGGCTAGCACCCAATCACAGAGAGGAGAGAAGAGGAGACCAGCAAGTATGGTACAAAGAGTTTATTTACAAACAAGAGGACAAAAACTTACGGGATGTTGTGGCCTCAGGCGGACAGCCTGGGGGCAGTGCAGAGGTCGAGCAGGACGCTTCAGGCAGACTACCTAGGGGCAGGACGGGGGCCGGGCAGGAGGCCACGGCGGAGCCCTGGGGGCAGGGCGGAGGCCGAGTAGAACGCCTCAGGTGGTCAGCCTGGGGGCAAGGTGGAGGCCGAGATGGATGCCTCAGGTGGAAGGCAAACTCAGGAACACATACCACGCTGGCCAAGACCCCCAACACCAGAACAGGAGAGACGCCAGCCAGGAGGGCGGACTCAGGAACCCACCGGTCTGACAGGCGTCAGACCGGTGGGTTCCCAGAAATGGCTTAGGGGCTGGAGCCGGCTCACACAACTGGTTCTCAAGCAGTCTTTTTTAGAACACACCTCACATACTGCACATGTTCTTGCTCGGTCTTGTTATCCAGATAGACAGAGACAAAGGTGTTGAACGCGTCTCTGAGCAGGTCGTTTACTAGAGCCTGGAAAACTGCAGGTCCATTGGTCAGCCCGAAAGGCGCCATTCTTTAGAGTCACTTTGCAAATGCTGTACGTCCATGAGTGCAGAAGATGGGTGGGATAATATTGGGTATCTATACTGGCAAAGAAGTCTCCTCTCTGCAAACATGTACTGTGCATAGGCTTGTATCCCTCCATTGGGCCTTGGAGAACACGCCAGCATCCCACCGAATGAGAACATTTGTAAAATACCAAGAAGGTGTAGTTGATATGAATGAAATCACCTATCATGGTATCTATAATTGCATATCATTATAGTGAGCACAGTGATAGAGAAGTTTTTTATGCATTAAAAATAACCAGATAAAAATGTTTGTTAATGCAAAATTCCTAACAATCCATAAAAATCGCAAAAAGGTCAAAGAATCGCATTTCACAGAACAGACAACAAAGCAAATCTTTTCAACACACTCATGTCAGCCCGTCATGCCCACTGCTCTGTCAACACAAACTCTCTTCCAGGTGAAATCATCATGCACAATTTCTGCCAAAAGCCTGCTCAATATCTTCGCCGCCTTCCTCCTGCCGCAGACTTGCTGTCAGTATGCATTTACACCCTCTGCTCCGGACACAGCATTCCTCATGTTGTTGGGTGATTACCTAGAAACAGCATGTGGTGCTTATGACTCTTTAATAAAGTGCAGCATCATCATAGAGAAAAATACACAACAGTCATAGAATGAAACCCACGGCATGATAGAACTATACTTACAACCAAAAGCTGAATGTATGGGCACAGGACTTTTAACTGTTGTTCATACACAATTTAGACTTAATGACAGGAAAGCCTATTTTCTCTTTCTGGATTTGACAATTCACTCATTGAACAACATGAAAATATCAGTTATCTGATCCCAGTCACTAACACAGCCTCTCTACTGTATACTGGCCTCACAGGAGCCAGGCTGCAGTATCTGAAGACTGACAATCTGATGCATTGCTTTTCTAAACCAGGGGTAGAACAAGGCATAGATCACAGGGTTTAGACAGGAGTTAAAATAGAACAGATAGAGGAAAAATTTCCCTAACGGACCGTTAGAAACACTGCTATTTGCTAGAGAGACAAAAAAATATGGGCATAAACATATTAGAAAAACAACTACAAGAACACCAAGAGTCCTGGCTGCTTTCAGCTCAGATTTCTTTGTTTTTGGAGTGGTTGAAAGCTTTAGTGTGACAGCTGTAACATGAGAGCGCATGGCACGAGCCTGAGACACAGCCACAACAAATACTCTCATATACAGAACTACGATGATAGTAACTGGAACAAAAAAGGTCAAAACAAGGTCAATAACTCCCGTGATAGCGTCCAAGAAAATCATACACTCTCCATAGCAGTAATGAAACCTGTCTGGGTGAGTCAGACCATCCTTTACAAAGATACTGTTGTAGACAATAGAACAGAACCAACACAGACAAACAGAGACTTCAGCCCTTCTCACAGTGATTCTGGTGGGGTAATGCAGAGGGTCACAAATAGCCACATAGCGGTCGATTGATATGAGCACAATGTCTCCTACTGATGCAGAGGAAATGATAAAAGACACATAAGTATACAGAGAACACAAGAGGTCACCAAAAAGCCAGCAGGTTGAACTTCTGAGAATTACTCTCGGCATCAGCACAAGGCCCACGAGAAAGTCTGAGACAGCCAGAGAGAGGAGGAAGATGTTAGTGGGTGTGTGGAGCTGCCTGGAGGAAAAGAGAAAAATATCATTAACCAACAAGTCCTAATATCTAAATAACAAAAAAGGTTTTATGTTAGTGCCTTCCAAGACAATCCAAACAATCATTCAAAAACACACAGGTGTCACAGTACTAATAACTTCATCACTGGCTCCCTTTGATCAAGTGTCCCAGTTAGCCATGACAGTGAGATGTTAAGCAGCACTTTATTTTTTACACCTGTGTTTTTCATACTGTGACATTTCAAAAGGTCTTTGTGAAAAAGTTGCATTGTTAAGGTGTTGTTCAGCTTAGGCAATTAAAACTTTACAGTCATAGTTCAAAGAAGTCAAAGAATATTATTGTAGGAGACATGTAGTGTGCTAGTTTCAACATCATTCATAACTAACTTAATTCTTCCTGTAAATTGTTCATAATTCTAAAATGTAAACTGTATCTTCAGCTGAGACGTTAAACTCGCCTGAAGTGGGAGACTGAGATGATGACGAGCAGGTTGAGAACCACAGTGAGTAGAGGGACGAAGGCCAGCAGAATCTTCTCGAGCACGGCTTCGGACCAAGGAACTGTCGGTTTCTTGCAGGAGGCGTTGAGGAGATGTGGATAGCAGAGCTCTGCTCCGTCCTCAACATCCATCATCAGAGATCTGCAGATTCCTGCATCTCATACACCTGATTTTTGTCTGTCTACCATCCTCTCCATCTCCCCCCACCCCTCCTCTCTCTGTCTCTGTTGGACACTGATGTCATTCGTCCCTTGCTCTACACATCACACCATCATCTTCATCACTTTTTTCTGCCAGTCCCTATCTCACTGTCTCTTTTTCCGATGCTTTCCTTGTTTGACTTCTCCCTCCTCCTGTGTTCTGGCTTTCCGTCCATCTTCTTTCATCTTCCCTTCTCTCCTCTCCTTTTTCTACTTACTTACAACTCCAATGTGATTACTGGCTACACTCACCCTCTTTTTGTGAATACATATACTGTTATATTCAGATGTGAGACAAATGAAAGGAGAATCACAAATACATTAGTGGGGAAACATCAGAAATGCAGATGCTTGTTAAATATAGGGCACGAGGGGTCACTGAATAGTGTGACGATAGAGAAAAGGAGACAGTAGGAAACATTAAAACAAAACTAAACACTAACCAATTTAATTTCTAATTTAATTATTAACACGTATGTATTTATAATAGACAAAAGGCAGATCAGAATCCAAATCAGGTTTATTGGCCAAGTATGCACACAAAATATTTGACTGGTTGATTTCTAGCGGCATGTGAATACCAATAACAAGGTTTAATATTCATATTCAATATTCAGTATTTGACTATTCAAGAGACAGAACCCCCGCAAAGCAGCCCGGCCAGACTCTGTCTCTCCATCCACCCTAAAGCATTGTGCTGACCAGCTGTCTCCGGTGTTCATGGATATCTTTAACACCTCACTGGAGACATGCCACGTACCAGCCTGCCTCAAGACCTCCACCACCATCCCTGTTCCCAAGAACCCAAAGGCCACAGGACTTAATGACTACAGACCCGTCGCCCTGACCTCTGTGGTAATGAAGTCATTTGAGCGCCTTGTGCTGTCCCACCTCAAATCCAGCACAGACCCACTCCTGGACCCCCTGCAGTTTGCCTACAGATCCAACAGGTCTGTAAATGATGCAGTTAACTTCATCCCTCCACTTCATCCTCCAGCATCTGGACTCTGCATGAACCTACGTCAGGATCCTGTTTGTGGATTTCAGCTCTGCCTTCAACACCATCATCCCGGCTCTGCTGCAGGACCAGCTCTCCCAGCTGAGCGTGCCTGACTCCACCTGCAGGTGGATCACAGACTTCCTGTCCGACAGGAGGCAGCAGGTGAAGCTGGGGAAACTTGTCTCTGACTCCAGGACCATCAGCACCAGTTCCACTCAAGGCTGCGTTCTTTCCCCTCTACTCTTCTCCCTGTACACCAACAGCTGCACCTCCAGTCACCAGTCTGTCAAGCTCCTGAAGTCTGCAGATGACACCACCCTCATCGGGCTCATCTCTGGTGGGGATGAGTCTGCCTACAGGTGGGAGATTGACCTTCTGGTGACCTGGTGCAGTCAGAAGAACTTGGAGCTCAACGCTCTCAAAACAGTGGAGATGGTTGTGGACTCCAGAAAGAACCCAGCCCCACTCACCCCATCACCCTGAGAGATTCTCCAGTCGACACTGTGGAGTCCGTCCTGGGCTCCATCATCTCCCAGGACCTGAAGTGGGAGCATCAATACACCACAGCAAATTCAAATTCAAACGGATTTCCACTTGTCATGGAATTGGTCAATTGTCCAAACACAACCGTTTATCTAATATGGGGCACGTTTGATATGATGACTGAAGGAGGAGTGCCGTTGAGGCATTTTCGCAAACAACCAAGATGGCTGCCGCTGATCTGGAACGTTGTGTTGAATTCTCCATCTCATCAGTATTGAACAAACTGAACGGTATATGTTCTGTAAAGGAAGAACAAACAACTGCACTTATGTTGATAAGAAAGATGTGTTTGCCCAGAGGACGTACAACAGGACAACGTTACGTTGCTGTGATTGGTTGTAGGTTCATCCAGTTGTGTCCAGAGGCATTTTGGTCTGCACCCGTTATTAGTGCCCCTTGGAAATGGAAAATTAACTGAGAGGTTCCAGACTAATTTGCTTTGCTAGGCTAAGTGCCAGTGGCTCTAAGTTAACAAAGGCCTGGGTGGATTGGATGTTGGCCTCTCTCTCAGGGAAGAGCCCTGGTTGGTAGCCGTGGGAGCACTGGAAAGGTGACAGACCAGCGGCAGTGCTGGGCAGTGTGTTGTGCGCATACTCCACCCATGGCAGTTGTTTGGACCCAGAGGAGACGCATCGTTGGGCCGTCTCCATCTCCTGATTGATGCGCTCTGTCTGGCCACTGGACTGTGGGGGGAATCCTGAGGACAGACTGACTGTGGCACCTAGGAGGCTGCTAAACTTGTTCCAGAATCAGGAGGAGAAATGATCTGGGAAGACCATGCAGGCGGAATACATGTTGTAACATGAGTTGAGTTAGGCTATTTCTTTATTTATGTTGCTGTATGTAGCTTGAGCAGAATAATAATAATATTAATAACAATGATAATAATATTAATAATAAGTCTTCATAAAACAGTCTTCGACCATGTGTCACGGGGAATAGCAGGTTAGCAGGGCTAGGACCCAATCACAGAGAGGAGAGAAGAGGAGACCAGCAAGTATGGTACAAAGAGTTTATTTACAAACAAAAGCACAAAAACTTACGGGATGTTGTGGCCTCAGGCGGAGAGCCTGGGGGCAGTGCAGAGGTCGAGCAGGACGCTTCAGGCAGACTACCTAGGGGCAGGACGGGGGCCGGGCAGGAGGCCACGGCGGAGCCCTGGGGGCAGGGCGGAGGCCGAGTAGAACGCCTCAGGTGTTTCTTTAGAGTCACTTTGCAAATGCTGTACGTCCATGAGTGCAGAAGATGGGTGGGATAATATTGGGTATCTATACTGGCAAAGAAGTCTCCTCTCTGACGAGCGTGAACGTGCAACGTGCTGACCTGCTGCGGTAAGCGTATAGTATCATTTCCGGTTGCCGGTGTCTCTGTACTGTGTTTTTGCTGCTCTCACTCAAAAGAGTTAAGCCTGTTATCTTCTTCATCGCAGCGGCTAACTACCCGCTGTTCATTTAAACACTAATCTTAAAACACACACAGCTTTCTCCCTTTTTAGCAACTTTTCGTTAATCTCACAACTTTTTGTTCGCTGTTCAGTTCTGTTAGCTTCTGTAGCCTCTTTTAGCTCCTCTGCTAGCGATGGCTTCTCTCTCTCCCTCTGCCTCTCCTGCTCTGTCCTGCTCGGTGTGTCAAGGTTTATGTATTATGTAGTTTATTTATAGCATTGAAGGAGAGGCTTAGCAGACTAGAAGCCCGGCTCCGCAACATGGATACCCAGACTTTAACTGTAGCTAGCCAGCCCCCTGTAGTCGGTGCAGACTGACCTAGTGCAGCTCCTGCTAGCCGTCACCCGGCAGCTCATTCATCCTACTTTGGATGGTGCAGCTCTCATAGCCAGAAATCTGACCAAGTTATCAGTGGACCCACACCGTGACAATACAGAGTTCAGACCAGGAAGCAGAGCTGCAGTCCTACACGCTTCTCTGCGCTTCCATTAGAGCAGTTACCCACCCAAAACCCCGTAAAAAATCCCATAGAGACTGTGTCTGTCCCCCGACCACTTAATTGAATTCATTCAAATTCAAACAGAAGAGGAGTTACTTGTAAAAACTTAATAAAAATTACAACTAGAAGTGTAGTGGTACAACCAAATAAGAGAATTAAATGTGGACTCTTAAACATTAGATCTCTGTCATCTAAAGCTTTGCTAGTCAATAATTTAATATCTATCATTTGGATTTATTTTGTCTAACTGAAACTTGGCTGTGTCAGGAAGAATATGCTTGTGAATATTCTCATTCATCCAGATCATAGTTATCTCAAGGAAAATTGAATCGAACGCAACTGGACTTGGTTATATGTCTTTGAAGACGTTTCACCTCTCATCCAAAAGGCTTCATCAGTTTATGCTCGTCTGACTAGGCTGGAACTAGTGTATCGCGCTCCTGGTCCGTATTCTGAATTTTTAGCAGAATTCTCAGAGTTTTTAACAAGTTTAGTCCTCAAAACAGATAAAGTCATTATTGTAGGTGATTTTAATATTCACATGGACGTCGATAATGATAGCCTTAGTTCTGCGTTTATCTCACTATTAGATTCGATTGGTTTCTGTCAGAGTGTAAACAAACCCACTCATTGTTTTAACCACACCCTCGATCTTGTTCTGTCATATGGAATCGAAATTGAAGATTTAAAAGTCTTCCCACAAAATCCTGTTTTATTTAATTTAATAACTTTTAAATTTATATTACTGGACTATAGGCCATTAGACAAACATTCCTTCAGTAGATGCCTGTCTGATAGAGCTGTAGCTAAATTTAAAGAAGTGATTCCATCGGCATTTAATTCAATGCCATGTCTCAATGTAACGGAGGACTCCTGTGCTAACTTTAGTCCCTCCCAAATTGATCATCTGGTTGATAGTGCTGCAGGCTCGCTGTGAACGACTCTTGATTGTATTGCCCCTTTTAAAAAGAAAATAATAAAACAAAAGAGGTTAGCTCCATGGTATAACTCCTTAACCCGCAAATTAAAAGAAACATCGCGAAAATTAGAAAGGAAATGGCGTTCCACCAAACTGGAGGAAACTCATTTAGTTTGGCAAGATCTTTCTCCAGTTGACTTTCACTAACTAACTTCACTGATTTTTTCGTCTAAACCAACAACCTGCCTCTTAGACCCCATCCTAAGGGGGTGTAAGAGGGCGGCCCAAGGGCTGGCCAGCGACGGAGCAGGAGTCCTCGGGCTGGCTGGCCGACGTCCTCTGGGAAGTCCGAGGGATCGGCCGCGGGAAACTCAGAGGGCTCCCGGAAGTCAGAGGGCTCGGCCCTGGGGAAGTCAGAGGGATCAGCCGCTGGCAGATTAGTCGCTGGCGACTCCGGGGGCGGAGCCGCAGCAGGTGGTGCGTCTGCCGGGACCCCCGACGCCGGAACAGGAGGGGTTCTGTGTTTCTGTCCCCGAAGCCTGTGAGTCTGAAGGCTTCGAGAAACTCCCCGGGCCAAGCGGGTTCCCAGAAATGGGTTAGTGACTGGAACTGGCTCAGGACAGGGGGGTTGCAGACACAGAACACCGAGCCTAATGGGCACTGGTTCCGGCAGAGAGGCAGACTGGAGTGCTGGCAGAGAAGCGGGCTAAGGGTGCAGGCTGGTAAACTCGTGTCTCCAAAAAGACCTTTATCCAGCATGGCAGGAGGTCCCTCAGCCAAGGCTTCTTGGACACCTCCCTGCCTGCCAACCTCTGGGCAGCCTGCTTGCGCTCTACGGTCGGAGCCCGCTTCCACTCCCCATAGTAGCACACTAAGGTGTACACCAAATCATAAAGTTCGTCCTCGAGTAAGTCCGCTGGGTCCATGATGGGTTGGGTCCTACTGTCACAATTTAAGCGGGGAAAGGACCCAGATGCAGACCAAATCTCAAAAGGTCAAAAAAAAGGTTTATTCAAAGTAAAGAAAACTTACAAAATCCTCACACAAGAAGCCAGGAACAACACGAACATAACTGGTGGGACGCCAGACAAACGACGACATCAGAGACAAGGACCCAACAGAGAACAAAGGGAACTCATGACCATATATTCACACAGACTAATAGGAAACGAGACACAGCTGGGGTGGGCAGGCAAGTGGCAGGAGCAGGAGGGACAAACAAGAGTTGTGCAAACAAGCTCTAGACAAGAAACAGGTGTGCAGGGAAAACAGGGGAGCACAGGGAAACAAGAGGAAAAAAAACAAAAAAAACATTGTGATCACGGCTTGGCCGTGACAATTAGTTTATTTGAGGATTTTTAGTCAGGATTTAGGGAGCATTATAGCACAGAGACAGCACTGGTGAAAGTGACGAATGACCTTTTGATTGCGTCAGACAAAGGATTTGTCTCTGTACTTGTTCTGTTAGATCTTAGTGCCGCTCTCAATACCATTGACCTTTGTATCCTATTACAGAGACTGCAGCATTTGACTGGCGTCATAGGACCCGCACTAAGCTGGTTTCAGTCGTATTTATCAGACAGATTTCAGTTTGTCCATGTAAATGATGAATCCTCCGTGCACATGGAAGTTAGTCACAGAGTTCCACAAGGTTCAGTGCTTGGACCCCTTTTATTCACCTTGTATATGCTTCCTTTAGGCAATATTATTAGGAAATACTCCATAAACTTTCACTGCTATGCAGATGAAACCGGTAAGTTAGCCAAGCTTCACGCATGTATTAAGGACATAAAAGACTGGATGACCTGCAATTTTCTGCTGTTAAACTCAGACAAAACTGAAGTTATTGTTCTGGGTACTAAACACCTGCGAGACGCACTATCTATAGATATAGTTACTCTAGATGGCATTGCCCTGGCCTCTAGCACCGCTGTAAGGAGTCTAGGAGTAATCTTTGATCAGGACATGTCCTTTAATACCCATATAAAACAGACTCCAAGGACTGCCTTCTTCCACTTACGTAACATTATAAAAATCAGGCATATCCTGTCTCAAAAAGACGCAAAAAAACTAGTCCATGCATTTGTTACTTCTAGGTTGGATTATTGTAATTCCTCGTTATCGTGCTGCCTCGATAAGTCTCTAAAGACTCTCCAGCTGGTCCAGAATGCTGCTGCACGTTTACTGACAGGAACTAGCAAAAGAGAACATATTTCTCCAATATCAATTATCCCACTAGAGCACTACGCTCACAGAATGCAGGGTTACTTGTGGTACCTACAGTCTCTAAAAGTAGAATGGGAGCCAGAGCCTTCAGTTACCAAGCTCCTCTCCTGTGGAACCAGCTCCCAGTTTGGGTTCGGGAGGCAGACACCCTCTCTTCGTTTAAGAGTATGCTAAAAACGTTCCTCTTTGATAAAGCTTATAGTTAGGGCTGGCTCAGGTGAGTCCTGAACCATCATTTAGTTATGCTGTTATAGGCTTAAGACTGCTGGGGGACTTCCTATGACGCACTGAGCTTCTCTCTCCTCCTCTCCCTCTCTATCTGTACGCATTCCTATCCCACTAATACAGGCTACCAACTCCATTTCTTCCTGGTAGTCCTTGTGCTTTCTGTGCTTTTTCGCCTTCTCACTTCCTGCAGGTATTTCTGCCTCTGGAGCTGTAGATTCTGGATCTGTGACTGCCGGCCGTCTACTGCCCCCATGTTCCTGCTCCACACTCACTGCTGCAGTTGTTATTATTATTAGTCTGATTTGTTGTCTCTCCTCCTGTTCTGTCTCCCCTCTCCCCCTCTCTCCTCCCCTTTCAACCCAACTCAGTCAATGCAGATGGCCGCCCACCCAGAGCCTGGTTTTGCTCGAGGTTTCTACCTGTTAAAAGGGAGTTTTTCCTCACCACTGTCGCCAAGTGCTTGCTCATGGTTGGAACTGTTGGGTCTCTGTAAATAATATTTTAAAGAGTATGGTCTAGACCTACTCTATGTGAAAAGTGTCTTGAGGTAATTTTTGTTATGATTTGGGGCTATACAAATAAAATTGCCTTGACTTGACTCTCTGCAAACATGTACTGTGCATAGGCTTGTATCCCTCCATTGGGCCTTGGAGAACACGCCAGCATCCCACCGAATGAGAACATTTGTAAAATACCAAGAAGGTGTAGTTGATATGAATGAAATCACCTATCATGGTATTTATAATTTTATATCATTATAGTGAGCAGAGTGATTGTGTTGTTCATACACAATTTAGACTTAATGACAGGAAAGCCTATTTTCACTTTCTGGATTTGATAATTCACTCACTGAACAAAATTAACATATCTGTTGTCTGATCCCAGTCATTATCACAGCCTCTCTACTGTATGCTGGCCTCACAGGAGCCAGGCTGCAGTATCTGAAGACTGACAATCAGATGAATTGCTTTTCTAAACCAGGGGTAGAACAAGGCATAGATCACAGGGTTTAGACAGGAGTTAAAATAGAACAGATAGAGGAAATATTTCCCTAATGAACCGTTGGCAACATTGTCATCCGCTAGAAACACACAGTAATATGGGCAGAAACATATTAGAAACACAACTACAAGAATACCAAGAGTCCTGGCTGCTTTCAGCTCAGATTTCTTTGTTTTTGGAGTGGTTGAAAGCTTTAGTGTGACAGCTGTAACATGAGAGCGCATGGCACGAGCCTGAGACACAGCCACAACAAATACTCTCATATACAGAACTACGATGATAGTAACTGGAACAAAAAAGGTCAAAACAAGGTCAACAACTCCTGTGATATAGTCAAAGACAATCATACACTCTCCATAGCAGTAATGAAACCTGTCTGGGTGAGTCAGACCATCCTTTACAAAGATACTGTTGTAGACAATAGAACAGAACCAACACAGACAAACACAAACCTGAACTCTTCTCACAGTGATTCTGGTGGGGTAATGCAGAGGGTCACAAATAGCCACATAGCGGTCAATTGATATGAGCACCATGTCTCCTACTGATGCAGAGGTAATGATGAAAGACACATAATTATACAGAGAACACAAGAGGTCACCAAAAAGCCAGCAGGTTGAACTTCTGAGGATTACTCTCGGCATCGGCACGAGGCCCACGAGAAAGTCTGAGACAGCCAGAGAGAGGAGGAGGATGTTAGTGGGTGTGTGGAGCTGCCTGGAGGAAAAGAGAAAAATATCATTAACCAACAAGTCCTAATATCTAAATAACAAAAAAGGTTTTATGTTAGTGCCTTCCAAGACAATCCAAACAATCATTCAAAAACACACAGGTGTCACAGTACTAATAACTTCATCACTGGCTCCCTTTGATCAAGTGTCCCAGTTAGCCATGACAGTGAGATGTTAAGCAGCACTTTATTTTTTACACCTGTGTTTTTCATACTGTGACATTTCAAAAGGTCTTTGTGAAAAAGTTGCATTGTTAAGGTGTTGTTCAGCTTAGGCAATTAAAACTTTACAGTCATAGTTCAAAGAAGTCAAAGAATATTATTGTAGGAGACATGTAGTGTGCTAGTTTCAACATCATTCATAACTAACTTAATTCTTCCTGTAAATTGTTCATAATTCTAAAATGTAAACTGTATCTTCAGCTGAGACGTTAAACTCGCCTGAAGTGGGAGACTGAGATGATGACGAGCAGGTTGAGAACCACAGTGAGTAGAGGGACGAAGGCCAGCAGAATCTTCTCGAGCACGGCTTCGGACCAAGGAACTGTCGGTTTCTTGCAGGAGGCGTTGAGGAGATGTGGATAGCAGAGCTCTGCTCCGTCCTCAACATCCATCATCAGAGATCTGCAGATTCCTGCATCTCTGGCAGCTTTCTGACCAGAACCCCGTCATACACCTGATTTTTGTCTGTCTACCATCCTCTCCATCTCCCCCCACCCCTCCTCTCTCTGTCTCTGTTGGACACTGATGTCATTCGTCCCTTGCTCTACACATCACACCATCATCTTCATCACTTTTTTCTGCCAGTCCCTATCTCACTGTCTCTTTTTCCGATGCTTTCCTTGTTTGACTTCTCCCTCCTCCTGTGTTCTGGCTTTCCGTCCATCTTCTTTCATCTTCCCTTCTCTCCTCTCCTTTTTCTACTTACTTACAACTCCAATGTGATTACTGGCTACACTCACCCTCTTTTTGTGAATACATATACTGTTATATTCAGATGTGAGACAAATGAAAGGAGAATCACAAATACATTAGTGGGGAAACATCAGAAATGCAGATGCTTGTTAAATATAGGGCACGAGGGGTCACTGAATAGTGTGACGATAGAGAAAAGGAGACAGTAGGAAACATTAAAACAAAACTAAACACTAACCAATTTAATTTCTAATTTAATTATTAACACGTATGTATTTATAATAGACAAAAGGCAGATCAGAATCCAAATCAGGTTTATTGGCCAAGTATGCACACAAAATATTTGACTGGTTGATTTCTAGCGGCATGTGAATACCAATAACAAGGTTTAATATTCATATTCAATATTCAGTATTTGACTATTCAAGAGACAGAACCCCCGCAAAGCAGCCCGGCCAGACTCTGTCTCTCCATCCACCCTAAAGCATTGTGCTGACCAGCTGTCTCCGGTGTTCATGGATATCTTTAACACCTCACTGGAGACATGCCACGTACCAGCCTGCCTCAAGACCTCCACCACCATCCCTGTTCCCAAGAACCCAAAGGCCACAGGACTTAATGACTACAGACCCGTCGCCCTGACCTCTGTGGTAATGAAGTCATTTGAGCGCCTTGTGCTGTCCCACCTCAAATCCAGCACAGACCCACTCCTGGACCCCCTGCAGTTTGCCTACAGATCCAACAGGTCTGTAAATGATGCAGTTAACTTCATCCCTCCACTTCATCCTCCAGCATCTGGACTCTGCGGGAACCTACGCCAGGATCCTGTTTGTGGATTTCAGCTCTGCCTTCAACACCATCATCCCGGCTCTGCTGCAGGACCAGCTCTCCCAGCTGAGCGTGCCTGACTCCACCTGCAGGTGGATCACAGACTTCCTGTCTGACAGGAGGCAGCAGGTGAAGCTGGGGAAACTTGTCTCTGACTCCAGGACCATCAGCACCAGTTCCACTCAAGGCTGCGTTCTTTCCCCTCTACTCTTCTCCCTGTACACCAACAGCTGCACCTCCAGTCACCAGTCTGTCAAGCTCCTGAAGTTTGCAGATGACACCACCCTCATCGGGCTCATCTCTGGTGGGGATGAGTCTGCCTACAGGTGGGAGATTGACCTTCTGGTGACCTGGTGCAGTCAGAAGAACTTGGAGCTCAACGCTCTCAAAACAGTGGAGATGGTTGTGGACTCCAGAAAGAACCCAGCCCCACTCACCCCATCACCCTGAGAGATTCTCCAGTCGACACTGTGGAGTCCGTCCTGGGCTCCATCATCTCCCAGGACCTGAAGTGGGAGCATCAATACACCACAGCAAATTCAAATTCAAACGGATTTCCACTCGTCATGGAATTGGTCAATTGTCCAAACACAACCGTTTATCTAATATGGGGCAGGTTTGATACGATGACTGAAGGAGGAGTGCCGTTGAGGCATTTTCGCAAACAACCAAGATGGCTGCCGCTGATCTGGAACGTTGTGTTGAATTCTCCATCTCATCAGTATTGAACAAACTGAACGGTATATGTTCTGTAAAGGAAGAACAAACAACTGCACTTATGTTGATAAGAAAGATGTGTTTGCCCAGAGGACGTACAACAGGACAACGTTACGTTGCTGTGATTGGTTGTAGGTTCATCCAGTTGTGTCCAGAGGAATTTTGGTCTGCACCCGTTATTAGTGCCCCTTGGAAATGGAAAATTAACTGAGAGGTTCCAGACTAATTTGCTTTGCTAGGCTAAGTGCCAGTGGCTCTAAGTTAACAAAGGCCTAGGTGGATTGGATGTTGGCCTCTCTCTCAGGGAAGAGCCCTGGTTGGTAGCCGTGGGAGCACTGGAAAGGTGACAGACCAGCGGCAGTGCTGGGCAGTGTGTTGTGCGCATACTCCACCCATGGCAGTTGTTTGGACCCAGAGGAGACGCATCGTTGGGCCGTCTCCATCTCCTGATTGATGCGCTCTGTCTGGCCACTGGACTGTGGGGGGAATCCTGAGGACAGACTGACTGTGGCACCTAGGAGGCTGCTAAACTTGTTCCAGAATCAGGAGGAGAAATGATCTGGGAAGACCATGCAGGCGGAATACATGTTGTAACATGAGTTGAGTTAGGCTATTTCTTTATTTATGTTGCTGTATGTAGCTTGAGCAGAATAATAATAATATTAATAACAATGATAATAATATTAATAATAAGTCTTCATAAAACAGTCTTCGACCATGTGTCACGGGGAATAGCAGGTTAGCAGGGCTAGCACCCAATCACAGAGAGGAGAGAAGAGGAGACCAGCAAGTATGGTACAAAGAGTTTATTTACAAACAAAAGCACAAAAACTTACGGGATGTTGTGGCCTCAGGCGGAGAGCCTGGGGGCAGTGCAGAGGTCGAGCAGGACGCTTCAGGCAGACTACCTAGGGGCAGGACGGGGGCCGGGCAGGAGGCCACGGCGGAGCCCTGGGGGCAGGGCGGAGGCCGAGTAGAACGCCTCAGGTGTTTCTTTAGAGTCACTTTGCAAATGCTGTACGTCCATGAGTGCAGAAGATGGGTGGGATAATATTGGGTATCTATACTGGCAAAGAAGTCTCCTCTCTGACGAGCGTGAACGTGCAACGTGCTGACCTGCTGCGGTAAGCGTATAGTATCATTTCCGGTTGCCGGTGTCTCTGTACTGTGTTTTTGCTGCTCTCACTCAAAAGAGTTAAGCCTGTTATCTTCTTCATCGCAGCGGCTAACTACCCGCTGTTCATTTAAACACTAATCTTAAAACACACACAGCTTTCTCCCTTTTTAGCAACTTTTCGTTAATCTCACAACTTTTTGTTCGCTGTTCAGTTCTGTTAGCTTCTGTAGCCTCTTTTAGCTCCTCTGCTAGCGATGGCTTCTCTCTCTCCCTCTGCCTCTCCTGCTCTGTCCTGCTCGGTGTGTCAAGGTTTATGTATTATGTAGTTTATTTATAGCATTGAAGGAGAGGCTTAGCAGACTAGAAGCCCGGCTCCGCAACATGGATACCCAGACTTTAACTGTAGCTAGCCAGCCCCCTGTAGTCGGTGCAGACTGACCTAGTGCAGCTCCTGCTAGCCGTCACCCGGCAGCTCATTCATCCTACTTTGGATGGTGCAGCTCTCATAGCCAGAAATCTGACCAAGTTATCAGTGGACCCACACCGTGACAATACAGAGTTCAGACCAGGAAGCAGAGCTGCAGTCCTACACGCTTCTCTGCGCTTCCATTAGAGCAGTTACCCACCCAAAACCCCGTAAAAAATCCCATAGAGACTGTGTCTGTCCCCCGACCACTTAATTGAATTCATTCAAATTCAAACAGAAGAGGAGTTACTTGTAAAAACTTAATAAAAATTACAACTAGAAGTGTAGTGGTACAACCAAATAAGAGAATTAAATGTGGACTCTTAAACATTAGATCTCTGTCATCTAAAGCTTTGCTAGTCAATAATTTAATATCTATCATTTGGATTTATTTTGTCTAACTGAAACTTGGCTGTGTCAGGAAGAATATGCTTGTGAATATTCTCATTCATCCAGATCATAGTTATCTCAAGGAAAATTGAATCGAACGCAACTGGACTTGGTTATATGTCTTTGAAGACGTTTCACCTCTCATCCAAAAGGCTTCATCAGTTTATGCTCGTCTGACTAGGCTGGAACTAGTGTATCGCGCTCCTGGTCCGTATTCTGAATTTTTAGCAGAATTCTCAGAGTTTTTAACAAGTTTAGTCCTCAAAACAGATAAAGTCATTATTGTAGGTGATTTTAATATTCACATGGACGTCGATAATGATAGCCTTAGTTCTGCGTTTATCTCACTATTAGATTCGATTGGTTTCTGTCAGAGTGTAAACAAACCCACTCATTGTTTTAACCACACCCTCGATCTTGTTCTGTCATATGGAATCGAAATTGAAGATTTAAAAGTCTTCCCACAAAATCCTGTTTTATTTAATTTAATAACTTTTAAATTTATATTACTGGACTATAGGCCATTAGACAAACATTCCTTCAGTAGATGCCTGTCTGATAGAGCTGTAGCTAAATTTAAAGAAGTGATTCCATCGGCATTTAATTCAATGCCATGTCTCAATGTAACGGAGGACTCCTGTGCTAACTTTAGTCCCTCCCAAATTGATCATCTGGTTGATAGTGCTGCAGGCTCGCTGTGAACGACTCTTGATTGTATTGCCCCTTTTAAAAAGAAAATAATAAAACAAAAGAGGTTAGCTCCATGGTATAACTCCTTAACCCGCAAATTAAAAGAAACATCGCGAAAATTAGAAAGGAAATGGCGTTCCACCAAACTGGAGGAAACTCATTTAGTTTGGCAAGATCTTTCTCCAGTTGACTTTCACTAACTAACTTCACTGATTTTTTCGTCTAAACCAACAACCTGCCTCTTAGACCCCATCCTAAGGGGGTGTAAGAGGGCGGCCCAAGGGCTGGCCAGCGACGGAGCAGGAGTCCTCGGGCTGGCTGGCCGACGTCCTCTGGGAAGTCCGAGGGATCGGCCGCGGGAAACTCAGAGGGCTCCCGGAAGTCAGAGGGCTCGGCCCTGGGGAAGTCAGAGGGATCAGCCGCTGGCAGATTAGTCGCTGGCGACTCCGGGGGCGGAGCCGCAGCAGGTGGTGCGTCTGCCGGGACCCCCGACGCCGGAACAGGAGGGGTTCTGTGTTTCTGTCCCCGAAGCCTGTGAGTCTGAAGGCTTCGAGAAACTCCCCGGGCCAAGCGGGTTCCCAGAAATGGGTTAGTGACTGGAACTGGCTCAGGACAGGGGGGTTGCAGACACAGAACACCGAGCCTAATGGGCACTGGTTCCGGCAGAGAGGCAGACTGGAGTGCTGGCAGAGAAGCGGGCTAAGGGTGCAGGCTGGTAAACTCGTGTCTCCAAAAAGACCTTTATCCAGCATGGCAGGAGGTCCCTCAGCCAAGGCTTCTTGGACACCTCCCTGCCTGCCAACCTCTGGGCAGCCTGCTTGCGCTCTACGGTCGGAGCCCGCTTCCACTCCCCATAGTAGCACACTAAGGTGTACACCAAATCATAAAGTTCGTCCTCGAGTAAGTCCGCTGGGTCCATGATGGGTTGGGTCCTACTGTCACAATTTAAGCGGGGAAAGGACCCAGATGCAGACCAAATCTCAAAAGGTCAAAAAAAAGGTTTATTCAAAGTAAAGAAAACTTACAAAATCCTCACACAAGAAGCCAGGAACAACACGAACATAACTGGTGGGACGCCAGACAAACGACGACATCAGAGACAAGGACCCAACAGAGAACAAAGGGAACTCATGACCATATATTCACACAGACTAATAGGAAACGAGACACAGCTGGGGTGGGCAGGCAAGTGGCAGGAGCAGGAGGGACAAACAAGAGTTGTGCAAACAAGCTCTAGACAAGAAACAGGTGTGCAGGGAAAACAGGGGAGCACAGGGAAACAAGAGGAAAAAAAACAAAAAAAACATTGTGATCACGGCTTGGCCGTGACAATTAGTTTATTTGAGGATTTTTAGTCAGGATTTAGGGAGCATTATAGCACAGAGACAGCACTGGTGAAAGTGACGAATGACCTTTTGATTGCGTCAGACAAAGGATTTGTCTCTGTACTTGTTCTGTTAGATCTTAGTGCCGCTCTCAATACCATTGACCTTTGTATCCTATTACAGAGACTGCAGCATTTGACTGGCGTCATAGGACCCGCACTAAGCTGGTTTCAGTCGTATTTATCAGACAGATTTCAGTTTGTCCATGTAAATGATGAATCCTCCGTGCACATGGAAGTTAGTCACAGAGTTCCACAAGGTTCAGTGCTTGGACCACTTTTATTCACCTTGTATATGCTTCCTTTAGGCAATATTATTAGGAAATACTCCATAAACTTTCACTGCTATGCAGATGAAACCGGTAAGTTAGCCAAGCTTCACGCATGTATTAAGGACATAAAAGACTGGATGACCTGCAATTTTCTGCTGTTAAACTCAGACAAAACTGAAGTTATTGTTCTGGGTACTAAACACCTGCGAGACGCACTATCTATAGATATAGTTACTCTAGATGGCATTGCCCTGGCCTCTAGCACCGCTGTAAGGAGTCTAGGAGTAATCTTTGATCAGGACATGTCCTTTAATACCCATATAAAACAGACTCCAAGGACTGCCTTCTTCCACTTACGTAACATTATAAAAATCAGGCATATCCTGTCTCAAAAAGACGCAAAAAAACTAGTCCATGCATTTGTTACTTCTAGGTTGGATTATTGTAATTCCTCGTTATCGTGCTGCCTCGATAAGTCTCTAAAGACTCTCCAGCTGGTCCAGAATGCTGCTGCACGTTTACTGACAGGAACTAGCAAAAGAGAACATATTTCTCCAATATCAATTATCCCACTAGAGCACTACGCTCACAGAATGCAGGGTTACTTGTGGTACCTACAGTCTCTAAAAGTAGAATGGGAGCCAGAGCCTTCAGTTACCAAGCTCCTCTCCTGTGGAACCAGCTCCCAGTTTGGGTTCGGGAGGCAGACACCCTCTCTTCGTTTAAGAGTATGCTAAAAACGTTCCTCTTTGATAAAGCTTATAGTTAGGGCTGGCTCAGGTGAGTCCTGAACCATCATTTAGTTATGCTGTTATAGGCTTAAGACTGCTGGGGGACTTCCTATGACGCACTGAGCTTCTCTCTCCTCCTCTCCCTCTCTATCTGTACGCATTCCTATCCCACTAATACAGGCTACCAACTCCATTTCTTCCTGGTAGTCCTTGTGCTTTCTGTGCTTTTTCGCCTTCTCACTTCCTGCAGGTATTTCTGCCTCTGGAGCTGTAGATTCTGGATCTGTGACTGCCGGCCGTCTACTGCCCCCATGTTCCTGCTCCACACTCACTGCTGCAGTTGTTATTATTATTAGTCTGATTTGTTGTCTCTCCTCCTGTTCTGTCTCCCCTCTCCCCCTCTCTCCTCCCCTTTCAACCCAACTCAGTCAATGCAGATGGCCGCCCACCCAGAGCCTGGTTTTGCTCGAGGTTTCTACCTGTTAAAAGGGAGTTTTTCCTCACCACTGTCGCCAAGTGCTTGCTCATGGTTGGAACTGTTGGGTCTCTGTAAATAATATTTTAAAGAGTATGGTCTAGACCTACTCTATGTGAAAAGTGTCTTGAGGTAATTTTTGTTATGATTTGGGGCTATACAAATAAAATTGCCTTGACTTGACTCTCTGCAAACATGTACTGTGCATAGGCTTGTATCCCTCCATTGGGCCTTGGAGAACACGCCAGCATCCCACCGAATGAGAACATTTGTAAAATACCAAGAAGGTGTAGTTGATATGAATGAAATCACCTATCATGGTATTTATAATTTTATATCATTATAGTGAGCAGAGTGATTGTGTTGTTCATACACAATTTAGACTTAATGACAGGAAAGCCTATTTTCACTTTCTGGATTTGATAATTCACTCACTGAACAAAATTAACATATCTGTTGTCTGATCCCAGTCATTATCACAGCCTCTCTACTGTATGCTGGCCTCACAGGAGCCAGGCTGCAGTATCTGAAGACTGACAATCAGATGAATTGCTTTTCTAAACCAGGGGTAGAACAAGGCATAGATCACAGGGTTTAGACAGGAGTTAAAATAGAACAGATAGAGGAAATATTTCCCTAATGAACCGTTGGCAACATTGTCATCCGCTAGAAACACACAGTAATATGGGCAGAAACATATTAGAAACACAACTACAAGAATACCAAGAGTCCTGGCTGCTTTCAGCTCAGATTTCTTTGTTTTTGGAGTGGTTGAAAGCTTTAGTGTGACAGCTGTAACATGAGAGCGCATGGCACGAGCCTGAGACACAGCCACAACAAATACTCTCATATACAGAACTACGATGATAGTAACTGGAACAAAAAAGGTCAAAACAAGGTCAACAACTCCTGTGATATAGTCAAAGACAATCATACACTCTCCATAGCAGTAATGAAACCTGTCTGGGTGAGTCAGACCATCCTTTACAAAGATACTGTTGTAGACAATAGAACAGAACCAACACAGACAAACACAAACCTGAACTCTTCTCACAGTGATTCTGGTGGGGTAATGCAGAGGGTCACAAATAGCCACATAGCGGTCAATTGATATGAGCACCATGTCTCCTACTGATGCAGAGGTAATGATGAAAGACACATAATTATACAGAGAACACAAGAGGTCACCAAAAAGCCAGCAGGATGAACTTCTGAGGATTACTCTCGGCATCAGCACGAGGCCCACGAGAAAGTCTGAGACAGCCAGAGAGAGGAGGAGGATGTTAGTGGGTGTGTGGAGCTGCCTGGAGGAAAAGAGAAAAATATCATTAACCAACAAGTCCTAATATCTAAATAACAAAAAAGGTTTTATGTTAGTGCCTTCCAAGACAATCCAAACAATCATTCAAAAACACACAGGTGTCACAGTACTAATAACTTCATCACTGGCTCCCTTTGATCAAGTGTCCCAGTTAGCCATGACAGTGAGATGTTAAGCAGCACTTTATTTTTTACACCTGTGTTTTTCATACTGTGACATTTCAAAAGGTCTTTGTGAAAAAGTTGCATTGTTAAGGTGTTGTTCAGCTTAGGCAATTAAAACTTTACAGTCATAGTTCAAAGAAGTCAAAGAATATTATTGTAGGAGACATGTAGTGTGCTAGTTTCAACATCATTCATAACTAACTTAATTCTTCCTGTAAATTGTTCATAATTCTAAAATGTAAACTGTATCTTCAGCTGAGACGTTAAACTCGCCTGAAGTGGGAGACTGAGATGATGACGAGCAGGTTGAGAACCACAGTGAGTAGAGGGACGAAGGCCAGCAGAATCTTCTCGAGCACGGCTTCGGACCAAGGAACTGTCGGTTTCTTGCAGGAGGCGTTGAGGAGATGTGGATAGCAGAGCTCTGCTCCGTCCTCAACATCCATCATCAGAGATCTGCAGATTCCTGCATCTCTGGCAGCTTTCTGACCAGAACCCCGTCATACACCTGATTTTTGTCTGTCTACCATCCTCTCCATCTCCCCCCACCCCTCCTCTCTCTGTCTCTGTTGGACACTGATGTCATTCGTCCCTTGCTCTACACATCACACCATCATCTTCATCACTTTTTTCTGCCAGTCCCTATCTCACTGTCTCTTTTTCCGATGCTTTCCTTGTTTGACTTCTCCCTCCTCCTGTGTTCTGGCTTTCCGTCCATCTTCTTTCATCTTCCCTTCTCTCCTCTCCTTTTTCTACTTACTTACAACTCCAATGTGATTACTGGCTACACTCACCCTCTTTTTGTGAATACATATACTGTTATATTCAGATGTGAGACAAATGAAAGGAGAATCACAAATACATTAGTGGGGAAACATCAGAAATGCAGATGCTTGTTAAATATAGGGCACGAGGGGTCACTGAATAGTGTGACGATAGAGAAAAGGAGACAGTAGGAAACATTAAAACAAAACTAAACACTAACCAATTTAATTTCTAATTTAATTATTAACACGTATGTATTTATAATAGACAAAAGGCAGATCAGAATCCAAATCAGGTTTATTGGCCAAGTATGCACACAAAATATTTGACTGGTTGATTTCTAGCGGCATGTGAATACCAATAACAAGGTTTAATATTCATATTCAATATTCAGTATTTGACTATTCAAGAGACAGAACCCCCGCAAAGCAGCCCGGCCAGACTCTGTCTCTCCATCCACCCTAAAGCATTGTGCTGACCAGCTGTCTCCGGTGTTCATGGATATCTTTAACACCTCACTGGAGACATGCCACGTACCAGCCTGCCTCAAGACCTCCACCACCATCCCTGTTCCCAAGAACCCAAAGGCCACAGGACTTAATGACTACAGACCCGTCGCCCTGACCTCTGTGGTAATGAAGTCATTTGAGCGCCTTGTGCTGTCCCACCTCAAATCCAGCACAGACCCACTCCTGGACCCCCTGCAGTTTGCCTACAGATCCAACAGGTCTGTAAATGATGCAGTTAACTTCATCCCTCCACTTCATCCTCCAGCATCTGGACTCCGCGGGAACCTACGCCAGGATCCTGTTTGTGGATTTCAGCTCTGCCTTCAACACCATCATCCCGGCTCTGCTGCAGGACCAGCTCTCCCAGCTGAGCGTGCCTGACTCCACCTGCAGGTGGATCACAGACTTCCTGTCCGACAGGAGGCAGCAGGTGAAGCTGGGGAAACTTGTTTCTGACTCCAGGACCATCAGCACCAGTTCCACTCAAGGCTGCGTTCTTTCCCCTCTACTCTTCTCCCTGTACACCAACAGCTGCACCTCCAGCCACCAGTCTGTCAAGCTCCTGAAGTTTGCAGATGACACCACCCTCATCGGGCTCATCTCTGGTGGGGATGAGTCTGCCTACAGGTGGGAGATTGACCATCTGGTGACCTGGTGCAGTCAGAAGAACTTGGAGCTCAACGCTCTCAAAACAGTGGAGATGGTTGTGGACTCCAGAAAGAACCCAGCCCCACTCACCCCATCACCCTGAGAGATTCTCCAGTCGACACTGTGGAGTCTGTCCTGGGCTCCATCATCTCCCAGGACCTGAAGTGGGAGCATCAATACACCACAGCAAATTCAAATTCAAACGGATTTCCACTCGTCATGGAATTGGTCAATTGTCCAAACACAACCGTTTATCTAATATGGGGCAGGTTTGATACGATGACTGAAGGAGGAGTGCCGTTGAGGCATTTTCGCAAACAACCAAGATGGCTGCCGCTGATCTGGAACGTTGTGTTGAATTCTCCATCTCATCAGTATTGAACAAACTGAACGGTATATGTTCTGTAAAGGAAGAACAAACAACTGCACTTATGTTGATAAGAAAGATGTGTTTGCCCAGAGGACGTACGACAGGACAACGTTACGTTGCTGTGATTGGTTGTAGGTTCATCCAGTTGTGTCCAGAGGCATTTTGGTCTGCACCCGTTATTAGTGCCCCTTGGAAATGGAAAATTAACTGAGAGGTTCCAGACTAATTTGCTTTGCTAGGCTAAGTGCCAGTGGCTCTAAGTTAACAAAGGCCTGGGTGGATTGGATGTTGGCCTCTCTCTCAGGGAAGAGCCCTGGTTGGTAGCCGTGGGAGCACTGGAAAGGTGACAGACCAGCGGCAGTGCTGGGCAGTGTGTTGTGCGCATACTCCACCCATGGCAGTTGTTTGGACCCAGAGGAGACGCATCGTTGGGCCGTCTCCATCTCCTGATTGATGCGCTCTGTCTGGCCACTGGACTGTGGGGGGAATCCTGAGGACAGACTGACTGTGGCACCTAGGAGGCTGCTAAACTTGTTCCAGAATCAGGAGGAGAAATGATCTGGGAAGACCATGCAGGCGGAATACATGTTGTAACATGAGTTGAGTTAGGCTATTTCTTTATTTATGTTGCTGTATGTAGCTCGGGCAGAATAATAATAATATTAATAACAATGATAATAATATTAATAATAAGTCTTCATAAAACAGTCTTCGACCATGTGTCACGGGGAATAGCAGGTTAGCAGGGCTAGCACCCAATCACAGAGAGGAGAGAAGAGGAGACCAGCAAGTATGGTACAAAGAGTTTATTTACAAACAAAAGCACAAAAACTTACGGGATGTTGTGGCCTCAGGCGGAGAGCCTGGGGGCAGTGCAGAGGTCGAGCAGGACGCTTCAGGCAGACTACCTAGGGGCAGGACGGGGGCCGGGCAGGAGGCCACGGCGGAGCCCTGGGGGCAGGGCGGAGGCCGAGTAGAACGCCTCAGGTGGTCGGCCTGGGGGCATGGCGGAGGCCGAGTAAGATGCCGCACGTGGACAGCCTGGGGGCAAGGTGGAGGCCGAGATGGATGCCTCAGGTGGAAGGCAAACTCAGGAACACATACCACGCTGGCCAAGACCCCCAACACCAGAACAGGAGAGACGCCAGCCAGGAGGGCGGACTCAGGAACCCACCGGTCTGACAGGCGTCAGACCGGTGGGTTCCCAGAAATGGCTTAGGGGCTGGAGCCGGCTCACACAACTGGTTCTCAAGCAGTCTTTTTTAGAACACACCTCACATACTGCACATGCTCTTGCTCGGTCTTGTTATCCAGATAGACAGAGACAAAGGTGTTGAACGCGTCTCTGAGCAGGTCGTTTACTAGAGCCTGGAAAACTGCAGGTCCATTGGTCAGCCCGAAAGGCGCCATTCTTTAGAGTCACTTTGCAAATGCTGTACGTCCATGAGTGCAGAAGATGGGTGGGATAATATTGGGTATCTATACTGGCAAAGAAGTCTCCTCTCTGCAAACATGTACTGTGCATAGGCTTGTATCCCTCCATTGGGCCTTGGAGAACACGCCAGCATCCCACCGAATGAGAACATTTGTAAAATACCAAGAAGGTGTAGTTGATATGAATGAAATCACCTATCGTGGTATCTATAATTGTATATCATTATAGTGAGCACAGTGATAGAGAAGTTTTTTATGCATAAAATAACCAGATAAAAATGTTTGTTAATGCAAAATTCCTAACAATCCATAAAAATCGCAAAAAGGTCAAAGAATCGCATTTCACAGAACAGACAACAAAGCAAATCTTTTCAACACACTCATGTCAGCCCGTCATGCCCACTGCTCTGTCAACACAAACTCTCTTCCAGGTGAAATCATCATGCACAATTTCTGCCAAAAGCCTGCTCAATATCTTCGCCGCCTTCCTCCTGCCGCAGACTTGCTGTCAGTATGCATTTACACCCTCTGCTCCGGACACAGCATTCCTCATGTTGTTGGGTGATTACCTAGAAACAGCATGTGGTGCTTATGACTCTTTAATAAAGTGCAGCATCATCATAGAGAAAAATACACAACAGTCATAGAATGAAACCCACGGCATGATAGAACTATACTTACAACCAAAAGCTGAATGTATGGGCACAGGACTTTTAACTGTTGTTCATACACAATTTAGACTTAATGACAGGAAAGCCTATTTTCTCTTTATGGATTTGACAATTCACTCATTGAACAACATGAAAATATCAGTTATCTGATCCCAGTCACTAACACAGCCTCTCTACTGTATACTGGCCTCACAGGAGCCAGGCTGCAGTATCTGAAGACTGACAATCTGATACATTGCTTTTCTAAACCAGGGGTAGATTAAGGCATAGATCACAGGGTTTAGACAGGAGTTAAAATAGAACAGAAATAGGAAAAATTTCCCTAACGGACCATTAAAAACACTGCTATTTGCTAGAGAGCTAACGAAATATGGGCAGAAACATATTAGAAAAACAACTACAAGAACACCAAGAGTCCTGGCTGCTTTCAGCTCAGATTTCTTTATTTTTGGAGTAGTTGAAAGCTTTAGTGTGACAGCTGTAACATGAGAGCGCATGGCACGAGCCTGAGACACAGCCACAACTAATACTCTCATATACAGAACTACGATGATAGTAACCGGAACAAAAAAGGTCAAAACAAGGTCAACAACTCCTGTGATAGCGTCCATGAATATCATACACTCTCCATGGCAGATATGAAATCTGTCTGGGTGAGTCAGACCATCCTTTACAAAAAGACTGCTGTAGACAATAGAACAGAACCAACACAGACAAACAGAGACTTCAGCCCTTCTCACAGTGATTCTGGTGGGGTAATGCAGAGGGTCACAAATAGCCACATAGCGGTCGATTGATATGAGCACAATGTCTCCTACTGATGCAGAGGAAATGATAAAAGACACATAAGTATACAGAGAACACAAGAGGTCACCAAAAAGCCAGCAGGATGAACTTCTGAGGATTACTCTCGGCATCAGCACGAGGCCCACGAGAAAGTCTGAGACAGCCAGAGAGAGGAGGAAGATGTTGGTGGGTGTGTGGAGCTGCCTGGAGGAAAAGAGTATCATTAACCAACAAGTCGTAATATCTAAATAACAAAAAAGGTTTTATATTAGTGCCTTCCAAGACAATCCAAACAATCATTCAAAAACACACAGGTGTCACAGTACTAATAACTTCATCACTGGCTCCCTTTGATCAAGTGTCCCAGTTAGCCATGACAGTGAGATGTTAAGCAGCACTTTATTTTTTACACCTGTGTTTTTCATACTGTGACATTTCAAAAGGTCTTTGTGAAAAAGTTGCATTGTTAAGGTGTTGTTCAGCTTAGGCAATTAAAACTTTACAGTCATAGTTCAAAGAAGTCAAAGAATATTATTGTAGGAGACATGTAGTGTGCTAGTTTCAACATCATTCATAACTAACTTAATTCTTCCTGTAAATTGTTCATAATTCTAAAATGTAAACTGTATCTTCAGCTGAGACGTTAAACTCGCCTGAAGTGGGAGACTGAGATGATGACGAGCAGGTTGAGAACCACAGTGAGTAGAGGGACGAAGGCCAGCAGAATCTTCTCGAGCACGGCTTCGGACCAAGGAACTGTCGGTTTCTTGCAGGAGGCGTTGAGGAGATGTGGATAGCAGAGCTCTGCTCCGTCCTCAACATCCATCATCAGAGATCTGCAGATTCCTGCATCTCTGGCAGCTTTCTGACCAGAACCCCGTCATACACCTGATTTTTGTCTGTCTACCATCCTCTCCATCTCCCCCCACCCCTCCTCTCTCTGTCTCTGTTGGACACTGATGTCATTCGTCCCTTGCTCTACACATCACACCATCATCTTCATCACTTTTTTCTGCCAGTCCCTATCTCACTGTCTCTTTTTCCGATGCTTTCCTTGTTTGACTTCTCCCTCCTCCTGTGTTCTGGCTTTCCGTCCATCTTCTTTCATCTTCCCTTCTCTCCTCTCCTTTTTCTACTTACTTACAACTCCAATGTGATTACTGGCTACACTCACCCTCTTTTTGTGAATACATATACTGTTATATTCAGATGTGAGACAAATGAAAGGAGAATCACAAATACATTAGTGGGGAAACATCAGAAATGCAGATGCTTGTTAAATATAGGGCACGAGGGGTCACTGAATAGTGTGACGATAGAGAAAAGGAGACAGTAGGAAACATTAAAACAAAACTAAACACTAACCAATTTAATTTCTAATTTAATTATTAACACGTATGTATTTATAATAGACAAAAGGCAGATCAGAATCCAAATCAGGTTTATTGGCCAAGTATGCACACAAAATATTTGACTGGTTGATTTCTAGCGGCATGTGAATACCAATAACAAGGTTTAATATTCATATTCAATATTCAGTATTTGACTATTCAAGAGACAGAACCCCCGCAAAGCAGCCCGGCCAGACTCTGTCTCTCCATCCACCCTAAAGCATTGTGCTGACCAGCTGTCTCCGGTGTTCATGGATATCTTTAACACCTCACTGGAGACATGCCACGTACCAGCCTGCCTCAAGACCTCCACCACCATCCCTGTTCCCAAGAACCCAAAGGCCACAGGACTTAATGACTACAGACCCGTCGCCCTGACCTCTGTGGTAATGAAGTCATTTTAGCGCCTTGTGCTGTCCCACCTCAAATCCAGCACAGACCCACTCCTGGACCCCCTGCAGTTTGCCTACAGATCCAACAGGTCTGTAAATGATGCAGTTAACTTCATCCCTCCACTTCATCCTCCAGCATCTGGACTCTGCGGGAACCTACGCCAGGATCCTGTTTGTGGATTTCAGCTCTGCCTTCAACACCATCATCCCGGCTCTGCTGCAGGACCAGCTCTCCCAGCTGAGCGTGCCTGACTCCACCTGCAGGTGGATCACAGACTTCCTGTCCGACAGGAGGCAGCAGGTGAAGCTGGGGAAACTTGTCTCTGACTCCAGGACCATCAGCACCAGTTCCACTCAAGGCTGCGTTCTTTCCCCTCTACTCTTCTCCCTGTACACCAACAGCTGCACCTCCAGCCACCAGTCTGTCAAGCTCCTGAAGTTTGCAGATGACACCACCCTCATCGGGCTCATCTCTGGTGGGGATGAGTCTGCCTACAGGTGGGAGATTGACCATCTGGTGACCTGGTGCAGTCAGAAGAACTTGGAGCTCAACGCTCTCAAAACAGTGGAGATGGTTGTGGACTCCAGAAAGAACCCAGCCCCACTCACCCCATCACCCTGAGAGATTCTCCAGTCGACACTGTGGAGTCTGTCCTGGGCTCCATCATCTCCCAGGACCTGAAGTGGGAGCATCAATACACCACAGCAAATTCAAATTCAAACGGATTTCCACTCGTCATGGAATTGGTCAATTGTCCAAACACAACCGTTTATCTAATATGGGGCAGGTTTGATACGATGACTGAAGGAGGAGTGCCGTTGAGGCATTTTCGCAAACAACCAAGATGGCTGCCGCTGATCTGGAACGTTGTGTTGAATTCTCCATCTCATCAGTATTGAACAAACTGAACGGTATATGTTCTGTAAAGGAAGAACAAACAACTGCACTTATGTTGATAAGAAAGATGTGTTTGCCCAGAGGACGTACGACAGGACAACGTTACGTTGCTGTGATTGGTTGTAGGTTCATCCAGTTGTGTCCAGAGGCATTTTGGTCTGCACCCGTTATTAGTGCCCCTTGGAAATGGAAAATTAACTGAGAGGTTCCAGACTAATTTGCTTTGCTAGGCTAAGTGCCAGTGGCTCTAAGTTAACAAAGGCCTGGGTGGATTGGATGTTGGAGACGCATCGTTGGGCCGTCTCCATCTCCTGATTGATGCGCTCTGTCTGGCCACTGGACTGTGGGGGGAATCCTGAGGACAGACTGACTGTGGCACCTAGGAGGCTGCTAAACTTGTTCCAGAATCAGGAGGAGAAATGATCTGGGAAGACCATGCAGGCGGAATACATGTTGTAACATGAGTTGAGTTAGGCTATTTCTTTATTGATGTTGCTGTATGTAGCTCGGGCAGAATAATAATAATATTAATAACAATGATAATAATATTAATAATAAGTCTTCATAAAACAGTCTTCGACCATGTGTCACGGGGAATAGCAGGTTAGCAGGGCTAGCACCCAATCACAGAGAGGAGAGAAGAGGAGACCAGCAAGTATGGTACAAAGAGTTTATTTACAAACAAGAGGACAAAAACTTACGGGATGTTGTGGCCTCAGGCGGAGAGCCTGGGGGCAGTGCAGAGGTCGAGCAGGACGCTTCAGGCAGACTACCTAGGGGCAGGACGGGGGCCGGGCAGGAGGCCACGGCGGAGCCCTGGGGGCAGGGCGGAGGCCGAGTAGAACGCCTCAGGTGGTCGGCCTGGGGGCATGGCGGAGGCCGAGTAAGATGCCGCACGTGGACAGCCTGGGGGCAAGGTGGAGGCCGAGATGGATGCCTCAGGTGGAAGGCAAACTCAGGAACACATACCACGCTGGCCAAGACCCCCAACACCAGAACAGGAGAGACGCCAGCCAGGAGGGCGGACTCAGGAACCCACCGGTCTGACAGGCGTCAGACCGGTGGGTTCCCAGAAATGGCTTAGGGGCTGGAGCCGGCTCACATAACTGGTTCTCAAGCAGTCTTTTTTAGAACACACCTCACATACTGCACATGTTCTTGCTCGGTCTTGTTATCCAGATAGACAGAGACAAAGGTGTTGAACGCGTCTCTGAGCAGGTCGTTTACTAGAGCCTGGAAAACTGCAGGTCCATTGGTCAGCCCGAAAGGCGCCATTCTTTAGAGTCACTTTGCAAATGCTGTACGTCCATGAGTGCAGAAGATGGGTGGGATAATATTGGGTATCTATACTGGCAAAGAAGTCTCCTCTCTGCAAACATGTACTGTGCATAGGCTTGTATCCCTCCATTGGGCCTTGGAGAACACGCCAGCATCCCACCGAATGAGAACATTTGTAAAATACCAAGAAGGTGTAGTTGATATGAATGAAATCACCTATCGTGGTATCTATAATTGTATATCATTATAGTGAGCACAGTGATAGAGAAGTTTTTTATGCATAAAATAACCAGATAAAAATGTTTGTTAATGCAAAATTCCTAACAATCCATAAAAATCGCAAAAAGGTCAAAGAATCGCATTTCACAGAACAGACAACAAAGCAAATCTTTTCAACACACTCATGTCAGCCCGTCATGCCCACTGCTCTGTCAACACAAACTCTCTTCCAGGTGAAATCATCATGCACAATTTCTGCCAAAAGCCTGCTCAATATCTTCGCCGCCTTCCTCCTGCCGCAGACTTGCTGTCAGTATGCATTTACACCCTCTGCTCCGGACACAGCATTCCTCATGTTGTTGGGTGATTACCTAGAAACAGCATGTGGTGCTTATGACTCTTTAATAAAGTGCAGCATCATCATAGAGAAAAATACACAACAGTCATAGAATGAAACCCACGGCATGATAGAACTATACTTACAACCAAAAGCTGAATGTATGGGCACAGGACTTTTAACTGTTGTTCATACACAATTTAGACTTAATGACAGGAAAGCCTATTTTCTCTTTATGGATTTGACAATTCACTCATTGAACAACATGAAAATATCAGTTATCTGATCCCAGTCACTAACACAGCCTCTCTACTGTATACTGGCCTCACAGGAGCCAGGCTGCAGTATCTGAAGACTGACAATCTGATACATTGCTTTTCTAAACCAGGGGTAGATTAAGGCATAGATCACAGGGTTTAGACAGGAGTTAAAATAGAACAGAAATAGGAAAAATTTCCCTAACGGACCATTAAAAACACTGCTATTTGCTAGAGAGCTAACGAAATATGGGCAGAAACATATTAGAAAAACAACTACAAGAACACCAAGAGTCCTGGCTGCTTTCAGCTCAGATTTCTTTATTTTTGGAGTAGTTGAAAGCTTTAGTGTGACAGCTGTAACATGAGAGCGCATGGCACGAGCCTGAGACACAGCCACAACTAATACTCTCATATACAGAACTACGATGATAGTAACCGGAACAAAAAAGGTCAAAACAAGGTCAACAACTCCTGTGATAGCGTCCATGAATATCATACACTCTCCATGGCAGATATGAAATCTGTCTGGGTGAGTCAGACCATCCTTTACAAAAAGACTGCTGTAGACAATAGAACAGAACCAACACAGACAAACAGAGACTTCAGCCCTTCTCACAGTGATTCTGGTGGGGTAATGCAGAGGGTCACAAATAGCCACATAGCGGTCGATTGATATGAGCACAATGTCTCCTACTGATGCAGAGGAAATGATAAAAGACACATAAGTATACAGAGAACACAAGAGGTCACCAAAAAGCCAGCAGGATGAACTTCTGAGGATTACTCTCGGCATCAGCACGAGGCCCACGAGAAAGTCTGAGACAGCCAGAGAGAGGAGGAAGATGTTGGTGGGTGTGTGGAGCTGCCTGGAGGAAAAGAGTATCATTAACCAACAAGTCGTAATATCTAAATAACAAAAAAGGTTTTATATTAGTGCCTTCCAAGACAATCCAAACAATCATTCAAAAACACACAGGTGTCACAGTACTAATAACTTCATCACTGGCTCCCTTTGATCAAGTGTCCCAGTTAGCCATGACAGTGAGATGTTAAGCAGCACTTTATTTTTTACACCTGTGTTTTTCATACTGTGACATTTCAAAAGGTCTTTGTGAAAAAGTTGCATTGTTAAGGTGTTGTTCAGCTTAGGCAATTAAAACTTTACAGTCATAGTTCAAAGAAGTCAAAGAATATTATTGTAGGAGACATGTAGTGTGCTAGTTTCAACATCATTCATAACTAACTTAATTCTTCCTGTAAATTGTTCATAATTCTAAAATGTAAACTGTATCTTCAGCTGAGACGTTAAACTCGCCTGAAGTGGGAGACTGAGATGATGACGAGCAGGTTGAGAACCACAGTGAGTAGAGGGACGAAGGCCAGCAGAATCTTCTCGAGCACGGCTTCGGACCAAGGAACTGTCGGTTTCTTGCAGGAGGCGTTGAGGAGATGTGGATAGCAGAGCTCTGCTCCGTCCTCAACATCCATCATCAGAGATCTGCAGATTCCTGCATCTCTGGCAGCTTTCTGACCAGAACCCCGTCATACACCTGATTTTTGTCTGTCTACCATCCTCTCCATCTCCCCCCACCCCTCCTCTCTCTGTCTCTGTTGGACACTGATGTCATTCGTCCCTTGCTCTACACATCACACCATCATCTTCATCACTTTTTTCTGCCAGTCCCTATCTCACTGTCTCTTTTTCCGATGCTTTCCTTGTTTGACTTCTCCCTCCTCCTGTGTTCTGGCTTTCCGTCCATCTTCTTTCATCTTCCCTTCTCTCCTCTCCTTTTTCTACTTACTTACAACTCCAATGTGATTACTGGCTACACTCACCCTCTTTTTGTGAATACATATACTGTTATATTCAGATGTGAGACAAATGAAAGGAGAATCACAAATACATTAGTGGGGAAACATCAGAAATGCAGATGCTTGTTAAATATAGGGCACGAGGGGTCACTGAATAGTGTGACGATAGAGAAAAGGAGACAGTAGGAAACATTAAAACAAAACTAAACACTAACCAATTTAATTTCTAATTTAATTATTAACACGTATGTATTTATAATAGACAAAAGGCAGATCAGAATCCAAATCAGGTTTATTGGCCAAGTATGCACACAAAATATTTGACTGGTTGATTTCTAGCGGCATGTGAATACCAATAACAAGGTTTAATATTCATATTCAATATTCAGTATTTGACTATTCAAGAGACAGAACCCCCGCAAAGCAGCCCGGCCAGACTCTGTCTCTCCATCCACCCTAAAGCATTGTGCTGACCAGCTGTCTCCGGTGTTCATGGATATCTTTAACACCTCACTGGAGACATGCCACGTACCAGCCTGCCTCAAGACCTCCACCACCATCCCTGTTCCCAAGAACCCAAAGGCCACAGGACTTAATGACTACAGACCCGTCGCCCTGACCTCTGTGGTAATGAAGTCATTTGAGCGCCTTGTGCTGTCCCACCTCAAATCCAGCACAGACCCACTCCTGGACCCCCTGCAGTTTGCCTACAGATCCAACAGGTCTGTAAATGATGCAGTTAACTTCATCCCTCCACTTCATCCTCCAGCATCTGGACTCCGCGGGAACCTACGCCAGGATCCTGTTTGTGGATTTCAGCTCTGCCTTCAACACCATCATCCCGGCTCTGCTGCAGGACCAGCTCTCCCAGCTGAGCGTGCCTGACTCCACCTGCAGGTGGATCACAGACTTCCTGTCTGACAGGAGGCAGCAGGTGAAGCTGGGGAAACTTGTCTTTGACTCCAGGACCATCAGCACCGGTTCCCCTCAAGGCTGCGTTCTTTCCCCTCTACTCTTCTCCCTGTACACCAACAGCTGCACCTCCAGCCACCAGTCTGTCAAGCTCCTGAAGTTTGCAGATGACACCACCCTCATCGGGCTCATCTCTGGTGGGGATGAGTCTGCCTACAGGTGGGAGATTGACCATCTGGTGACCTGGTGCAGTCAGAAGAACTTGGAGCTCAACGCTCTCAAAACAGTGGAGATGGTTGTGGACTCCAGAAAGAACCCAGCCCCACTCACCCCCATCACCCTGAGAGATTCTCCAGTCGACGCTGTGGAGTCCGTCCTGGGCTCCATCATCTCCCAGGACCTGAAGTGGGAGCTGAACATCAGCTCCATCGCCAAGAAAGCACAGCAGAGGATGTACTTTCTGTGGCAGCTGAAGAATTTCAACCTGCCAAAGACGATGATGGTGCACTTCTACACTGCCATCATCGAGTCCATCCTCACCTCCTCCATCACCATCTGGTACGCTGCTGCTACTGACAAGGACAATGGCAGACTGCAGCATATCATTCGCTCCGCAGAGAGGTTGATTGGCTGCAATCTACCATCTCTCCAGGACCTGTACACCTCCAGGACCCGGAGGCGTGCAGGGAAGATTGTGGCCGACCCTTCCCTCCCTGGACATAATCTGTTTGAGACTCTCCCCTCTGGCAGGAGGCTGCGGTCCATCAGGACCAAAACCTCTCGCCACAAGAAAAGTTTCTTCCCGTCTGCAGCCGGCCTGATCAACAAGGCCCGAGACCCCCACTGACACAGACCCTTATCCCCTCCCCAAACAGACACTATGCGTTACACAAACGCATACTTGTGGATGACAGATCGTACTTAAACTGTTACACATTCCCTGGACAATATTTTGCACATTCCTGCACAGTTTTAATTTTATTTAATTTTAATATTTATGCTCATGTTAACTTTTGCACTACTTGTCTTTACTTGTTACGCATCAATACACCACAGCAAATTCCTTGTATGTGAAAACCTACATGGCAATAAACCCAATTGTGATTCTGATTCTGATTCTGATAAAGCCGCTGGTGTAAGTTCCTGCCAGTTAGCCTGGGAACCAGACGAATCTGCGAGCTCATGTTTTATTTGCTCTGGCAGATGCGTCTGGCCTTCCTCCCATTCAAACTGATTTCCACTCGTCATGAAATTGGTCAATCGGCCAAACACAACCGTTTATCTAATATGGGGCAGGTTTGATATGATGACTGAAGGAGGAGTGCCGTTGAGCCATTTTCGCAAACAACCAAGATGGCTGCCGCTGATCTGGAATGTTGTGTTGAATTCTCCATCTCATCAGTATTGAACAAACTGAAAGGTATATGTTCTGTAAAGGAAGAACAAACAACTGCACTTATGTTGATAAGAAAGATGTGTTTGCCCAGAGGACGTACGACAGGACAACATTACGTTGCTGTGATTGGTTGTAGGTTCATCCAGTTGTGTGCAGAGGCATTTTGGTCTGCACCCGTTAATAGTGCCCCTTGGAAATGGAAAATTAACTGAGAGGTTCCAGACTAATTTGCTTTGCTAGGCTAAGTGCCAGTGGCTCTAAGTTAACAAAGGCCTGGGTGGATTGGATGTTGGCCTCTCTCTCAGGGAAGAGCCCTGGTTGGTAGCCGTGGGAGCACTGGAAAGGTGACAGACCAGCGGCAGTGCTGGGCAGTGTGTTGTGCGCATACTCCACCCATGGCAGTTGTTTGGACCCAGAGGAGACGCATCGTTGGGCCGTCTCCATCTCCTGATTGATGCGCTCTGTCTGGCCACTGGACTGTGGGGGGAATCCTGAGGACAGACTGACTGTGGCACCTAGGAGGCTGCTAAACTTGTTCCAGAATCAGGAGGAGAAATGATCTGGGAAGACCATGCAGGCGGAATACATGTTGTAACATGAGTTGAGTTAGGCTATTTCTTTATTTATGTTGCTGTATGTAGCTCGGGCAGAATAATAATAATAATAAAAATAATAATAAAAATAATAATAATAATAATAATAATAATAATAATAACACATTTTATTGGGTGGCGCCTTTCTGAAATTAAATATTCAGTCTTCGACCATGTGTCACGGGGAATAGCAGGTTAGCAGGGCTAGCACCCAATCACAGAGAGGAGAGAAGAGGAGACCAGCAAGTATGGTACAAAGAGTTTATTTACAAACAAAAGGACAAAAACTTAATGGATGGTGTGGCCAAGTAAAAGACAATAGGGGGGGCAGGAAGGGATTTCAGGCGGATGGCTTTGGGGTAGGGTGGAGGCCAAGCAGGACGCCTCAGGCAGATGGCCTGGGGGCACAGCAGAGGCCGAAATGGACGCCTCAGGCGGACAACCAGGAGGCCAGCAGGGACGGCGAACCCCCTCCGGAGGTCGACCAGGAGGCTCTGCGGCTCGGGCCGCAGGGGACAGAGTCAGGGGGGACTCGAGAGGCTCGGTGTATGGGGCCACAGGAAACTCAGGAAGTTGGGACTCCAGAAACACTGGAAACTCAGGAGGCGCTGCCGACTCCGGTGGCGGAGCCACAGCGGGGAAGCCACAACTGGGAAGCCACAACGGGCGCTGCAGACTCTGGGAGCAGAGCCACAGCAGAAACATCGCCAAGACGGCCAACTCAGTAACACATACCATGCCGGCCAAGACCCCCAACACCCGAACAGTAGAGACGCCAGCCGGGAGGGCCGACTCAAGAACAGGACAGGCATCAGACAGGCAGGTTCCCAGAAAAGGCTTAGGGGCTGGAGCCGGCTGGGGTGCAGGCAGAGAAACAGGCCGGAGTGCAGGTAACTCAGGAACAGGAGAGATGTCAGCCGGAACCCCCGATCGCCGGTGACAAAATCCAGGGAGATGTGAGACCAGGGTCAATGTGGAACCTGTAATGGTTGGGGCCAAGCGGGGCCAACTCTTCCAGGGGGTGAACCCCTGGAAGAGTTGCAAATGCTTGTTAGAGGAAGGGACGGGCCAGTCTGAAAGATCAATCTGGACGCTGCCTGCAGTGACATTGAGCTCCAGGAACGACACCTCTGACACATGGAACTCACACAACTGGTTCTCAAGCAGTCTTTTTTAGAACACACCTCACATACTGCACATGTTCTTGCTCGGTCTTGTTATCCAGATAGACAGAGACAAAGGTGTTGAACGCGTCTCTGAGCAGGTCGTTTACTAGAGCCTGGAAAACTGCAGGTCCATTGGTCAGCCCGAAAGGCGCCATTCTTTAGAGTCACTTTGCCAGTGCTGTACGTCCATGAGTGCAAAAGATGGGTGGGATAATATTTGGGTATCTATACTGGCAAAGAAGGCTTGTATCCGTCCTTTGGGCCTCGGAGAACACGCCAGCATCCCACCGAATTAGAACATTTGTAAAATAGTTGATATGAATGAAATCACCTATCATGGTATCTGTCATTCTATATCATTATAGTGAGCAGAGTGATAGAGAAGTTTTTTTATACATAAATTAACCAGATAGAAATGTTTGCTGGTGTCAAATTCCTAACATTCCATAATTTCCATAAAGTAGCCCTGCTCATTTATTGCTGTCAACTTGAAATATTGAAGGGATACCCACCTGTACTGTTTACAACTGAAACTGTGTCACTATACTGTCAAATATACCATGGGTATATATATGGGTATATATATGGGTAAATGTACAGATATGGGCCTTATAGTTACAAGACCTAATGTATCTGTATATTTGCGTGACCCCTGACCCTCACTTGTACAAATCTTTAATTGAGGCTATCTGGCAGTGTTTCAGGAGCAGGACCACACCTCAGCTGCGCCACTTCCTGCATTCCCATATATACCTACCTAACCCTCGCTTCCACTAGAACAGAGAGCACGCAACATTGCTTTGAACACTACCAGAGAACCATCTACCACTTCGTCCTATGAGCAACAGCATCATCCATTCACCTCACAACTGCGTCGCCACACTCCAGCGAAGTCGCCCGACAACCTGCCTCCATAAATAATCTCCCACTGGACTGTAGGAACTTTTTTCAAAACTCTCAAAAAGATAGACGATGTGATGTTGCTCGAACTTTAGAAGCCACACTCTTGCTTGCTTTCTTTTTGGCACCTCAGATGCTTCGAGTTCACCAACTCAACCCTTTGAACCACTACAGCCGCTCAGATCTCACAGATCTACAATCTGCTAAATCCTGATTTAAGTAACTAGAAGTTTTGGGGATTCGTTGTGCTCTGGTGCTACAGCGGATTCCTTACTGAAGCTTCCCCACAGCGCAGTCAAACAGAAGAACTACAAGCGAGTTCAAGCTTAGAACACTTGTAATTTTCTCTTTAATAAATTATTGAACAAATCTTGATGGTGTGGTCCTTGCTAGTGAAACCAGAAAAAGTTTTTGGCAACTTGGGGGCAGGAGATGTGAACACAGAACTGACATATTATCACTTTTTAAAGTTTACTTGTTAACAAAGCATTGCTTATTTACACATTTAACACACAGAGAAACATTAGGGTTCATTTAGAGTCGTATTTCTGACAACCTGATGAATGTAAGTCCAATATTCCCACTCTTTTAGCTCTGTTTTTGGTCCCTACTAACTCTAAGGAAATATGAAATTTTTTAGCTGCTAAATGCTCCACATCAGCTATTCACTAATTGTGTCCTTCTGTCCTTCTTGGTGGGCAGCACTAAAAAAAAAAAAAAAAAAAAATAGAGCCTTGAGAGTGTAAAACCACAACAATGAATCAAAAGGGTGGTAATTCTCAATATTCTCTAATTCTATTAAAAAAAAAAGTTTATTCATTAAAGACTGGACTGAAAAAAATAAACAACAGGACAGAAAAAAACACATCACTGTTCAGCAATGATTGCATCACATGTTGTGATGTGTGTCTGCTGCATCATGTGTTTGTGCTGAAGCTTGATTTTCTCAACACCTCTGATTGCAGCGAGACCTCGGAGGTTGCGATGTCATCATCTGAGACTAATCCATGCAGGTGTGAACAAACGTCCTGTCCAGAGGGGCTCAGCACACTGCCAAATGTTGTTCACAGAGAGGCAAATTAATCTAATGGGATTTAACTCTGTGTGTGTGTTATCGGTAATAGACAGTAAATGGTCATTTCAACCAAACAAACACTGATCTGTTGAGAGATGACTTTTTGCACTTCATTTTTAGCTCTGCTCATTAAGTCCACCACATCAACACATTAACTTTGTCTCATTTAACTTGCTGAAGACTCTCTTTCATCCACTTTTTCTTTTTACTGCAATGAAGTTGTAAAGTTGTATGCATGATAGCTTTTAATGGGTATCACTTTGGCTGTTCACTGGTAGATTATGTCTGGTTTTTCTCATGTTGTCCCATTGGTGACCTCATGTTACTCTGTGGTTTGGTTTCATATTGTTCCTACATAAACATCAGGGGAAAAGTCAAAACATTATTTTCTACTTATCTTTAAAGGTATTCTTGTGATTCCACTCTTTCATTCACTGTTACAGGCCTCCACTCCTGCAGAAAGCCCCCCAAAATAGTGGGGGTGTCAGGTGTGTATTCAACTGCACCGTCCCCATTTAACATCTGGACCCTTGTTGCATGACACATCATGTAAATGTACCCCTTGTTAACCTGCCATCCCCCCTCCCCACCCCCTAGTAGCAGACAGTGGTCATATGAGAAGCCAAGCTTCCTGTACACTGAAGAATACCAAAGAGTCACAGGACTTGTTCACTTGATCTTGTTCGCCTCTTGATTCTATTCCTGGTTTTTTAGTTTAGCAGGACTCACTGCTGCAGTTTGGTTGATAGATTACTTACTGCGTGTCACACCTAATGATTGCATATTAATACTGATTATCACAGTAAATAAACAATCCATGATTTCATTAAAGCCCAGAACTGGTACAGTATTTACCGACACAACATGCAAAATTTATTGCACTACAATGTTTGTATTTGTGCTGCTTCTTCCACCACTGCTAGTTACTCACACTGAGAAACACCATACAGACAGCCCACCTTCATACTTCCATGTAAAAAGAATAATTTAATGAAAAAACAACAACAAAAAGGCAGCTGACAGTATACTGTGGCTTCAGGTAAAGAATCACTCTCATAATACCAACTTTATTTCCACAGGAAACATGAAACATCTGAGAAGGATTCAAGCATGTAACAGTGTGAGTTAGTATTCTCTGACTGTAGTAATGAAGATTTTCTTTGGTATACAAATTAATTTACATTTCAGTGTTTCACAAGTGTTTCTTGTGAAAGTGCTGAGCTGCAGCTGTTCACGGATCCATCTGGACGTTTTTTCCGTGATTGGATCCGTGCACATTTCGGACACTTCTTTTCCACAAAACAGTGTTTGTGAAAGCAGGCCCTGCACGCTGTAAAAAGAGAAGCAATATTAATACAGTTGATCATTTCTGCACTGTTTTTGAAACTACAATGGTTGTGTCCCTGTTTTCGTCTTTTGTTCCCAACAAAAAAGAAAGCAGTGCGTGCATGTTTGTTTGAATCTCCCATCAGTAGGTCCTGCTACTCTTGAAGCACAAGATTATGTAGCCATATACAACAAAAAGACTGCTTGATTTCTCTACTCATTCTGCTGAAGCATCATGTTTGCTTTACATGAACTTTAGGATCTATTTTTGCACAGAAGACAGACTTAAAACAACTTGAAACTCTCTTTTTAGCCGGTGGTTCCAATGTGACGATTCATTGCTCATGAAAACCAAAAGTCCAAATCCTGTAATAATTGATGCAAAATGATTTTTTGCATCAATTATTAGCGGAAGCGGAAACAAGCTGTAAACACACGTCTATTTACACATCCAGCTGACACAGAGCAACATTAGCATTTATTTGGAGTTATGTTTGGGTCACCTTCCGAATTTAAGTCCAATATTCACTCTCTTTTTGGCTCAGTTTTGGTCTCCACAGTCCTGTCTGAATGAGATTTATGTCTGGGAATTCGCCTGTTTCCATTTGATGTAATTGCTGCCCATTTGTCTCCATTTAGCATCAGTCTTTTGACCTGCGTATCTCATTTACTTTAAAAGTCATCAGCATTTTGTCAGTGCTCACCTGGACAGCGCCTGCATACGTCACTCTGAAAGGGAAAGATGATGTCTTTCTCTCGACAGAACTCACAGATGAAACCTCGAGCCAGACACAGCTGTGTGTTAAAGGTCAGAAAAGAAATGGTATCATGTGACAAAGTTGTGTACTCAGGTCACGTGATGACACCTGAGCTATAGCTCACATTAGGTAATGACATAATAATAATCTGGACACTGAGCAACAGAAAAACAGTAATTAAACATGACTCAACAAGGAACAATCTAATCTAAAGTCCGAACATCTTTAATCATTACTTATGAAGAGTTTAAAGGAAAGGGTCACAATTTTTCAAGTCTTCAGTCAGGTGTCTGTATGAACAATGAAAGTTGCTGTAATCATTCCTCCTTTTCATTCTGGACATTAAAATCTCTTTCTAATGTGTTTTCAATGGGAGACAAAATCCACAGTCCTCGTTTTGTGCACACATATATACAAAGGTTTATCTGAATCTTAAATTAGGCTTCTTTTATACTGAACATATTATGATGATTTAAGAGTTCATTTTCCACAAATGACTCGACAAAACCCTGAAATATTCTGGTGTTCCAGTGGCTGTTTCATTTTGATGTTGCCTGAGAATCTTGGAAAAGAAGGCGAGATCAATTGTTTAATTAGTATTTATTCAAGATTTTTCCAGCACTACAGTAAATGTTTCTATCGGTGCAATAATCACACTTATGTTAGTGCAACAAATACTCCTATTGTTGTGCAATATTACAGTGTATTCATTTATTTTACTTACTATTTACAACCTGTGTAGTCGCCTGTCAATGTTTGGATGTTTGTTTTCTGTGTTTCTCTTGTGAATCTTGCAATACTCAATGATGGTCTGAAGATTTGATTGTGAAAGATGCTTTAGTTGTAGCTTTATTCACAGCACTCTGGTCCTGGCTTCTATGAGTTTATGGTGTCTTGTAAACCCATGAAGGCTGGGCATAGACATATGCATGACACAGTAATAAACATTTAATTCATTCATTCATTCATATACTGTATATAAATAATGCCAAAGGCAGCTCTCACAGTGCCTCACACTGACCTCACAGTTTTCAACGTGGCCGACAGCGGACTGCAGCACTGCTCTGGCTTGAGCCACGAGCTGACCCTTCTTCACCTTCAGGAGGTCGTCCATGGAGAAGAGGTGCGGCTGCTCCAGCAGGTGAGCAGGAAGCTGTTGGAACTCGGCCGTCACCCTGGGACAGAAACACACAACAGCCTGTTTCAGCTCTGTGACGATGCTTTTTCCAGCTGATCCCAGAGGGTTTGAAACTGTTTACGTTTAGAGATGTGTGGTTTTCACCGGGCAGGATAGATATGAAAAACTGAATCTGTAAATTAAATAAAGTAAATAAAACATACAATATGTCCACTGTGCTTGTACTCTGTACCTCTGCAAACACCAAATAAAGTTCCTTGAACTTGAACTATGACTCAGATACTTACATGACGGTGAGATTTCTGCGTCCTTTCAAAGCTTTTGGTTAACGGCTTCTGTAAATGTTACACATCCTACCAGCAATGAACTTCATAAATAGATGATTTCATGGTTAGATTGTTTTCCTCACTCATGACATAATAAATCTTTAAAAGTTACTTTCAAATGTATTCTGATGTCACATGTTTGCGTCCGTCTGCCACTGTGTCTTCTCTGATGCTGCCACTGGATGGCGCCACAGTGAGATATTTTCTAATACTGCACTTAGTGCCTTTATTAAATTTAATGTGATGAACTTAAGTAAACTGAGCTATTCTTAAAGTTTGCAACCCTTCAGTAGTTAGTTTTGTAATATATTTTCAAACAAACGTTCAATATTCTGTTACAACAACAAACAGTAATATTTAAGGTTGTTCTGTCTACCTGCCCGATAATCTGCAGGCTGTCAGCAGCTTCTTGATGCCCAGCAGCTGTTCCTGCAGCTCCTGAAGGGAAGAGGAGGAAGGAAAGGGAGGAAGGAAAGGGAGGAAGGAAATAAAGAAGGACGGAAGGAACAAAGGAAACTTTGAAATGTATCTCAAAGTCTGTGTTCGACCCAATTGAAAGAGAAACCAACAATATTTTTCTGCCTTTTTGTCAGTGAAGAAGAACATTTATTTAAGTAACAATGTAAGTTACAAATAACTCAAAATTGCTCCACTGCTACTACAGCGACGGAGTCAATGTACTTATTTACTTTCCATCATTGCTTCACAACACATCAGTGGGGTTTGCAACTTTTTTTAATAATGAGCTGGACAATATTGATGATGATGATGATGATGATGATGATGATGATGATGATGATTTGTCCTTTAACTCACCCTGAACTTGTCCAGGTCTTTCACTCGACTGTGGAGCGTCTTACCGACGCACATCAGGTCGAACAGAGGCTGATGCCAAACTGAGTCCAGCAGCTGTTTGGAGAAATCACTCACAGAATACCTGCAGGATTCATTTTAAACAGATTATTATATTTTTACAGATCTGATCAAGATGCTAAGCTTTCTGACTGGTGTTAAATTAATAGCCGTGCTTTAAATGATTTGAGTGGTATTAACATTTGTCTTTGAATTTAATGCTTATACTTAATTGTTATTTTAACATCATTCCTTTTCCCTTCAGGTTTGAATATTATCTTAATAAGTCATGTTAAAACTCTTCACGTAATTGATGTCAAGATTAAAACGATGTCAAGATGATTTGAAAATGTTTATGCGTTATTATTGTTTATGTTATTATTAATAAAAGTCCCTCATTGGTCAAACTTCTCACCATAAAGTTATTGATTTTATTCATAATGAATAGTGGTTTCCGTAGTAGCAGCTGTATTCATATTCATACATATTAACATCAATAATGATATTTGCACTTATAAGCATCAGATATTGTGGATACTAGTATTACTCATAGATCTCTTAGCTGCTGTGTTAACACTAGTAGTAGTATAAGTTTTATTAGTGTTTTATTACCTGCCAAAGTCCCAGCTGGACAGAACTCGACCAGGAATCACAGCCTCAGCGCCGCTGTGGCAGCAGTCACAGAAATACCTGCCAAATTCACTTACAATGAACTAAAATCTAATTTAATCAATATGTAGCTTAAGAATTGCAGATTAAAAGAAACCACAGTAGTGTTCTACTGTCAATCTATTGTTTCCCCCAAATATTCACCAGAAGAACACAGTATTTGTCAGGCTAATATCTCAACTATGACTTTTCCTCCATCATCAGGTCAATTTTTCCACTTTGGCCAATACTTTGGTTAGTGACCTTCTCACAGCTGCAGTTTGAGCTCAGAGCTAAAAACTAGGATGGTAAAGTTTACCGTGTAAACATGGCAGCATTGTCCTTGTGAATTTATTCTACGTACCTGCCGAGGTATTCACAATACCGCAATTTCTTGATGTACCCTGGAGGCAGAGAGAGAGGCTGATGTGTCAGTTCACACTTCTGATGAATATTGTCTTCTTGTTATTGTGTGAAGACACTAAAGACACTCTGAGGCCTGTTTGTGTCCACAGCCTTTTAGTTTTGTTTGTTTAATGTCAGTTAATGTAATATGTTTCTAACCATGAAAAAGCAAAAGGGTGAGTAATAGACAATAGAAAACGTTGTATTTCAGTTTAAAGCCTCTGTATGTGGGATCTAAAAATATTTGACTTCAGCGCCCCCCAGTGGTTGTGTCAAAAACAACTTCCCTGAACACTAATAGAAACCTGAAAGCAACACATAGACTGCACCAATTTTCACCAGATTTATGGTACATTACCACTTGGCCATCTTAATGAAATTATAATTTAATTACCCTTTGATACCATTTTCTCCACTCCCTTATTTTCTATTTTAGTTTCTCTCTGGGTGAACTTTTCCCTTACAGGTTTCACTCCACTGACTTTAAATGATGTTACATGATCTGATCCTGACATCCAGCAGTTGAATAGAAAGCAGCACATAATTTTCTATAATTCATTCTTCTTTAAAAGACCCTTTCCTGGTCAACACCCAGCAAGCAAATCTTTAATGATGGATTGATTGAGTGATTTATTAACAGTCTGGAGGGATTCCGGGTGGTCCTGTTTTTCTCTTTACTTTCTGTTGATGGAGCCCAGAGCAAGATGCATGTAAACGTCTGTTTATATAAAGCAGTCTAACCACTGCCACACAGCACCGCCCTACAAATCACTAATGTTCGATGCTCAGTGTCATCTTTACAATCAAATACTCACTGGACTCCACTTCTGTCCCGCAGCCTGCACACAGGAAATGTTGCAAAGCCACCACATCACTGCGTCTGGAGGAGGACACACAAACAGTGAATTTACACATTTATCCATCTGTCACAATCTCCCTGTGCTGTATGTTCTGTTTCCGCTCCTCTGTGGCGGTTTGTGTTTGCATTCAGGGAGATGTAATGAAGACCTGAGTGTTGGCTGAACAGTGAAGATGATCTGGAAGCGTGGCGGGGCCCAACTCAGGGACCCCCTCATTCTGGTCCTCAGCCTGATCTCTTCTGTCAGGCTGCCGCCGCTCACCGCCACACCTGCAGTACCTGGCAACTGGCAGAAGAAAAGAGAGGCGAACTGTATATGTTAGCACACATCCAGCATGTTCGCCTGTTAATGAGCAAAGGCTGACAGGGGGTGAGCCGATTGGTTGATCCAACTGCCTGTCAGCAGGCGGGTTCAAAACCATGGATGTATTATAAAAAAGCTGCCTCGCCCCAGTGGTCAATCATGGTACTACTATCAAAACATTATATGCATTTTCCATGCAGACCTCCAGTATAAAAGAGACGCCGACTGTAAGAGACTGGGCGCCATCTTGGAGTTCCATTTTCGAATACTTTAATGTTATACCCAAACTCTGTATGAAAAAGTATAAAAGAAACGTCCCCTGTGCAAATAACGCTCCACCGTTAAAGTAACATCACAATCTGTGCTTCTCGTTTAATGTCATGAACACATGAGAAGCACAAACTGAGGGGATACAACCACCGATGGCGGATAAATATTAGCTACATAATCCAACAAAAGAACTTTGAGGGACCTTCACCTCCACATAACCATCAAAATAAGCATCAGTACCTTCATGAGGCACTTTTTATAGAATATAGCAGTTTTCGAAAGTGATACTTGGTTGCTGTCTGCGTTCTCACCTCCTGCAGTGAGCTGCGGAGGCTTCGCCGTGCACGCTGAGGCTCATGGGAAGGAAGCCAGCTCCTCCTGAACTCCAGCACCAGCTGCTCGGCCAGCCACTCCGCACTGCATTATGGGACACCACAGACTGACTCAGGAATCAGAACACGTGTATAGATTTGGACACAGACGTTTAGACATGTCCTTTGTGTGCTGGGTTTGTTTGTGTTTTTCTTACTTTCTAAGAGAATCTCTCGGCGTCGGCGTGGCATCTAATCCACAGTCTGAAATAAAACACAGAATATGATATTCGTGTGCTGTAACATTACATTTGACTTAACTCAAAAATCGTGGTAGTACCTCAAATCCTCCACTGCACAACGACATTGAACTTTACTTTGACATTGCACACACTGTCTATTCTTTTTGGGTGTATACGTGTTTAGGTATATATGTATGTATATGAATATGACTAACTGTATACATAGTTTTTCTATACTAAATTTAAATATTTGTTGACTATATATGTTCTATGTGTAAGTGAAGGCACTACAACTCCCTTTTAATTGTGTTAATCTGTGTTGTAAAATGACAAATAAATTACTTTGACACCTTGATAAGGATACTCTATAAGGACTGAAAGGGTCGATAAGCAGCTCCCTGTTACTGACTGCATTTAAAATATGTGCAAAAGGATCCTGAGTAAAAATTTCGGAAATGAATATAATAATTAATAATTATTTATCTATCTATAATGATGAAAATAAATGGAGCATTAGGAATGCTCTGTTAATTGCTGTATTATTAATGAACGAACCCCTTTCCCCCCAAAAAAACTGAGAGAAGTGAAGGTCCTGTAGTTATTTCAGCCCTGAGTTTTGTCTACAGGCTTCTCAGGCTGCATTCAGTCACAAAAACCTCCATCAATCAAAGGGGCAGGGCCATGCAGCCCGCATGTAAAAAGACAACAAAGCAATCGCTGCTGCTCAAACTCAAAAACAGTGTGTCAAAAACTAAATTAGACTTCAATATTCTATTATATCTAAATGTAAAGTGAAAATAAATAAATAAATACTTTTACCTTCAAATCCACTGTCAGTGGAGAGGACAGAGAACGTCTTTGGTTGATGTTCAGCTTCATCATTCCCTGCATCCTCCTCCTCATCTTCATCCTGTGAGCATAGGTGTGTGTGTACATAAGAGGAGTGTGTGTTTCTATGTGACACCGTCACGCTGTTCACCTGTGCAGGGTCACCGGCGCTGCAGGCGTGTATGTGTTGCTGTGTGTTACATCTCTGTGTGTCTGTCGGGCTCGTGTGCCTGTGTGTGAAAACCTTGCAGTGTGTGTGTTGCTGTGTAGTCCGTCGGTTAAAGCTCAGAGTCCACTTCACACCTTCCAGCACCTCCAGCACCATGTCCACCACAATGAAATGAGCATTTTCCTGCACACACAGATCATTCACACAGATATTGTTTTACATTTTTACATGTATAATGCACTAAAGGTAAACCTGTAACTGTACTGGGAACCATCCAACCCTAAAGTAGGTAACGGACCTTTTCCAGCTCACAACTGGTCTTAAAGATGTCTGCAGAGAATTCTGGGATTCCGCTGCTCCTTCGCTCTCTGCTGCCTTGTGTTGAGGTAGAGAGGCCTGTTCAGACATGGTCGTAAACAGAATTTCATACAGATGTTCATGGTCCCAGGAGGATGAATCATACTTATTTTGGTGACCCTCTGACATTTCCTCTTGCACCACCATGAGGTCAAATATTTGAACACAATTTTTTTTAATTTAATCTTTTTTTTTTAAACGCTCTACCCCCTTTCAAAAGAATGGATGGACTGGCATTTAACACCTGGTTTGGTGTGAAGTCAGCCTTAGTATTGTTTGAAAGTGCTTTAAAGGACCAGTGTGTAGGATTCAGTGGCATTAGGCCGCGAGGTCACAGATTGCAACCAGCTGAATACCCCTCGTCTCACCCCTGCCAACCTTGAGCTGAGCAGAACCAACGTGAAATGCGAAAGGCCCAATCTACAGCCAGGGTTTGGTTTGTCTGTTCTGGGCCACTGTAGGAACATGTCGGTGCAACATGGTGGCTCCGTGGAAGAGGACCCGCTCCGTATGTAGATATGGAGGGCTCATTCTAAGCTTACGAAAACACAATACTTCTCAATTCCCGGTGATTATACACTAATGAGAACATACTTTTATATTATATTGCATTTCTGCCAATAGATCTCCCTAAATCCTACACACTGGGCCTCTAACCACCTACAGTACCTGTAGGCCTATATACAATATTTTCCACAGGAAAATGGGTGTTCAACACACTTTCTTTAACCATAAGGAAGTAGGGGATGTTTGGGAAAGAGGAGGTGTGCTACCTGATGAGTGGTAGGCCTCACAGCTGGTCAGGCCTCGCCCACTGTGCTGCTCAGCCAATCCCTGCTGTCCACTGAAGGGGAGGTGGAGCCCGGTGCCCAGGACACGGCTCAGGTTCGCTGAGGCGGAGACGCAGCGCGGCTTCTTGTCCTCTTGGAGCCAGGATGAGCGGGGACGGGGGCTCGGTTTGGATCCCAGACCCTTCGTATTGTCGACCGTCAGGCACCCACGCTGATCCAGAGACAGCGAGCCAGAAGCGGGAGATGGGGAGTCCGAGCTAGAAGAAGTTAGGTTTCACTTCACTTTTCAAACTGTTTTTTTACAGTAAATCTCACCAAACAAAGGAATAAATTAAATATAAATCTGGGCCTAGGAACAGTTGAAGACCCTTTAAACTCCCCCCGCCCCCCACTATCACCCCACCTCCCCCCTGATAATTTGACCTCTGGAGTGTTGGCATTTTTCCTGACTTTGTTTTTTGGGAATACAGGAAGTGCAAAGAAGTGTCGGACATGGAGTGCACTGAGATAATGTTATTTGAATAACTCTCATGCATGAAGTTACCCTGAAGGATGAGGCGCGTCGGTGCCCCCTCCGTGCCAGGAGACAGGCCTGTGGCGTCTGGAGATGACCGGACTGCTCCTGGGAAGGAGGAAGCGTTCCTCCTCTGGATACAGACGAGTCGGGTCCTCTGTGTTCCCGGTGTCCAAGTTCCCTTTTCTTGCTTCCTCACTGTCGTCATCCTCCCCCTCATCAGCACGGCCATTAGGGGCTCTGCTAATGCTGTGCAAAGCAGAGCTGGAGGGTTGGGAACGTTTCCTCTTTGTGAAAGTTGGCTGTGAGCGTTGGCGGGAAAATGTTGTGTTTGTTTGTGCTCCACCACCGGTTTCTGGTGGAGTCAGAAGGAGAAGTGGGATTGAACCTGAAGCAGCCGGCTGGTGGCCTTGGTGAGAGCTTTCCTCTGGAGCGGCTTATAGAAAGAAAGAGGAGGGAGACATGTGAATTTTATACGCACTTCAACTGTCATTGAGAGGGAGTTTCCTGGGCTTTTTCCACCCAGATTTATCAGACTGGTCTGGTGTTTGAACCAGAAATCAGAAGCAGAACTGAGAGGAAATAAGAAGAAGGGAGAAAGACTCATTGGTTAAGGGCACTTCCAGATATTTCATATTAAAAGCCTTTAAAGGACAGGAGGGATTTTGTCATTTCAGCTGCTGGAAGGCTTTTAATGTGAAATATCAATCATCAGTGTTTTCCCATGCACAGCGGGTATGTAACACCTGTCTTACCTGTTGCTGTCTGAGCCGTAGCTACAGGTGTTGGTGACTCTGAGTCCACACACCAGCTGATATATGTGGGTCTCTGGAGAGAGGAGGACATGCCCCTGCAGCTTCCCATCTGCACACAAGAGGAGAGACAAAGTTTCCCAATGACAGCAGCTTTGGTGCAAACTTCCTGCTGCAACAGTGCTTCCTGAGTGACGAGAAAACAGCTGATTTCACTGATTCAAAGAACACAAAATTTCCCAAATACTTTAGGCAGTTGATCAATATCAACGATGACAGGTCAACCTGTGGAGATTTTTCACTTTGTAAATTCGTCTGGTCATCCTTTTTCCTGTCTGGAGACGTGTGCAGGAAGTTTTATTAGTGCTGCTGCACTTTCTGCTGGCTGCTCATAGAGGCTGATCAGGATCATAAAACAACTTAAAGGCCCTTAAAAGTCAAAGTCTCAAGTCTGAACATTATCGACCTCATTTACACTGATCAGACAGGTACTGTTGAAGATAAGGGAAACAGACTGACTGACTTAGTTTTTTGGAGACTGCACCTTTTCAAATCCCTCCCGGCACTCCCAGTGAGGAGCAACACATGATCACAGACATGGCAAGTTAAGAAATGCTGCATATATTTTTGAATATGTTTTTAGCTCAAAAGTCCACAATTTCTCATATTTTCATCTGCCATTAATAGTATTTTCCACTATTACTGCTAAATAGCTCAATTTGAGGGCCCTGCCTTCTACTACTGACATTTCAGTAAACTGTATGAAAAAGCGAACGGAGCACTTGTGTAAATATCACTCAAAATGTACATGTGTGATATGCTGTCCTCCCCTGGCAGGTCCAGAGGCCCTGATTGTAAACTTCTGCTTTTGGTTTTGAACCTCAGCCTGCTGGAGGATTTCAGGCTGCACTTGTTAAAATAGTTTCCTCTAAAACACAACGGAGAGAGATGTTCAAATTTGGGCTACAGTCCTGTTAGATATTGTGAGAAGTTGAATTTTGAATATAAACTTAAATAAGTTTGAAAGATAGTTTCTTAGTTCTTTTCTGAACATAACAGTTGCCCTCTTTGATCTAAACTTCTTGTAACGTAAGTTTAGATAGATTCAGTGGAGGAGGAAGTATTCAGGTCCATTACTGCAGTAAAAGTACTAATATACGCTGTAAATACTGTGTTACAGTAAAAGTACTAATACACTCTGTAAATACTCTTACAGTAAAAGTACTAATACACACTGTAAATACTGTGTTACAGTAAAAGTCCTGCAGTGAAACTGTTCCTCAGTAAAAGTCTATGAGTATAATCAGTTGCATGTAGTTAAAGTATTTCCACAGTAAAATGTCCCCTGTGCCTGTTGTACTATTATATATTCTATCATTAGATTATTATTCCTCATCATTCATGGAAAAGCAGGATTTTACTGTTGGAGCTCATTTTGAACTGTTTTGTATCGGACTGCAGCTGATGATTATTTTCATTCTGGATCCATCTGCTGATTATTTCCTCCATTGATCCATTGATCGTTTGCTTTGTAACAATAGTGAAAATAGTGAGAAATGGCGTCACGATGAGCCAGAGCCCAAAGTGACACCTTCACAATGCTTGTTGTGTCCAACCAACAGTCCAAAGCTCAACATCATTAAAACACATTCACATGATTCAAATCATTCAAAGGAAAAGCAGCAAATCTTCACATCTGAGAAGCTGCAGCCAGGAAATGATTTTACAGGAAAAATGAGTCCAACCATCATCACAAGAGTTCAGCTTCATGTTCTGTCAGTCCACTCACTGATTAATGACTGATGCTGTCAGCTGGACAAACTGTTGGAGAGTTTCATTTATATGTAAAAATCTTAATTTGTAAAGTCACTAAAGCTGTCAGATAAATGAAGTGAAGTAAAAAGTCCAATATTTCCCCCTGATATAGAAAGTGCCGTAAAAACATCATCCATGTTAGGGCCGTAAATCTTCATTACATTAATATTTTCACCAAGTAAGGTACTTTCTAAGATAATGAACTTGCCTCTGATCCATAGTAACAGTTTTCACCTGATGAAGTACAGGTTTATGAATTAGAAATAACACCTCTGTGGCCTGGGAGCTGTAGTGTGTGGTTGTAACTGCCTTCTTTTCAACCTGATGATGACGTCAGAGGTTAAATGTGATTAACCAATTCATTCTGACTTCATCTCCAGATTGCAGTCATGTCCTTATAAGCCTTGGAAATTAACATAATACGTGAAGTTGGAGATTCAGTCCTCTAAGTCCTTATAATAATGATATATAACAAAAAAATATATATGAGTTTTTTTATAAATGGCCTCAGATTGTAAGAGGAGAAAGGGAAAAAAAATTGTAATTTATGTTTTATAGCTAATACAGAATATAAAATGCACAGAGTAACACCAAACAAAACACTGCAATTTTCTGAATATAATTGTTTTTTTTTTTTTCAGATTCTTTTGAAATTTTTACTTTTAAATTATAAAATCAGAACAGTTTTAAAGACCGAAGACTGAGAACTATACCCCCAAACCACCAGAGTTTTAACATGCAAATATAAACTTATTGGTCTCACTTCAAGGGGCTGATTCACTTAAAACACCCAGCAGAGCTTCCTGTGTGAGTGCAGAAGTCGACTCTGATTGTGAATGATAATGTCTTGAAGTTTCAAAGACATTTCCAATTTCAGTTAAAGCAAAGTGCATTGGACCAGAGAGCGGAGCAACGCGGACCAGAACACAAACAAGTAAAAACATCTTAAAAACCACAAAATAAATCAAACTACTCACCATTTAAACCTCAAGTGAAGCAGCAGGGAAACCTGTCAGAGGCTGAAGGGGCTGAAACTGAGTCTTCATCCACCAACAGGCTGTAGCAGAGAAAGGAAGAGATGCGGTTGGTTATCAGCACTTCCTGTATTTAACAGTGGTTTGTACTTTCTGTGGCTGAGCCGTCAGCAATGTCTTTCCTGAGAACACAGAGGCCAAAAAGATCTCCTGTAACTGCACGACAGAGATCCCTCAACTCTCTCCCAAAAGAAATGATCAACAAGAGGCAATATTTATGCCTTATTTCCCTTTACTCTGAATCTGTTTTTATTGACAGGCAGTTTATTGTTCTGCATCAACTTATGCTTTTACTTTTGGTCTTTTTTGTGTTAAATAATTTCTTCCTGTAGAGAAAAGTGGGATTTTGCTAATTCCCTGTGTTTTTTATAAAAGGTGTAATAGCTACACTTTAAATCTTAGTCAAATAATAAAATCATTGTAATCTTAACAAAGGTGTGGAACGGTTTTACCATAAATGCATCACGACTTTCTGCATGCTTTTGCCTCACCACATGCAGCTGGTACCCTTTCCATTTATTTTTGTTTTATACACAGAGAAAACCACAGCAGGAGTTACATGTTCAGAAGTTATAATGGTGCATCTTCCTCAATCTAACAATAACCGTAGATACAATGACGTAAGGCTTTGTACAGAAGAAATATTTACCATAAAGTGTCTCAGCTCAGCCGATGGGTGGCTGTCACATTAGCTGACAGCTGGTACAGAAGAAAGGGGAAGTCTTACTCAGAGGCAAAGTATTAGTGGGTTAGATTTGACTTCATGTTTTACAGGAAACAAACGTAGAAGCTCCAATTCAATCTTACTGAGAGGAAATATGTGCATGCACAGAGAACTGATACATATATATATGTATATATATATATGCTTCATTACATACTTACATTGTAAAAGATGTTAAATGCAAAAATATACAAGAAGATATCTCCCTTTAAAATGTCTTGAATGTTTGTTTTGTTTGTTTTCACACAGTGGAAGGTGTCAGAGAAATGTAGTTCCAGGCAGACACTTACACTTACATTACAAGTACATACAGGGAAGATTGACGGTTAATAATGAGACATTTTTTAGAACTAAAGGACATTTTAAGAGCGTGAGGACTTTTTTTTTTTTAAAGTAAAGACTTTTTTTAAGAAAGTGAAGGAATTTCTTAGAACATGAGGATTTTTTTAAAACTTGGGGACCGTTTCAGAACATGAGGACTTTTTTAGAATGTGAAGACTTTTTTTAAGAAAGTGATTATATGTTTTAGAATGTGTGGACGGATTTTAGAAAGTGAACACTTTTTTTTAAGAAAGTGAAGACATTTTTGTAGACAAGAGGACTTTTTTGAAAGTGAAGACCTTTTTAGAACTTAAGGACATGTTTTAGAACTTGGGGACCTTTTTAGAACGTCAGGACTTTTTTAGAACATGAGAACATTTTTTTGAATGTGAGGACTTTTTAGAACCTGAGGACATGTTTTTTTTAAAAAGAGAGGACATTTTTTGAAAGTGAGGACTTTTTTAGACCGTGGAGAATTTTTTTAGAATGTGAACAATTTTTTTAGAAAGTCAGGATATATTTTAGAACGCGAGGACTTTTTTAAGAACATGAGGAATTTTTTAGAACGTGAAATCATGTTTTAGAACGTGAGGACTATTTTAGAACATGAAGACATTTTTAAGAACGTGAGGAATTTTTCAGAATGTGAGGATTGTTTTAGAATGTGTGGGCTCTTTTAAACATTTTTAAAAAACTTGAGGACCTTTTTAGAACGTGAGAATTTTTTTAGAGAGTGAGGACATTTTAAGACCATGAGGAGACGTTAAAGAACGTGAGAACTTTTTTTAGAATGTGAAGATATGTTTTAAAAAAGTGAGGACTTTTTTTCAGAACTTAAGGACATGTTTAAGAATGTGAAGACTTTTTAAGAGAGTGAGAACATGTTTTAGAACGTGAGGATTTTTTTAGAAAGTGAAGACTTTTTTAGAACATGACGACATTTTTAAGAACGTGATGACTTTTTAAAGAAAGTAAAAACTTTTTTTAAGAAAGTGAAGACATTTTTTAGAACGTGAGGACTCTTTTAGAACATGAGGACATTTTTAGTACATGAGGATATTTTTGAGAAAGTGAGGAACTTTTTCTAAAGTGCGGACTTTTTTAAAGCCTGAGAACATGTTTTAGAATGTGAAAACTTTTTTAGAACGTGAGGACATGAAAGTGAGCAATTTTTTATAGAAAGTGATGACATTTTTTAGAATGTGAGGTCTTTTTGTAGCGGGTGAGAATTTTTTTAGAAAGTGAGGACATCTTTAGAAAGTAAATTTCTTTTTAGAATGTGAGGAACTTTTCAGACTTTTTTTGTCCAGCCTCCACATGGTCAAAGGACTGTTTGAAGATTAAAACATGGTTTGGGATGAAGTTTATAAATATAGGTCAACATTATAGTTAGTTTATGGGATGTGTTGTACATTATTTCAATAAAGTCCTCACAAGTATACCAGCAGAGATATGTGTTGGCACTCATAACGTAATCAGCACTGTATATCTGCTGACACAAGCTTGTTATGTAATCGCTTGACTCAGCACTACCACTCCCCAATGGAGCTCTATCACACACACACACAGGCTCAATGAACATCAGATGGTGGTAACTGAGGGCTTCTACCTGAGCCATAAAGCAGCTTCTCTCTCGGTTTACAGATCTGAACCAGGACTGTTTTTACTTCAGAGTATCAACCTTTATTACACATGTTGTGTGTTGTTTGTCACACCTTTGAAAAATCAATGACCAATTTATCTACATAAGTTACACTGGCAAAGGTCACAAAGTGCTTGGCACAAATCAAGTAAAATATTACAGCCAAAATGTTAGGATCCTCATGACTAAGGCTGGGTGTTTAATATTTTTTTCAAAAAACTGTACAGCACCGAATTTTGCCATCAAATGTCTGGTAAAATTCATAATCCTAATTCTATGATCATATAGTTCCTGATTTAAATAAAATAAATTGTCGTTTTTAATACATTAAATGGGTTTTGGAGAAAAAACATGGTTATGTTTAGTAAGGTCATGAAAAAAGCACAATTTCGCCTGCTGCTGTTCACCCTGATATTGAAATCTGAACTTCTTATGGTCAAAGGAAGACAGGTGAAAGTCCTCATTTACCTGTTGAAATATCTCACCATCTACTTCATGGATTGGTAAATACAGATGTTCACACATTCATGGTTTGAAAAGGAGGAATTCTTCTGACTTTGATGATCCCCTGAGTTCTCCTCTAGCGCCACCATGAGGTTGACATTTGTAGTTGTTAGTGAAATGTCTAAACAACTGTTGGTTGGATTGCCATGAAAAGTTGGGTTAGGGTTAGATGTGAACGGTCAAATACTTATAACATGACCCCCAAAATGTTTCAACAGCCAAACATTCAGCCACTTAATAAGATTTTGTTCATTTCTGTTGTGAGTCTGCACACAGATTGAAATGTAGTCCTGATATTCAGCAGTGTTTGTGGGTTTCCAGGGTCCCTACAGGACCAGGATGTGGGGTCCAGGTGGTTGTCACGGTAACCTGCAGCATCCCTCAGGGATCAATCAACACTTTGGTGAAAGCTCCTGTAAAACTGCAGCGTGCAGCGTTGTGTGCAGCAGAGGTCGCTGTTTACTCAGTTTCCGCTGCAGTTTTTATTCCTCTGCTGTTTACAGAGCAGCAGTCCAGTGCGCAGCCGCAGTGACTGAGCTGCGTCAAGTCAAAGAAGTGCAGAGGGAAACCGGAAACGTGGAGAGCCAAGCTTCAGAATAATATGTATAGACTGAATGGAAATTAAACTCAGCCCTAATTTCAAGTTAACTAGTTTAAAGGGTCCCAAATAAAAAGTTATATGTATTTATGTTTATGTATAAGAGTTTAACAGGAGAAGCAGAAACTGGGCTATATATCCGTCCACACAACTGCAGCATTTTTATGATCATTTTCAGTTTATTCAAGATGGATTTATTGCCATTATCATTGTTGTTCTTGTTATTATTATAATTATAATTATTATCATTATTCGCCGACAATTTGGTGCCAACAAGGCTCGCTATAGTATGATTTACTTATTTGTTATATATTTGATCGGAAAAGAAGATCAGTGGATAGTGCACACATTGTTAACAACATTCATTACATGAGACAGCAGCTTAGTTTTTACGCAAATAACACAGAGAAAGCAACTAAAAGCAGGTTAACGTGGCTTTATCTACGAGCTATGTAATAGTTTAATGCATTTTGGAAAAAAAAGTCTGAATGTCAAAACAAATAGTCAAAATGTCTACATGTTAATATACTTTCATAAAGTACAGTTTGTTTTAAAGACGATTCAACAGTGTAATTCTGGAATTTTATTTTGAAGGTTGACGACCGGATGCCGCATCGCCGCCGCGTCTGTGACGCTTCACGCCGCCGCGTCTGTGACGCTTCACGCCGCGCGCAGACGGGCAGGCGGCCGCGGCGCCGTTACTGGAGGCGGAAACTGAACGCGCGGCGCGGCACGGCGCGGCACGGCACGGCACGGCACGGCACGCCTGGGAAGTCGGTGTCCCGCTGTCCGCCTGCGAGCTATCCCCGCGCGCTCTCTCCGCCTGTCTGGGATATAACCGACACACACGCGCGCCCGGAGCACCGCGCGGAGGGCGGAACATCATGGCGACGTTGGGACCGGAGTCGGCTCGTCCTCCTCTTTCCCAGCTCGGTTCTTCCCCGTCGATCCAGGCTCACATCGGCGGCGCCAACCTGCCTCCCAACCGGGGCTTGGAGCGGGCGCTGGAGGAGGCGGCGGCCAGCGGCGTCCTCAACCTCAGCTGCCGGAAACTGAAGGAGTTCCCCCGCACGGCCGCCAACCACGACCTGACGGACACGGTGGACGCAGGTAGGGGGCTTTACGGGGGGGGGGGGGGGGGGTACGGCCGCGTGGACGCTCTTCCCGGTGACCGGTGCTGGCGTTTCCGTTAACCGTTCAAAACCACACGTGTGTCTCTATCCACGGAGCCGCACGGGGACTCGAACCCGCGACCCCCGGGGCTGTGAGGGGGGGGCTCTCAGCCTGCTGCCTCCTTTACATCCCCAACTTCTGCCCCAGGTGACCCTCCACGCGCACGCGGAAAAGGTCCCAGAGCTTTCAGGACGTGTGTGCAGGAGGCGCGTGCTCGGTGGGCCTGCAGCGGAATCCCCACCACTTCCTCTTAATCCATTCACAGTCGTAAACCCGGACCCGGACACAGCGAGTCCAGGCTCCCGCGGCTCGGGTCCTCCTGGATCCATAATCTACATGCATTTGTTCCCACTGTGACTTGTGAACAGTAGTTTTCCCTCTTTCTGGATCCTTATGCACAGATTTGTTTCTTTAACGTCAGCAGCGTCACACTTTAAAGAGTCAGTTCCCCCAGATTAACTTCTCTTTTATTTCTAATGGTGCCGCAGATAGTTCTGGTTTAATTTGTCCAGTTTTTGGGCGATAACACACTGGCAGAGGGACTATTTCTTCTTTATGAAGAATGAGTGATGGACACTGTCGCTGTGTTTGGGCAGAAACCTCCAAACTTCAGCGTGTAGAACTGAAACCATCTCATTTCTCTGGATGAAGTCCAGTTCTCAGCTGGGTTGCAGTTGGAGAGTCTCAGTGATGTTACCAACTTTTGTTTGTGACTTACGTAACCACAGTGGGTCGGGAACACAGGGCGGCGTGCAGTAAAGCAGCGGAGGCTGCCGTGAAGTGAGCGACGATTCTCTTTGCAGTCGTGGTGCGAAATGTGTTCTCGAATCGTGCTGACGACTGATTGAAGGTGATGAGATGTAGTCTCTAATCTGGTGCAGAGGAGATCCAAATGAGGTTTTAACTGTGTCTTATTGAGCAAGGTTTTTAATAACTCTGCATGTGTTCAACCATTGATTGCTTTCTTTATCAGATAATAGTTCATAGTTTAATCTATAAATGTGAATTATGTCCGACCAGCTGTCCCAAACCCGAAGATAATCAGTTCACTGTTTTATGTTTCTGTCTGATAAATGACGATTCGTTTGCTATCAGAGTTCCTGTCAAAGTCGCGAACCTTCCGGGCGTCATCTAATTGATTAATCGACTAATTGTCTCAGCACTATTGGCAGTGTGTCCTTCTGCTTTCCAAACATGAGGAACTGCACCTCCTACTACCCACAATGCCTTGTGTTTAAGGGTTGTTTTCTGTAGTTAGTTTAAATTTCATTTTTGCTCCTTCACTGACAAACAGCACCTTGTTTTTCTTGTTGGGGGACCCGGAGTTTGACTTCCGTAGTACTTTACAGGTGCTGACGAGTCAGATATCATTTGTCCAGATTTACTGTGAGTTTTTCACCAGGAAAAGAAATTATTCTGTGTTTTAGATTCATGCAATATGTGATTCAAGTGTCTCGTTCGAGTATAACACAGTAGACAGGCCACTAACTCAGGCCAAACTCCACTTATTTCACCTTTCCCATCCGATCACGGAGCTTCTGGTGGAGCCGACAGCAGATATCTGACGGCTGTTTCCTCTCCTTCTTGTGCACGACTGCAGGTGTGAAATATATTTATTAGTTTCTTTCTCCTGCGTCTCCATTTCCAGACACCTCAACCGGCTCGGCATCAGGTCTGAATGAGCAGCAGGAGCTTTCAGATTGACTCAGCTGTGCATGTGGACATCATCAGTGTTAGTGAAGCAGATTTAAAAACATGCAGCGGTGCAAAATTTGCTTAGATTTATTACACTAAATCAGACTTGTTTTATCTGGACACAACAGGTGAAGGAATATCAAAAAGCTGTGAAGGGAGAACGTGTCATATACGAGAGGACCGTATTTATTTATCAGCTCGTTAACATGCGGGTCTGATGGTAGTAAACAGTTGTGTTGAAGATGGAGTCGTCTCTGAGCACACGAGAGCTGTGAGCAACCCCCATGAAATGAAATCAGATGAGAAAGAACAGAGTGAGTCACCGTGACGGATAAACACACACTCACACACACACTCACACACACACGTTTTACAGAAATCAGTTTGTCAGAGGCACCACATGCATGCACACGTACTAACACATATTTATAAATGCCGACACACACACTGTGGTTCAGCCGAGTCTCGTATCAGCAGCCACACAAGCCTCAACTTGCAGTGAAACACAATCTGGAGCTGGTTTCCTTAAACTCCCCCTGCCAACACCTTCCTGTAACTGATGGTACGGCGCCGCGTCACTAAGGGTCGGTAAATCTCCCGACATTTTCCAAGGGAAGTTAAAGCCGTGGGTAGGTGAACTACGTCGGCACGACCGAGTACCAATTCACGTTAAATCAATCAATCAATCAATCAATCAATCAATACCTGAGAGCATCTGGGTGAGAGACCCGTATCTAACTTCCTCATGTCTCACTCACATGTGAGAAAACGCAGAACATCATCGTGACCAGCATAAACAACCAGCATGGCTGCATGTTCGCTTTGGGAAATTTTATTGAAAATGTGTCTTTTGCTTTGGTCGTCTTCTTTTCTTTGTTTTGTGAACATTTGGACGTATGTTACGTGTTGGTTGTTAATGACAAACAGTACAACAACCAAATGTGAAGATTTGCTGATTTTCTCTGTTTCACATCATTAGAAACTGAATATTTTTGGTTTTGGACCTTTTGTTTGGACATTTGAAGACGTCATGTTGGGTTCTGGGAACTGGTTCTTCACATTTTTCTGACATTTTACAAACAGATAGAAGTAATTGCTGCAGCAGTTGATATTTGAAACGATCACATCCTGTTCAGGAGTGATCTGGAGAAAGTAACCGAGTACTTGGAGTTGTGGGGGATTTTTAAAGATGGTGGTTACCACCTGAGTCCAGGAACAGGAAGGTGAAGGAAGGTGATTTCCAAACCAAACCAAACCAACCGGTCAGTCTGCTCTCAGTCGGCTCATATGGTGGTATGGTGGTATCGTGTGTGTGTGTGTGTGTGTGTGTGTGTGTGTGTTTGTCCTGTAACTGCCAACCTGCTGAGGTTTTAAGGTAAACATGTGCTTTAGCTCTGAGGAATAACTCTGGAAGGTCAGAGAGAGATTTTATTTCTACATGTGTTTGAAATTGTCTTAAGTATTGATTTATATACTGATTATTTCTTCATTTAATGTCTTTAATAGCTTAATTAAATACATAAAATGAATCATAATCTATAGATAGTAATATTGAATATGTTCTCGGGGGAAGTACAGCGTACTTGGAGTTGTGGGGGATTTTTAAAGATGGTGGATATTACCTGAGTCCAGGAGCAGACAGGTGAAGGGAGGTGATTTCCAAACCAGGGTGACGTCTTCAAATGTTTTGTCCTGTCCGATCAACAGTCCAAAATCCAAATATATTCAGTTTACTGTCACATAAAACAGACAATAGCAGCAAATCCTCACAAATGACAAGCCTAATGAGAATTAGGGAGTGTTTGGTGTTCCTGCCTAAAAAATGATCATTATCAAAATGGTCCTCGATGAATTTTCTGCCGACTGACTAATTGATTAATCAGCTGATTGTTTCAGCTCTAGTTGTGTGTGTGTGTGTGTGTGTGTGTGTGTGTGTGTGTGTGTGTGTGTGTGTGTGTGTGTGTGTGTGTGAGTGTGTGTGTCATCAGTTCTGTTCTTAGCTGCAGGACGCTCAACTGTTTTACTTTCTGTTCTCCTTCTGCTGTTACTGCTACAGATGCTGCTGCTTGGAGATGGAAGAATAACACAGAAACACAACTGACCGCCTCTATTCTGCTGTGCTCTATTCTATAATGACTATAATTGACTGTCTATTGGGTATTAACACTGTGTGTGTGTGTGTGTGTGTGTGTGTGTTAGTGCAGTAGCAGCCCACATTCCCAGCTCCAGACAATACGCATTTCTGCAGTGTTTGGCAGTTTTTCAGTGGGGACACACACACACACACACACACACACACACACACTGTTCAGCTTTATACTGTATGTTTGTATGAGTCACATTGACAGGAACAAAATCCTGTGTGTGTGTGTGTGTGTGTGTGTGTGTGTGTGTGTGTGCGAGAGAGAGATTACATAAGATTACATGATTGTGATTCACATTATAACCATCTGCAGGATTTTTTCGAATCCGACTGACCTCCATCTCTGCTCCCATCAGTCACACAAATCCAGATAAAAATACATTTCAGAACAGAATCTGCTTCTAAAATGACTATTTTTCATCCTCCCACTCATTCAAAGTCTCCTTTCTGTCCATCCCTGTAATCTCGTTCTTTGTCTTGTATTTTTGTCCATGAAACGTATGATGAGCCACACATTTCAGTGTTTCCCAACGTTCGCTTGTGAGTCAGTCACTGTGGATGGACTGTTACTGTCCTTCAGTTATCGTGTGATGCAGTTTCAGTTTATGTCTTTCTTCATAGTGTTAAAATAAATAATTTTCAATAATGTAAATAATAACGTGAGGAATTGCTTCTGTTTTTCTATCATATCAACTGAATATCTTTGGGTTTCAGACTGTTGGTACAAAACTAGATATCTGACCGCTGTGTGTTTGATGGCGAGTGAAGAGGCAAACAGACTAGTTTGGTTTTATAGTCTAATGTGGAGTTGTTTCCCGTCCAAATATAGGAACAGAAAATAGCTGATTTATATTAACCTGCTCATCTTAAAGGAACATTAATGTTTTGATGTAGCAGTTCCTCGTGGAAGTTCAAGAGGGATGCAGGACATGTTGGTGTTAAAAGATGCAGTAAGATGTGAAGAGAGCATGTTTTTAACATGTGTGGATGGAGACATAATGTGTGCCTAAGGCGTGATACACCAGAGTTTAGCACCCTCACTTCCTCCACCTCACTGCTCTTCCTTCCCTTTCATTTACACTCTGCACACACACAGGAAGCTGTGGATTCCCAGGAATGCGGTGTGGTGTTGGGTTGGAGGAGGGTTCATCCGCTCAGTGTTCCCGCCACACCTGAACGTAATGAGGAAATGTGTTCATTAGTAAAAAAAAAAACAAAAAGCATTTTTATTTACAAATTCTGACAATTAAAAGCAAAAAAGACGCATATTCAATGGCACAATTGGTAAAATTAGACTGGTGGAATGTTTTATTGTTGACAGACCAAAAACTAACCCTGACCTTAAACCTTTTACCTTAACTTTCACCTTAAACCTCGTTCCATGGATGGAGGCCGTAGACTTCACAGAGGCCTGTTGGGGGAGGGCCAGTGCCTCATGCATAGTGAATGAAGCAGTTAATGGAGCAGTTAATGGAGCAGCTAATGGTTTTTCTCAGAGGAGCGAATAGCTACAGAGACACGAGAAGGAATGAGCAAAGAACAGGAGATAGAAAATAAAGACAATACAATCGAACAGGACAGAATGAAGGTCGCCTCCTGTCGGTCTGGGTTAGTGCAGAGACCTGCTTCAATGTGATATAACAGAATAGATTTATGAAATGATACAATTACAATTGAAACAATTAGTCTGTTCATCGATTAGTTGATTGGCATTCATCTGGAATCATTTGGATAATTGATTCATTGTTTAAGTCACTTCAAGCAATTAGTTTAAGAGTCTAGCAGCTCTTTGAGGCTGTTTTGCAGGGATTTGGTCTTCATTCAAAGTATTGGACCAATAAAGTCAGATGATAAAACAGAGTTATTATAATTCATCCTCAGGGGAACATGAATGTACTAAATTTCATGACAATTCATCCATCAGTTGAAGAGACATTTCACTAAAAACAACAACTGTCAACCTCATGGTGGCGCTAGAGGTCAGAGGATCACCATAATCATTTGGATTCATCCTCTGGTGATCATGAATGTCTGAACCAAATTTCCTGACAATCCATCCAATAGTTGTTGAGATATTTCAGCCTGGAGCAAAGAAGTGGACAGAGTCGACAGACCGACACTGGGATAAAAACAAATAAAGGATTAAGACAAAATAAGGCCAAAAATGACCTTATTTTCCCCCAGTGTGCTTCATCAAAAGAAGTCATCAGTGACCAAAGACTGTTGTAGGAACTGAAGTTATCAATGGCCTCTTTCCCGCCAGCTTTGGTCAGACGGTATGTTTTCTTATGGAAGGTTTGGGTGGTTGTCAGTGGAGAAGCTGAAGACGGGTGGGGTTGTGATTCTCTATAATGACACTGAGAGGTGGAGCAGTGACGGCAGAGATGCTGGTCCTCTCTGCAGCACAGAGACAGGAAGTGACCGCTCCCCACCTCATTGTTTCCCAGAGGCAACAGCTCCGATCTTTTCCTGTCAGGGAAGCCAAGGATCCCCTCCACCCCAGCTACAGCTTCAGTTGGCATCGTTTCTACGTCACGTCTTCCAGACATTACACATTTTTTGCAGGTATTTGGCTGGTAAATGGCTGAATTTATACAGCGTTTTAACTCATGTGCTCATTCACTCCCACTGTGACGTGTTGTTGCTGTTGCTTGGTGGCGTTAATGAGCCGATAAATGATTTGATAACGTGATATCGTATCAGTGCACAGACTCGTACACTCACGATACCCGGCATTTTAGGCTGTATTGGAACAACTCTACCTTACATGGCTTCTTACTCTGGAAGTTGGTGACCCAAGTCGAAACTGCAAAATGTTTTTAGTCCATCTCTCTGTGATGAGAGTGACGCGTTTGTTCAGAAAGGATCTTTGTACATCAGAGGAGGTCTTGACTTTCTGGGACACCCGATCACTGAGAAAGATCACTGAGCCCAGCAGGAAGTGGTCTCTCCTTTTGATACTGACACCGCTGAGTCAGACTGTGACCCGGGGCCACGACATCGCTTTACACACTGAAACCCTGAAGATGATGTCACACATTACATCATATGTTTTTGAACTTGTTTCTTTGTACATCTCGACTCCGTAAAGAAATCATTGACTCCAAACGTTCAGCTGAAATCTGCAGCAGCGTCGGTGTGCGCCATTACAGAGCTGCGATGTGAGGTCGTGTCTCGTGTTTGTGGGTGTTTGTGCCCAAATTAGGTCTTTTTGAGGCTTTTTTTCTGTCAGCATTTCTCGTGTGCTGCTGCACAGATCAGACCGACTCCCCGAAGCTGCTCTGTGGAGCAGAAAATACATCGACACACCACACTTCTCTACAGCACGAGCACTCGGCAGACGCCAGGGTTCGTGGGTTTGCTGTTGCCACGACATTTAGTGCAGATGCTCGTTACCCACAAGAGACCGATCCCCTGAAAATGTTAATTTGTCCTTTAGTTTATAAAGGTGAGCATGTTATTACCCCAAGGTGAGATGGGGAGCATGGAAATGTAAACCTGCTAAACATCAGCAGGTTAATGTTGTAAGCATTTTAACATGCTGATGTATGCATTTAGTTAGATTTCAGAAGGGATTTTAAAGATTTGGTTTAGATCATTTAGATTAAATACTTTCCCAGTATTAACCGCTGGTTTAATCTTGTTTAATTATTCTTTGATCTGATCAGATAGTTGCAGAGTTAAATCATAATTTTGCTAATGTTCGATCTATTTTATCGAAGCGCTGCTTGGGTTTAAACAACTTTTAACATTTGCTTCTTTTGTTAAATAATTTGTAGAAAAATATTTATACTTCTCAAAGTAAGATATAAGAAAAATATTCTTGTTGTACTGAAGCTCCAGTACAGAAATCACACCAGCAGCCAGTTTTCTTCAGTCCAAACTAGATTTAGTTTTTCCGTCTTTTATATTTGGTGTGTTTGGGTTCACACTGACTGATTACAGCCCAACACCTGACTCACAGGGAGCTTGTTTATTGGGCAGATTTCTGGTAACCTGACAATGACAAACGAGTCCACTCACAGCTATAATTTACCTCCTCTGGAGTTCAGACCAGAGCATCGGTGCTGTACTCGTTTTGCCTTTCTATGAAATCTCCCTCTACCCATAATCCCTTTTGATTTGTGTCTGTGGTGGGTTTAGATGGTGTTCTTACTCGTAATGATTGCATTTCTCTTCTCAGAGGCTTGTATGTGCTGTCAGATGGGACGAATAATATCTGATGCAGTTCAAAGAGATATACATCAAAATATCAAAAAGAAATACAGCAAAAGATTCCAGTTAACAGTTAGTTAGTAATGTGTGTTAGATTTCATAAGAATATACAATGGTAGTATCAAAACAAAGAAAGTACGAAACAAAATGATTATTTGTTGTGTAATAAAGCTAAATACAAGCTCTCGTCCTGCAGCTCTAATGTTTCTACATGTGAGATGTACAGTGTCTCTCCTGGCAGACGCCGAATCCCTTTGAATAAATAAACAGGAACAGTCTCTCATCCCCCCCAAATGTAGGCCAGATTCACCCCCAACACACACACACACACACACACCCCTATCTCCCACTTAAATCCCCCAGGCATCATACTGGCATCTAAACATCTCACACACACACACACACACACACACACACACACACACACACACACACACACATCCATAACTGGTTCACCGTGACCAGCACACACACTTTCCATACCGCTCTCCTGCAGGCTTATCCTAATACACCGTGAAGCACATGCCAGCATACATGAAGAGATGTTCACATACACACAATTACACTCTCACACACTCTCACACAGACACACACACTCAGAGAGTAAGATTAATCCACATCCAGACAAATGAAAGCTGTGGTATTAAGTCTCATAAAGTGAAATCTGTTCACATGTAATCTCCAGAGTTGGTGTCTGGTAGCCTCACCTTTCAGGTGTAAATCACACTGTGGTGTGTGTGTGTGTGTGTGTGTGTGTGTGTGTGTGTGTGTGTGTGTGTGTGTGTGTGTGTGTGTGTGTGTGTGTGTGTATTCATGAGGGTTTATTCCTGCAGTCTAGTGTTGCTGTCATGAAGAGTTTGTCGGATGTTCATTATCGTTGTAATCAGACGGCGTTTCATTAAACTTTTTGCTTCTTTGAATTTAACCTTTTTATTTGTTCTTATAATATAATATAATATACGTCCTCGATCGTCTCCATTCCTGCATTTTACTCTGATGCTATTTTTCAAGGCTGTAGCGAACTATGAAGCAAGATTCTTAATCCCACCTAATCCCGCCTGATTGGGTGACTCTCTCCTACCGGGGAAACAGCCTGTAAAATAGCACCTTTGATGAAATGTTCTTTTCTTTATCTTTAAATGAATTCAGTAGCCAGAGTTGTGTTACACAGTGCCAGGAATCCTGTTTGTGTTATGTTGGTGTGTGTTTGGTGTGTGTTTGATGGAACTGGGTGGTGTTTTGCGAGCATGCCATCCCCCTGCCAGTGGCCACACACACACACACACACACACACACACACACACACAGTTCAGTGATATGCTGACAGTAGAGAAAGATGTGGGTCAGTGGTGGGGGTCTTGTTGTTGTATTTGATGATGGTGTGTGTGTGTGTGTGTGTGTGTGTGTGTGTGTGTGTGTGTGTTGACAGAGCGCCCGGTAGGTTGCCAGTTTGAGGAAACTCCCCCTCTCTAATCCTGTTAATGTCTCAGCCTGCCAGCTCTTTTCCTCTTTTTCCTCCCTGTTTCTTTTTTCTATATTTCTATTTTTAAACGTGACATTTTTCCCTCTGTCTCTCACGCTGTTTCCTCTCTGAGTCTGTCTGTTCACCATCCTGTCTTCACTCTCACATCTGTGATTTGTTCTCTCCCTCTTTTACTGAAAGCAACGCTGACACTTTTCTGTTTTCACTGCTTCTTTGTAATTTTTTTAAGCTTTTCTGTTCGTCTGATGCTTTATGTGAAACACTTTGAATAGCTTGTCTGAAAGCTGTTGTACAAATAAACTCAGCGTTCCTTCTCTGGTTAGTTCACTCTGCACCTCTACTTGGTTACAAGTGGAGTAAAAGCACCATAGATAACACTTTTCAGAAGGATTATGCCAGTGTGTCGTTATACATTAAAATCACATTATTTCTGATATGTACAGTATCTGCTCTCTTGTGTTATCTGCCTGCAGATAATCACAGTATGTCCATCTGAAAGCAAAATGCATTTTTCTGTATAGAAATCAATATTTATCTGCCTGAGCGCCCCATAATCATTGGCCCAACCCGCTAAATCTACCGTACTCCTAATCCATGTGTGTTGGTCACTGGGTCATACAGACAGACAGAGAGAACACACACACACACACACACACACACGCACACACACACAGCTTTTGTTTTCGTGTGAATGCCAGATGGAGTACAGCTGAAACAGCCACTGCGTGTTATAGACAGGTGATTATACTGTATGCAGACAGTGTAGGTCTTCATGAGTCCACTCAGTTCTGAGGAACCGAGAACTGAACCGGGACCCGAGTCGGACCGGGCTGGGATACTAGAGGAGATCATAGCCCATATTAATGTTTAATCTGTTTCATCTGCAGTCTGCAAGCCGCTGTTTTAAAATCTGTTTAAATCTGTTGTTTTGTGCTGTGAGGATCCTGGAATTTAAAGTTGTGATTCTACATGTGGAGAAAGTTTTAAGTGTTTGTTGACTGTAATCCGCTTAGTGGGATTTACTGAAAGGTGGGTGGATAAGGATTGTTTCAGTTTATATGTAACACAGGATGAAACATGGAAACCTCAGGGTACGGACATATTTGGGATCATGGGAACTTACAGACGGGAAAAACATTCAATAAAGACGTGTACCTCCAACAGTCCCTGGGACACACAGCACAGCAGCTTCCTCTGACGTTTTATCCTGATGTTTCTGTTATCCTGACTGACACTTGTGACCTTCACTCGTACACACAACCTGATGCTGTGAACACATGCACGAACACACACACACACACACACACACACACACACACACACAGTCTCTTTATAATAGGACATGCTGAGTAGTTGAATGTCAGTGTCGTCAGAAGGTTAAACAGTTGATCAGACAGGACAGAGCACAGCTTTAGGTGTGTAGGTGACCTGCAGGGATGAGATCAGCAGCAGAATAGTTTCAGTTTCATGATCAGCAGTGTGCCAGTAAACCGACAGCAGGGCCAAAGGTAAGTGATAGGAAACCCCTGACAGAGCAACAGAAGGCAGGCGGAGACAGTCAGTCCAGTTTCCTGTTTATTTGTGAAGCTGTTGACTTATTTATTTACTGTGTTCAGTCATGTATGTGTTTATTAGGGAAATACAGCCATACAGTGTGTGGTCTAGTGATTCGGATTGCCTGTTGTTTCCATCAAGATTATTATAAACTTGTCAGACTTTTATAACTGGAGTCAAGTCGGTGAGCGAATGGAAAAATAGTTTTGCCGTGACTAAGAGTTATTTAATAATCCAGTACATCAGGTCGGAGTCCCAGTTCAGCTGGAGTTCACCTCCCTCCTCCAGCTCTCCGTCTGCCCATCAGACAGAAACTAGCAGGAGACACTGTTGTTGACGTCAGTTACAGTATTGGGTCACAAGGTTTTGTGTTCTCACAGGATTTCTTTGGATCTCATAGTGAAGCTGCTCTAATCGTGGTCCACCTGCTGTCAAGTGTGTTGTCTCTGTGGTTAATCAGTCGATCAGAAGGTGTTAAGACCTGAATAATGGATTTGTGTTGGTGGAAGTGGGTTCAGCCTCAGAGTTCGATGGAGGGAGCTCAGAGTGGAGCTGCTGAAAGGAGCCACTTCAGGTGGTCCGGGCGCCTTCCTTCAGACCCAGAACCTGCTGAACTGATTATATATCTGGCTTGGGAACGCCTCAGGAAGAGAGGGGCGCTTGGACCACCCTCCTCAGCCTGCTGCCACCGCGACCCGGCCCCGGAAAAGAGGCAGAAAATGGAAGCATGGATGTTTTTATTTATTGATATTTTCTATTTCTTTGTTTTTTTTTCCCACCATAACAACCCGGGGAAAAGTAAAACCAGTAAAGCTCGTAGTGAAACCGGCGGCATTGATCAGATATTGTAGTTATAAGTTTACAGCATATGAAGCGTGGAAATGCACCAGAGAGATGAAGAAAGAAAAAGAAAATGCTTTTAACTTTCGTACTGTCTGTCCACTGAGGTCGCCCCGGCTCTTCTAACCTACATACTGTACGTGTGTGTGTGTGTGTGTGTGTGTGTGTGTGTGTTTTCTCAGGCTGCTGCTCTTAAAGCGTTGCTAATTTGCAAATCACTTCCCAGTCATTTAAACAACTACACATACAGCATCAAATTATTGCTTTTATTAGAAGAGCCAAGTCATGGTGTGTGTGTGTGTGTGTGTGTGTGTGTGTGTGTGTGTGTGTGTGTGTGTGTGTGTGTGTGAGTGATAAAGAAGCAGACTGATCTTTCTGTGTGTTCTTCTCTCGTCCTACTTTTCCCTCCAAGGAGGCAGTAAAGTGGGACAAGCAGCAGGAGGAGGAAACATTGTTGTCTTCTGTGCCATGAGTAAATTATTAGAGAACAAAACAAACACACAGATTGTTTTTTTTCCTGACGTTTGCTTCGTTCTAAAAGGGGAATCGAACCGCCGTGGCTCTGTCGGTACGTCGTTGCGCTGCTCTCAGAGCGAGTCGCTGTGGGAGGATGTTCACTCCAGCTACTCGCTCTCTGTTATGCAACAGTCACTTCGTGTTGGTTGTTCTGCAGAACAAAACGCAGAGATTCAGAGACAAATGGACCGAGGGAAACAGGACGGGGAGAGTGGGCGTCAGAGGGGGAGGAGGGGGAGAAGAAGAGGGGAACCTCCAGACTAATTCTGATTAGTTTATAAAAGAATCAGGCTGGTTTTATATATTTTGCTGCTCCTCTCTGTGAATGAATGATGCAGTGATAATTGGCTCCTATAGTCACATAAATAATCCACTGTGTCTGTTGCAGATAGCACCATCTTCACTGTAACAGGAGGAAATGTGTGTTTTGGTGAAAAGAGACAGAATCATGATTTAGAGGAGACCGAACCTCTTTACTGTTTGTCCTGACGGTGGTCCAGAAAGTCAAATAAATCTCCTTCTGGTGGACGAGGAATGTTCCAGTAGCACAGGAAAACAATCTGGGGTGTGTTTGCTTCCCATAAACAGACCTTATAAAGCAAATCTTATGTGTTTTTAATGGGCTTTTTTTTTTTTGTGTGTGTGTGTGTGTGTGTGTGTGTGTGTGTGTGTGTGTGTGTGTGTGTGTGTGTGTGGGAATGACTGGTCCTCTCACAGGAATTCTACATGACCTATTTCTTAACTCACGTCCATCTGCCGCAACCTCTCACACACACACACACACACACACACACACACACACACACACACACTGTGCATCTATGTTTAGATCTAAAAAGAAAAAAAAAATACTAGGACGATCTGCAAATATGCTTTTTTTTTTTTTGCCCCAAGATAAACATGAAACACACACACACATTTGTGCAGCCACTGATGTGTGCAGCATCACACACATGCATGTCTGCTCATGCATCCATGACTCTGTATCCATGCAGAAAGTCTCACATGGTCGTCATGGTGACTTCAGCTCCTGTCCTCTTCATTCAGGTTGTGTGTTTCCTCCTTTTTCTTCCTCCTTTCATCCCGTATCACCTTTTCTCTCTTTTCTTTCTTCTTCTGCTGTTGCTACATTCACAAGTTTGCTGACTCAAACACACCGATCTTCTCCAGTGAGTTGAAGAAGGAAACAGTTTCTTGGTGTCGTCCTGTCGGTTGTAGTAATGATTCAGGGTCTGTAAGAAGCAGCTGCTGCTGCATTTAAACTAGTAGAAACAGTGACAGTTGGCTGTTGTTATGGCTTAAAAAAAGTAGAAGCAATAAAGTTCGAACTGCTACTGAATTTTATTTTATAAGATCTTTTAAAAGATCTTGCACTCCTTATTTAATCCAAATCCACCACACAAAATATTAATAATTGAAAAAATGGAAATTGGAAAATTATTATTTAAAATGTATTTTATTTGTGTAAATTAAAATGGGAAAAAGAAAAGAGTAATATGCATAAATGGATAAAGAAAAAATAATTACACAATAACGTCTGAAAAAAGAATAAAAATTATATCACTTTTTTTAAAACTTTAAGTACCATTTGGCTCTGTATGTGTGGCTCATCATCATCTGCCTCATCATCATCCTCATCAGCACAAACTGAGTCTGGGAGTTTTTCTCCCAGCAGCACCTTCAGCATCCTGGACCGACTCCACCCGTCTGAGAGCCGCATGTTTCATGTGTAGTCAGCAAGTGGGGGGGACACCAAACCCCTGCCACACATACACACACACACACACACACACACACACATACACATACACATACATACACATACACATACACACATACACATACACACATACACATACACACACACACACACACACACACACATACACACACACACACACACACACGCACACACACGTCTGTGAGGTTTGTTTTTACTGTCATGTCGCCACGGTAACCTTTAAATAAACACGGTTATAACTTTACAACAGTTTTATTTTGCCGGAGGACTTTTTCGCCTGTTATATAAAGTAGTAAAACGTAAAGGGTGCGTTCAAGAACCCGACTGGCAACCAGAATGTTTATTTCTGGGTGAAATGATTTCATGGCAGTTGATGATATTGATACACAGACTGAAATCACATGACTCAAAGTCACCAGACTGTAAGAAAACAGCAACTAAAGTTGTGTCTCATTCATATGAGATGGCATTTTTTTACTTACATTTTTTACAAAATAAGTACACATGTAAAATGACCCTGTTCTTTATAAAAGTTAGGGCTAAGAAATGATAGATCTGCTCACACATATCTTTCACCCTCTGAAAGCATTAGATTAGGACCATGTTCTTGTGTTACATTTCTTTTGTTTTTTTGCGAGTACTCTATAATAATTTAATGCAAGTATTTGAATATTGAAATTACTTAAAATGCCTCATAATTAATTTATACTGTGATTTTTTTAGTTTTTATTTTTGGCTGATCTGTTCTGTCCACGTGACCTCTGCTTCCCGTCCGTCTGTCCTGGCAGAGGGATTCCTGCTCTGTCGCTCTTCCTGAGGTTTCTAACATTTCTATCCCTGTTGGAGTGTTTTTGGGAGTTTTTCCTGATCTGAGTGGAGGGTCAGGACAGACTGTGAAGCCCATCCGGCTCTCAGCTGTATGATCCCTGACTCTTCATATACTTTCCTTATTATTATCTCTATTATCTCCCTTTTCTCTCCTGTCAATCTGTTACTTCTTTTCTTGTCAGGGTGTTATTGCATATGTCTTGTAGTTTTTATCTCTCATTTCATGATGATGATGATGATGATGACCGAACAGAGCAATGAGGTTTAACACTTTTTTTACGGTTTTGTTCTGCACTCAGAGTAAAACTCTGCTTAGTGTCCGGCTTGGTGGTGTTGGGTTGCTCCTTTGGTTTTGTGCTATTCGTGTGTGTGTGTGTGTGTGTGTGTGTGTGTGTTGCAGCTGCATCCTTTGGTGGAGCAGGAAAAGCCGAGACTCCTCCCTGCAGTACAGTAATGACAGGCTACACACACACACACACACACACACACACACACACACACACACACAGTATATACTTACTCTAGAGCTGTTCAGAGATACATCCAGATGATCTGACTCTGCAGAAATTAGAAATGAAGTATATATAATAGTATAATAACTTACAGAATAGGCAGGAACACAGTCAAACCTACATTGATGTTAGTTACTTCTTAAATGTACTGCTGAAGTCAACAGTTCATGTTCATCTGGGTTTTACTGCAGGAAGTTGTTGGTTGAGGTGGTAAGCCATCGACATCTTGACGCGTCTCATCTCACGATCAGTTTAGGTCGTAGTTGACGGCCTGAACAACAACCACACCCGTCACAAATGTGGGATTTGCTGTGTGAAGTAAAGCCTCAAGCCTTTTCCCCTTAAAGTTAATGCTTTATTTTATAAAAATCTTAAATATCATCCGAGGGGCTGCATTTAAAAGCAAGTACTCCGTGTTTGTAGCTTCCATCAGGAAGCAGTGATACACAGAAACAAACACATAAATCAGCAGTTTTATTGTCTGTTACTAACTGTTACTGTGTGAGTCTGCATTTTACAACATCACATGAGCGGGTCGGCCATTAATCAGAGGCCTGCGGTTCAATCTCCAGCTGCTTCACATGTCGGAGGAAGAAGCTTGACGATCACTCGTACTTTGCAATATTTTGTCTTCAGACCTTCATCAGGCAAACAGCATCTGTACTAATGCAGGTGGATGAACGAAACCCCCTACTGAGCTTAACTTCATAGATACACATCAACCCATAGAAGACACCAGGCTGAATGAAGCAGATTGAAAACAGTGTCAAAGGATGAAACACATGCTGTCAGTACATATCAGACAATATGGAATTTAAATGTGTTTAAATCAAATACAAAATGACAGGAACATTGAATCAGGCCCACTAATACACTAAGAACAAGTTTAATGTAAATAAATGAACTGATTGTTTCAGTGGTAACTTAATCAGTCTATGTTTCCTCTTTCATTTCCTCTCCCTTCCTTCCTCCCTCCCTCCCTCCCTTCCTTCCTCGCCCCCCCTCCCGCCGCCCTGCTGTAGTGCCGTTAGATGACAGAGCTCTGTGTTAATGAGTAGGCAGGAAACATTCTTGTCTCAGCTGCTCCGCCTCCACATTCCTGCACTGTGTCTGAGTGTTTGTACACTGCAGGTCTTTGTACATCCATCTGATCGCTGCTCACATGTCGTCTTTATGCACTTCAACAAGCCACTTGTAGCACAGTAAACTGGTTGTAAGTGGATCTGGATTTCGTGTCAGTCTTCAGATGTGACTTGTACTGTTTGATTCAGGGTCACGAGGTCCCGAGGTGAACACGTGGTGAAAGAAGAGCATTATAGCGTTAGATGGTTTAACAACTGTCGTGTCATACTCTCCACTTATTTCTGCTCTGCCTTTTTCTGACTGTTGTGTGTCAGTGTCACTTCTGCTGGGAAGCTGTGAAAGGTGCAGGAAGTTGCGGGTTCATTGACGGTAGATTAACGACGATTGAAAAAAAGACTCCTGACTAAAATAAAATCTGTACATTACCTGTGTATGTACAGATGTCTGTCACTGGATCACTCTGATACTGAGGAAAGTTAAAAACGTGATTGATTCTCAGGCAGGTTCTGCAGTTATAAGGAGCGTCTTCTTTTCTGGGATTCCTGAGCAGATTTATCAGAGATAAAGTGTAATCTTGTATTCTATACTACATGTTAAGTAAATGCAGAGTTTTTCTCCTGATTTGCATCTGAAATGATGCAGATTCAAGTTTTGGGTGAAGAAGACTCAGTCCACCCCCCGCCAGCCTTCTTCTTCTTTTTCTTCTAGAGGTGAAAGGTCACACCTTGACAACAATGCACTGACCCGCCTCATGACCCTGATGAGCTCACTTCCTGTTTCTTAAAGATGGAGAGTGTTGTTAACACAGGAAGCCTCGCGCCTGCTTCACAGGGCGCGGTCCATGTGTTCTTTGTATTTGCAGCATCAGGACTTTTAGCTTTCTGGCCTTTCCTGCACAAAGAAGATGAACTTCTCTCATGTTCAGGATTAACTGACAGTGTTGTTGTGAAAATACTTCAGAACTCGGTTTACGTTGTTTAATTTGCAGTTACTTCCTTGTTATTTCCCGCTAGCGGCGAGGCAACGGGATGGAGACTGTTCAAAGTGCTTCACATACATTTAAACCTAAAAAGGAACTGAAAACAAAGAGAATAAAATAGAATGTGATCATAAATACAAAAGCCTGCTTTCTGATTGGACGCTGCCACAGATTCAATCAAATTTAAAATATTTTATTCATACAATTCGAGGCAAACAAGCCTGTAAACACATAGACAATTTATTCACACACAAAAACAAATATGACTGTTAGAATCTTATTAAATACACAAGGATTAATAGCAGAAGCAAATCCATAGCTGCACTAAATACACATTTAATATCAACAAATGTAAATTAATGTCAGAAGTGCATTTATCAGTCTGATGGCCAAACTTCCTGCTATTTGTTTTACATTCGTGCGATCTCAAGGCTTAAAGTCGTCGTAGAGGATTGGTTCAGTATAAAGCTGCATGAAGGACCTTTGTATCATTTTGAGTCCACTTTCAGTCAGTATCAAGTCATACATCATATATCATTCAGGGGAACCTGCCCTTTCTTTCTGGTGCAGTGTGAAGTCACCACCATGCGTTACCCTTGTGTGAGCAGACCAGACACATAAACGTGTGTTTTGTTGAACAATTCAATCCAATCCAATTTAGTAAGCTGCTAGTTTGAAACTAGTTAGTAATTGCTAAGGACTTAAGAAGGACACAAACTTAGTGACGGATTTACAGTTTTTCTCTGTCTAAAACATAAAATGTGTCTTTAAAACCTTTGTTCCACATTGTTGGCTCTCTGATGAGATACAGTCATGACTCCTTAACTCCACCGCGTCTGTACACAGCAGCAGGATTAAAAACCACAGACGGTGAAACCTCGAGAAGCCGCTCTCTGCTGTTTATCTCAGCTGCCATCTGATGCTGCAAGTTGAAACAAGTTAACTGGAGAGAATTTGGCCTTCAGCTCCAAACACTCACCCAGCTCATGTCCTCCGAAACATGTCAGAGATTCAGAGATGAGTCACGGAGGAACCCCTGAGGTCAGAGGGGCCGGTTGGTTGCTGGTTTGAATCCTTAAAGTAAAGTTCAGACCAAAGAATCACGACCTAACGAGTTAAAATCTTTTAAAAAAGGGCAAGTAGGTGTATCGTCTCCATAGAAAAGACTTTGTACTTACCTTCCAACTGACGGCTTTTCAGGCTTTTTTTTTTTTTATAGCTGAATATGATTTATTGTGTCTTAATCATAAATGAGGATAGTGATAGTGAGTTACTTGCTACAGCTGCATTTGTAGTACTGATGAAATGACGAAAACATAATAAAAACTTGAATTTGGAGCCGGTGCTTGAGCAGAAGACCCAGGGGGCTCATGCAGTCGTTTAGTGTTTCCCTGCAGTGCTCTAAAACGGTTTGGTCTTGTCGTGAATATTTGTTCTGAACTGGGCTCAACACGTTTATTTCATTGGATTCAATATTGTCTGGAGTGTATTTCTTTACATTTGATTCATTCATGTTCATGTTTCACCAGTTGTTTCGTGTTCTTCACAGACTGACAGAAATGACACCTGCTGTTCACAGTAAACCTGTTTTCAGCTGTTACACCTTCACATGTTTAAGAGAGCTGAAGTTGTGGGGCTGAAGCACACGTTCGTGCCTGCTTGAAAAATGCTAAAATAACATTAAAATGAAACATTACACAACAATCACATCACAACGACTCGTTCTGTTAAAACATTAACTCTGATTTTTATCATCTTTTTTTAGGACGATACGTTTAAAAAATAAAACTGTAAATGGACACTACTGTAACCTACATTGAGCAAACCTGCCAGAAAGGTAGAAAGTGGAAACTGGCTTGAATGACAGTGTTTACATGCTCTGTAGTAACCTGGTTGCTGTAAATCTGTGTACATGCAGATGGCTCCGACCTTATTTTGGGAGAGTCTGGTCCCTGAAGTCGCAGCAGCGTTGATGTCCAGTCAGTCATCTCGTGTAGAAAAAAGGTTAATTTACATGCTCAGTAGTTCTGTTAATGTTTGGCATCTTGGCTCTAAACTGCAAACACCAGAACCTGCAGAGAGATTAAAGAGTGACGACAGTAGAAACCTACAGGTGGAGGTTAAAGCTGAGCAGCAGAGGGAGAGCTCGGCATGATGGTAGATCAAATAGACGGGAAAATGGTGAAGCACACAGGGCGTGATGTGACGTGTGACTGTACTGGGGAAACTCGAGTTGACTTGTTTAACTGGCTCACAGGCTTGGCTGTAGTAGTAGTAGTAGTAGTAGTAGTAGTAGTAGTAGTAGTTGTGTGTGTGTGTGTGTGTGTGTGTGTGTGTGTGTGTGTGATGGAGGACGGGTGAACATCCTTAAGCCACGTGTCACCTCACATCACGTCCATATACAGACTGGAGCCCATTTTTAATGAGGCTCCTTTATATGAGGTTATTACAGTGACCAAGAGACATTTACAGTAACAAACAAATTTACCAATTGTGTGTGTGTGTGTGTGTGATGGAGGACGGGTGAACATCCTTAAGCCACGTGTCACCTCACATGACCTCACGTTCAATGTGTTGTTAAAGCTGTATTATTTTATAGGTTTAAAAGACATGATGATGTTTGGCACGGTCACACACACACACACACACACACACACACACACACACACAGTAGCAGCAGCCAGGAGTTGAGTCAGACTGCTGCTGTTTGTTCAGAGGATGAAAGCGTGGCTGAGTATTTCTTTGTTTCTAACCTCACTGTTTTAAATAGCACTTCCTGCGACTGCATGACCCACGATGCAACGCTGTTGATGCTCAGATATGCAGCTGTGATTGAACGTCCACGTTTCACTGTTAACTGACAGGAACAAGTCAGGTTTGTTATTGCAGGATAAATGCAGGATAAATTGCACGTATTTCCACCTTTATTAGCTCTGGACCGACCATTAATCATTTAGTAGAAAAAACAATGAATTAATGAATCAATAATGATGAATGATGATGCATATTTGTTAATTGTAGCCTCAATCTTTGACTTTGAATTTAAATTTTTACACAATTTCAGTGTTTGTTTCATCCAGGATATGTTTAGCTTAGCACAATGACTGGAAGCAGGGGGAACATGTCATCTCCCACCAGGGCTCCCTTTATAAAAATATGTTTTATGGTCATTTTGTAATAAAACACCTTCATGTGAGGAGATGCAGCTCTAAGGAACACACGGCTGTAAGCTGTAGATCCTCCTGATGCTGTTTAATACCTACCCGGTTACCTACGTGCCCGGCCGCGGACGGCTTCACTTTCAGACACGTTTGGACTTGTGTGAGCGAGTATTTAGACGGAGGCAAGGCTTCCAGTCTTTGTGCTAAGCTAGGCTAACCACATCCTGGACTTGGAAACAGATGAAACTGATGATAGTTTTATGTTGTCATCTGAATGTAGATTCAAATGAGATGCAGAGTGTTTTTAGTCCCGTATCTCCTTTTTAAAGTGGTCTGTCACCCAGCAGTGCTGTGATCTATTTCTGTTTCTCTGAAAGCTGCTGCTGTCTGAAGTCCTGCTCAGTTTCATGTGGAAGAAGGAAAATACGCAGAGGGTTGTTTTTCAAGAGAACTGCAGTGTATCCAGAATGTTACATGATTATAGGTAGAAGTTGACTGATCTTGGATTTTAAAGTGTTATTAGTCGTATTATTCAGTGTTTGAATACAGCAGAGCTTTTCCATGTTTGTTGCCTCCAGAGGAAATGAACTCTCGGTCTCCGTTAACAAACCAGATGTGTTTTTAAGAGTTCGGCCTCTCTGGAACAATG